>CABEGB010001402.1:281408-879384 GCA_901521435.1 Crematogaster levior | reverse complement strand
GAGACCCGCCGGCGCGGCGCGCTCAATCGAGAAGAATCTTCTTACCCGTGTATTCTTGCGTGCAGATTTTTGGCGTAGTTCGTCCGTTATCACGTGGCCGACCGCAGCACTGAGTACGTTATACATGCACCGCGCAATTTGTTACGCGTGCACAATGCATGCACGCCGCAAGGGCACTTCACAACCACGATCGTATATAACACGGGCGACGGTGACAGGAGAGAATTAAAAGGAAAGAGGAAAGAGAAAAGCGCGGCAGGAAGTCTCCGCCTCCGGAAATGGACAATCCTTCTCTCTTTGCCACTTTTCTCGCGCGCTTTCTCGTCTCGTCCTCTTTACCGTGCGCACCTTTCTTCTGCTTTTATTTGCTTATATATACTTTTATTGCTTATATAAGCTAGGTACATATGCTCTCTCAATTATATCGTCTTTTAATAAGCCGTCTTATTTTTTTTTATGCGATATGCGACTCTAGGAGCACGAAAATGGCGACACAAGTCGGCAGAAGAGTAAATAATAATGCAAAAATTAAAGCAAAACTGCGGGCACACGTGTCGCACATGCGCACTTTGTCCAAGGTCTCGTTTCTTCGCGTCGCGTATTTTACTATTCTATCGCCGTTAGATGGCCATTCTTCGTATCGTATGCGTGTGTTTTTCCTCTCTATTTGTCATTGATCATTCAAATCTTTAGTAGTTGACAAATTTGTTAACACTCTGGACTTTTCGAGATTTGTAAATTATGAACTAGTCCCGGGAAATTGTCGCGCGAGATAAAAATCCAATGGTACTGGCACAAGATTGCAATTCGAAGGCGAGGAAAGAACAACGAAGCAAATCGGGTTACACCGTCGAGATCAGGCGAGAGACAGCTATCAATACAATCGATGTGCACTCGCATACAGTCCGTAACTTACTAAGACCGCTGGTAATCAGGAATAGTGGACGAAGGGATTTTTCCCACCACATCTTCACTTGGCCATCTCCATCGCAAGTGCAGCAGGAACCACGTGACTTGCTCGACAGCCTCGTGCTTAAATGGAATATAAGGCGCTTTTGGGGCCTGTATACATTTTTTATTAATAATATTAATAATATTTAAACAATATTAAGAATGAGCGTGTATACTGATGTTACATATATGTAATAAAATTTACAACTTTTCAATTTTGAAAAAATTAAATAAATTTATCATTTGTTAAATTTATGATTATTCTCTCTAATATAGATTTCGTAAAGTTTTTAAATAAAATTTGAAAAATATAAATTGTGTAAATTCTAAAGAACATGGTCTATATAAAATATAGACTTGTATATTCTAATTTGGATTCGTTCAGATATTGTAATTTCACACAAACGGAAAAAATTAATAATATTATATATTAATAATAATATTAATAAACTTTATTTACCTAAGTAAATTTTTTAAAATTAAGTAGTATAAAAATAAAAATGAGTTTTAGCTTTCCCTATCTGGCTCCATTTATACAACACACGTGTATATAGATTTATTATTTTTATTTAGTCTTATTTTTTTGTTATTCTTAAAGTAGATTAAACATTTAACTTCTATTTTTCCTTAAATTACGCTGTCGCTACAAAATACAAAAATATAAAATACAAAACTGTGTGTATGAAATGTGTAAATGTAAGTATCGGCAGTGTAGTTAGTACGAATCCATGGATTCGGTTAAACACAAATAACTGATTAGTTATCGCTGCAGGATATTAAATTATAATTGGAATTATTTCGTCGTGTTCCTAATATTTCCTATTTCCCCCCATTGACTTAAACAACACCTCATATCTCAGTGGAACACATACGTTACTTAAGGTCGTGTACTCAAGTATGATGCGTACACATCATATGATACTGTTGCGCTTGCGCGAAAAAGTCCTTTCGTCTATCCCTCCTTTGGTAGCAACGTAGCAATACAAGCTAGCCACGAGCGACACAAGGTGGGAACATGTCGCGTTGAGGATATCAGACACGACAGACGTATTAGGGGTATATACGCGGGAAATGGATGACTGGGAAGGGGGGAAGGTAGCTCTCTTACAATCTTTACACAACGACTGGTTGGGTGAAGATGGCACGTGGCTTTGGATGAAATGTTTTACAATTGAATTCGGTCCGACTAGCAGAGACGATCTGCCGCGTAACTTATATTGCACTTATGCAATATACAGCGCACTTCGACGATGACTTCAAACAACTTCGACAACAACGAATGTTATTTTCTTTTTTGCAGCACTGTTTTCAGGAATGGAACACTGGTGATCATTGACATCCATGTTTCGAATATATTTAGAGCAAGCACAAAAAAGTCAGTTCGAATTCTCTCTAAGTTAGATATATTTGATAAAGGATTCAGAATATCTGATATTTGTAAGATGCGAAAAGTATCTTTAGAAGAGAATTGAAGAGAAAATCAAGAAATATGTATAGTAGACCGTCAAATCACAGCAGCAGAAATGGACGCGTGTATTTATATGCGATAATGATACGTCAATGATATACGTATGCAGTAATATAATGAGAAATGTATGTGTGTGCACGTGTGTACATTTTTACATCGCTGCATCCTGTTCTTATCGATGTCTTTTTCGAAAATTGTCGCGCGATATCTGTGTTTCAAAGTGTTGCATCGTGTATCAGACAGCAGTATCAAACACTGTTTTTCGTCTGCAAATGCATTGCATATCATCCTTTGTGGTTGTCAATACACAGGCGAATAGCAATCGGTTGACGTTAGAATTATTGATCTGACTTATTTCGTGATGCTAGTGTCGACTTTATGAATGAATGAAATGCATAGACAGAGCTAAAGAACGACTAAACTAAAGAAGAGCAAATTAAAACTATAATATGTACCACTTATAACGTATTCTAAGTTTCATAAAAAATTTGTTCTTTTAGTTCTATTCTGAATAATAAATTTGATCCTATGAGTAACTTGTTCTCTCTCTCTGTCTTTATAAAAATAATCAATTTGTAACACAGGAGAATTGCATAATGGATATGTGTGATGCAGTTTATTTGCATATTTATGTCGCTTGTTACAACAGCACCGCTCTGTCTGTTATCGCAAATCTCTCGTTTATGTGATATTTAACATGAGGCTGTAATATTTTTTTATTATTCCCTATACTCTCGAACTTTTATTTTCAGAAAACTCGTCAGAGAGACGTTAGATAACGTTGAAAGGACATTGATATAAGCATGTTCTCAGTGAGTTTTGTCGACATAATTCATTTACATCTCGTTTCCAGAGGGCATATACTAAAAATTGATTATTTTTCTTTGGCATAAGAAATTTACACATGGAGCAATAAATTCTTACATTTTACGTGCGCGATATATTATTGAAGTGACATTTAATTGAATAAAAAATGTTTTTTATTTTCATGTGTAAATATCGTGCGCGGTCTTAAAGAAATGTTTTAATCTACAGCAAGGAAAATGCGAGAACTCTCTATGATTCTAAATCTTAATCGAAAATAGACAAAATATAAATCAATTCTATTCCTCACAAAGCATATGTGAATGTATATGTACGGGTAATGTGGGCATTCTATACAATGTCCGGGCATTCGGTTCGTTGGGCAATGTGTTGAATCCATAGTTGACATTTTTTTAAAAACATTTTTAAAAACACATTTTTTAATTTCCTTGTCAGAGCGATTCAATACATTGACCACTCTAGGCATTCTGTATCAAAACGCGTAAAACATAAGTTCGCGTCGAAAACTGCGAACCCATGTGGAACCTTACTTCGCAAAGTGTATACGTGGAGGCAGTGTGTCCCCCTACGGGGAGGCTCCACTACTGGGAAACTAGACACATAGTTTCGGGTTGAACCTCGCATTACGTGGAAAATTGTAAAACCATGTAAAACCTAGCTTTGCGTCGATAATTGCAAAATTGTGGAACCTCACTTCGCATTAAAAAGTTTACGCGTGGAGGCAGTGTATTCCGCTCTCCCTACGGGGTGGACTCCGAGAAACTATACACGTAGGTGTGGGTGGCTTCGCGTGGAAAGTTGTAAATCCATATGGAACCTCACTTCGCATTAATGAGGAACGGAACACGTGTTTACGTGTTTTTATATAGAATGCCTAGAGGGTGGTGGTCAATGTATTGAATCGCTCTGACAAGGAAATTAAAAAATGTATTTTTTAAAATGTTTTTTAAAAAATGTCAACTATGGATTCAACACATTGCCCAACGCACCGTGCCCGGACAATGTGTGAAAAATACCTGCCCATTATACACATTACCCGTAACATATACACATATAATAATATATGTGGGATATCGGGGGATGAATCTCGACGACATATCGGGGGATGAATCTCGACGACATATCGGGGGATGAATCTCGACGCTAAACTTCGCTGGAAAGAACATATAAAAAAAAGTAGAAGAACTTAGAATTAAATATAGAAAGATGTATTGGCTAATTGGAAGAAATTCACAATTGACAATACACAGCAAACTACTGCTATATAAGCAGTTTCTGAAATGAATTTGGATATATGGTATACAGTTGTGAGGTTGCACTAAACCGAGTAACTTAAAAAGAATTCAGACGTTTCAAAATAAAGTTCTTAGAAACATTGTAAATGCCCCTTGGTATATCCGCAATGACGATCTCCATAGAGATTTAGGAGTGGAAACAGTCGCCGATGAGGTGAAAAGATTTGCAGAAAAGCACAAGGAAAGGCTGCAGAATCATCCCTAACGTAGAAGTACATCAGCTGCTAGAACCAAACAGGACTAATTAGAAGACTCAAGAGGACGAAACCTTTTGAATTGACTCAAATTGAGAAGTGAATGAGTGTTAGATTATAAGATGTTCTCAATGAAGAAATCTTAAATGAACATGTAACAACTTAGGTCAAAAATGAAATGTTGTTAGTTTTGTAGACTAGGTACATTGTTTGAATGCCTTGGCATTTAATTAAAAAAAGAAAAATTTTTTTGCAATAATAAAGATTTCATTTTAAATCGCGAGCAGAGCAATCAAGAAAATCAGTGCTGTAGTTATCAAAGGGAAAAGGCAGAGATATGCTTAGCAAACAGAAAGAATAAGACGTGGCAGGGTAAGAACGATCGTAAAATGTCGACAAAGTAGATCTAAGGTGCGATAGTCAGCTCTCGGACAGAACATACATGCACATACACGATGCCACAGTTGATATGCCACTTGCTAAATTCACTGATTGAACCGCGACGGCCGTTCTTACGGTAGAAACAGGTTTTACGTGTCTTGAAATGCTGACACAGTACCGGAAGTGTTCCCGCATAGAATGACTGCATCGCATTGCCTCAGGAAAATACCGTAAATCTTTCGAATTCGGTATAAAACAGATGACTTTGAAATCGAAACTCAAATCTCACCGAAACTGGACATGCGATAGTAAAAAATGTTCATACTCTTAGCGCAAGGGTCTCATAAAAACGTTGGGATTTTATGTCTCGAGTAATTATAATTATAAAATGATGACAAAATTGTTATAATTTATAAGTTTCACCTCTGCTTATTTTTATATCATTTTATGCATACGCAATTATTATATACCCATTATTATTATTTACAATTATTATTATATTAATAATAAAACGGCGAATGTGGTACAGAGCTCTAGTGAGCCGACCAATGTGAACCTGACGCCCTTTCTAAAACAAAATTAATAATATAGTCCGTTTGTACCTCGTTTGTACCACAAAGAAAATATCTCGTTTGTATCATTTATATGTCAAAGAATAAACAAATACTGAACAATTAAAAAATGGTCAGCGCTTTAAGATATTTTAATTTCATTAACGCTATTAGATAGAAAAATGTTTATATCTCGATTGTATCTCTTTTCATTTCATTTGTACCTCAAGAAGTTCAGACGTACGGCATTTTTCAACTTTTGAAAATCGAACTACATTTTTTTCTACAGCTCTTCTTCCAGTTTCTTGGCAAACACATATAACAAATAATCTTTGAAATATAATTTAAGTTATTTGAAAATTTAAATTACTTAGATTTATTCGTTTTGCAACTGACTCATGTAAAATACATTTTACATTAATAATGATAAATGCGATCTTTTAAACTATTTTATACGACTTCTTTCTGTAACTTAAATCCTATAATCCTGTACGGGCTATTTTTAAATATTTGCAATATTTAAAAAATTGATAATTGTCTGATGATGGTTTAATAATTTTGAAATATAATTATAATTTTTTACATTTATTGGGGCATATCGTCACATTACGTTTAAATACTCTCTTTAAACTTTAAGAAATTGTATAAAGTCTCTTAACTTTACTAGAAACTTGGAGCACTTAATAAAGTTTGTTAAGTTTTGTCACGATATGCAGTGTAATTTTTAATAATAAGGCTTAGCACACGATAACATGTTGCGTGAGGAACGAAATAAGTTCATGTAATAAGTTAAGTTTCGTAAGAAAGTAAGAAACAAGATAACAAGTGCAAAACATACTAAAAGGTTATCGAATCGTATACGCAATTCGAGTATATTGTATTAAGTATTAAGAGTATCAAGTATTAAGATAGAGATTTGTGATATAGCCTGCTCTATTGAAAATGTTCTATCTGTAACGATACCATAGCGCATTCCACATTGTAACAGCGATAACAGATAGGAAGTAAAAAAACATAACATCACATCGTGATTAAACGGAGACTGAATCGTTGAGATAAGGAATCATGGATTATACGTACACGGTATTTTGTAAACCAAGCAAATTCGATTTAAAGCGCATGATATACGAGAGATATAACGGGATGCTAAGAAAAAAGTTATTAATATGATTAAATATGTTAGTTGACAATATTTATTTAGTTCAAATAAATATGTTTTTAAGTTAAATATATATTAAATTTTCGAAGTACATATTTTTTAAAATTAACAAATATTTGTTTGACAAGCCGTGACCGCCGCATATATGTAGCCGAAGAAATATTTTTTTTATTCAATATTTTTTTTCTTAATGTGTATTCGATCGAACATTATCATTACGATCGCGTGATTTTTACTGTGGATTACACGTTAAAATCGACAAAGCTGCGTAACTTTTATTGACCATGTTCAAAATTTTTAACGTCTCTTTTCAAACTGAGCAGTGTGCATATTTATTTTTTCGTTTTTATACATTTGCAGTTCTCAAGATCTTTCAGAAAACTTTCTCTTATTTTTCAATTCACAGAATAAAGTGTGTACCGAAGTCGACGGAACGGTTTTGTAAGACTATTTTTACCTTTGTCGATTTATATTCAAACAGATTTATGCATGCTCGATATGCATAAATTTATATTAAATACGAAGCGTCCATCTCGGGTCCATCTTGAATTAGTGAATAAATTGCTTCTTTTATCAAAATTTTATTGTATTTGTTAAAGGTAAAAAATTATATATATATATATATATATATATATATATATATATATATATATATATATATTAACATTAATGTATATACATTAAATATCTATTTTTATAAAATATTTTCATAAAATATTTTATGAAAATATTTTGATATTAAATGTCTATTACGAGAAAAATTTCTCATCTCTAGAAAACTCTAAAAGTAAACGTAATGAAAAATTTAAAACGTTGCGTTTTAAAAATTCTTTTCAGTATTGCGTAAATAGATATAATGAAAAAAATTCAGTAAACACGATCTCGCAAAAAAGAAATAAAAAGAATGAATCGTTATATTTTCAGACATAATATAAAGGATAAGCAAGTAAGCAGAGAAGAGTGAGATAATGAAACATGGCAAAAGCATAAAAAAACTGAATTAAGTAAGAGAAAGATGTGCCAATTAAATTGCGTCGTGATCTGCAACAGATAAAATACTCATGTCAGACACGGCATTAATGTACACTTTTGTTAAAAAAAAAAAAACACAGCAAAGCCAATATTAAACAAGCAAAACGGATATATGTACACATGTATTATCATTGTAATTTGTTTACAACATCGATATCTTATAGCTTCAGCAAAAAACATAATTTTCGTATTCTTATTTTTTGAATATTTATATAGAAATATAATTATGTATATTTATATATATTTATATATAGTATGTATATTTATATATATTTATATATAAGATATGTTAATGAGGAATAACTGAAGAAATAATATAATATTTTTAACAAATTAATTAATGTTTTCATTAATTAATATTCTTCAACGAATCATATAATTCCTTCAATTACCAATCAATAATATATTTAAAGTTAGTAACTTTAAATATCCAAATAAAAATGTTTAGATATACAATATATATATAAAATAATTATATTGCTTAGTCTAAGAATATCCGTATAATATCCGGAAAATATTCTAGACTAAGCAATATAATTATCTATTAATATTAATAAGAATGTTATACAATTTTGGAAATATGAATCTGCATGTAATAAATCTAAAAGTCTCAGTAATTTTACAGATACAATATAAGAATATTTTGCATATTTTATATTTTGCAAGACATTGTTATAGCACGGCGAGAAAGTGCACTAATACCGAATAAATATTGATGACGGAAAGCGCAACTATTTACACGCAATCCATAAATATTCGAGAAAAAGACACAATTATTTTTTACGTTAAATTCGACACGTAAAACAGGTTCCTCTTCTGGCTGTTGCGATGCACCTGCAGCTGACGTTTCTTGCAGCCGGTTCTCGACGGCGATTTCTCAATTGGCGCTTAATTAAAGGCAAGTTCTTCTTTATGTGTGACTAATTGAAGGGATCCGATCAAGAATGTATCTCGAACCAAAATCATTTCGTTCGTTCTTGAAAAATGATCTTTAGCGGAGTTAATGCGGAGAATGTGGATAGGCTTATCAGAATTCAGGACTTGGTAGAATCGTCATTAAGTTGGAGAATTCTGAATAATTAATAAGTAAGGTTCTGTTGGAAGATTGTGTAGTAACGAATGGAAATGATCGACCTTTTCGTCTTCATCAGCATTAATAACAGTTCTTATTAATGTTAATATTATCCGGGCAGTACTTCAGATGGTGCATTATATTAAATTTACTTCATCTTTGGTTGTTTATTTGTGTATGCGAATAGGATATTTAATTGTATAGCTGTAGGGATTGTTGTTTCTGATATGATCTGTTCCCAATCTCAATTTATCCTAACATTGTTCAGTCGATTGATGGAAACAATAAAACGAATATTATCTTGATGATAAATAATTATTAGAATTATTGTCGCATCTGAGCAATATTTTTCATTTAAACGATGCCTAACATCGTACATGATAACCAGAGTTGCTGGTGGGCGTCATTGGTTTAATTCGCCGCCTTGGGCAATCGACTCTGCTATCAGGTCGGTTAGCACGCCATTATTTACGTGAAATTCACGAGAAACTGAGCATCTTACGGACATGAACGGTAGAGACTACTAGAATTATTCTGCAGGTAAGAGCCGATCATCAAAGCGAGTCAACCAGTGATCACGCTTATGCGAATGATTGTATATTTGATTTTTTCAGTAGGCAACTTTGAACGGATGTTTTATGATAGTACTTAAAAGAAAATAGCTGAATTACAGCTGCTTCTCATCTCCGAACTTGACTGAACTTCAGATAACTCATACATCGTGATACAGTATTAACTGTTGACCTTGATCTTTGTAACTGTAACTATATACTGTAAGATAAAGGCAAGTTAATTCTATCAGTAAAGCTCTTAAATGCTAACATCGAACAGCTCAGTGAGAAATGATTCGTTGACGTTGATTAATAAATCATTTCTGATCTGGAAGATTAATTGGTTTTAACAAGTTATGTTCTTACATTACATAAGTTTTATAGAAAATTAGTAACAAAATAATGCATTAAGAGAAATGGAGATGATTAATAATTTTTAAAAAGTATAAACTCTCTATCTCTCTCGCGCACATTTTTTACTTATTTTTTATATTTTTACATAAGTAATAATTTTTATATTGTAAAATACTTATTCAATACTGTAAAATATTTTTATTCATTTTTTCCATGAAGATATCACGAAAAAAGTTACCTTATCTACTTTGGAAGAGAAACTTGTTATCGAGAAACAATGCATTTCTAAACTTAATATGTATGTACTTTGGAACCAAGAGCATATTGTGTGTGTGTGTGTTTTATCAGAGACCAGCACGACAAACATTTTATTAGTCATATAAATTTTCCTGCCATTTACTCTTTCGACTCATATAACATCAAGTATACCTTTTTTAACTTTTTATTTATCCGACATCTGATGATGGCTTAATTAAAGGATGATGTTGAAACATCTGTCGTTTGTATGCATTTGTTTATATTAATATATCATTAGCACATTCATCTGGCTCGGTTCTCTTTGCCTTTTAATTATTATTTTGTTGTTCTAAACTTACAGAACCTTATAACATTATTGCTTATTATAATAACATTAATTATTTTTGAAAATATTGCATCAACATTGATGTTTCTGAAAAAATTACACAAATAATAGAGATAAATGTATACGACGCGAGCTATAATTATTCTGTCTGCTCGTTATTTTCTAAATTGTAATGCAGCGACTATCTGCCTGTGACGGAATTATTACCCATTTTGCTGCAAGCTAAGATATATGTATAAATGAATACTATGTGATCACATTGATCACTGTTCTCTATACAAATGCATAAAGAATAGTGCTACTTATATCGATCTAAAGCACCGTGACATGCTCATCAGTTCTAAAGTTACTTGAATTAGTGTCTCTCTAGTTAGTAATGCCATTTTTATTTATGAAGTATTTAAATCGGACATTAAAACTAAGTATATTTAAACCATTCTCTCAATCTAAAATTTTTCCGGAGATACGAAAAATTTGATAATCTTCCGACAAATGCAAACATCCGTAATTTTAATTATAACCTTTCTAAATTAATAATTGCAAAACCGTAACCGTAAAACCAATTGACATTAAAATGTCATGAACTGAAATTTTAACTGATTGGAATGTCACAATATGATACTGCATAAAGAGTTATTGGCACACAGAAAAATTTAAGGAGTAACACTTAAGGGAAGTAATCAATCACAGTCACGAGAACATAAACAGCCATTTTAAAACGTAAAAGCTGAAAATTCTGAATGAATGAAATTCTTACGATTTAAAGACCATCACATGTAAAAAAGTCGTTTTAGTCGTAATTGTAACAAAACTGACATCATAGTCGATTGTTTTCTTTGCGGTAGAAGAATCAACTGTGGTCAATTTTCTTACAGACTCACGGTTACGACTAAAACTTTGTTATATATAATGGCCTTTAGTCTTACTACTTAAGTTTTTTTATTTGTTCTGACTCTTACTCTCGTTTGTTCATTCCTCTTATTGTTAGCCGTATTTAGTTACCCATAAACGACTAGCATGTAACTTCTTGAGTATTGTAATGAACCGCATATTTCTGCGATGTTCGTGTTACCATCGCTCCATGTATATGTATAAACCGTTGCACGACCACGCATGCACGCACGCACGTACTCACACATATACTTGTCCCGCATATTGGGCACATCGCCCGAGGATAAATTTCGACTGGGAATATATCACTCAGCTTCTTTCCACTTTTTCTTAGTGCACATGATAGGCGTTTCGGTACATTGTGGATAACAGGAATTTCTTAAACGATATACCATCAAGAGATATTCACGATATCTATATTCGATAGACACTTCCATATTCGACGCTATTCGGCAAAATTCGACATAATGAAAAAATCGTAATTGAATGCAAATATAATAACATAAAATTTTATTATAAATAAGTAAATGGTATATTACAATTAGTTTTACGATTAACTAAGTGTAGATGTCTTAAAAACGTGGTGCAAAAATCAAAATTATCTGAAAATAATAACGCATTCGGGTATGTATTATATAATTAAGTAATTTTTGTATTTTTATCAGTTATAAGAGAATATTACTATTTGTACTAAGAAGGAATTCTTTTCGGGAATGCGGCACAAAAATTCGAAATTACTTTGATGTGAAAGTGCATAAATTATGTAAATTTGTTTTTTTAAATTGCTTCTGATTAACATATGGAGAAATTTCACTGACAATCTATTCACACATAACTTTCTAAAAAAATTTTTTTGGTTAAACAAACGCAAAATTTTTTTCTTATTATGGATTTGAAGGGCGCATAATTATATAAATAGCGCATTATTATATAATTTCTTCGTTTTGATCAAGTCGGAAGGTTAGCTAGGCAGACGTTTGTTAGGCAAATGCGAATGTATAATTTTCAAAAAATGATACGTTTTATTATTTTTATTTTATTTATAATAATAAATTTAAATCATTAAAACATTTAGCAATATACACTATCGAACGAGCAATATACACAATCGAACACACAGTAATTCTATAAAAAAATAAATAAAAATCCAGATTTTTATTTAATTTTATTTAATATAGTTTTTTATTTAATATAGTTTTTTAGTATATTATATTTAGTATATTATATTTTTCACGTAAATCAAGATCATTACATTAATGTATTCATTATAAAAACTTTTACTTTTTATAACTAATAGATAATGTTATTAAAGATAATTTTAAAATGTAATTCTTTCTTTTTACTTTATATTTGCCGCACATATAACAAATAATATCAGATGGAAATTAAATAAAATTAAGTTCAAGAAAAATTTGTAACATTTGTCGAATATTTTCTCTGTCGAAAATTTTACGTGTTGGGATTCCTTCAATTCACTTTATTAACGAAAGTAATTGATCCAACATTCTACGCATCGACTACTATCGCACAGCTGGTTGGCGATAAAATATTATTTTATGGCCGTGATCGAGGGACAGTGGCGAATATGCTAGTCAGTTCGGTCCGATCTTTTGCCAAGAACTGTACCAGCAGAAATAGCGGGTCGCCGATCAGATCGTATCCGATCTCGTCGCATCGTACTTTATACCGCACGTGCGCAAAACATTGCATATGCGTGTGTCCATCATAAAATACGTTAAAGTGTAGCATATTATAGAGTATCATAAACTATTTTCGAGACTATAGAAATATGGGAGAATGTTACCCAAATGTTACCTCATGGACCATTGCCTAAATTAATTTTTTTATATTTTCTTTTTTACAGGTTTATTTTAAACAATTCAATAGACATTGCTGGTAGTGACATTGCTGTAGACACGTGACTCAGCAGTCGGTTAACAAGAGCTATTGTACAATAATTAAACAGTCATTATTATTGTGTTTTTATAGTTTGTCATAATTACTGCGTTATAGATCTTAAGCTGCTATATAAAGAGTAAAATAATTTTTGAATTTTTTATAGTAATTTTTTATAGAATATTTTACAGATAACTTTAATAAGCTACTAACTACATAAAACTAATGTAAATTTAATTTCATGTATTCATGTAGCGTCATCTCTTTATTTACGGGGACCTATTGCCTAAGTTAGACTACCGCATGTCTCCTAAATTGAATGATTTGTTTTAAGAAACTGTTAGAAAAATTAATAATTTTTCCTTCAATTTCTACAATGATTATGTTTACTCACACTGTCTTCCCTGGGAATTCATGAACAGGTTATAATGTATCAAAAAAGTATCGTTAACAATTTCGATGTAATAATCAGTCATGACACCATTTGATCCAGCAAATATTAAAATTTTACAGCTCACATCGTCATTAAATATTAGTTTCCTAATTCGCTAAATGCTAACTTATTTTGTTATTCTATTCAGGTCATCAAAAATGCAAATGAATATTTTTAACATTAGTTACAATTTGAGTTTTACGCAAATGGAAAAATTGTTGATGTGCTATTATTAAATAATTTGTGTTATATAAATTTTTAATTTCTTTTTTCTATAAATTTTTATTCATAATTTATTGTTTCCACTTGTAATATATGTTATTATAATAAAATATTACTTGCTAGTTCTAATTATGTATTAGATTAACATAAGTAAATAGACATTTTGTTGTTTAAATATATTTCTACTGTTTTATAAGAAACAAAGAATATAAAATATATCATTAGTGTCTGATAGAGAAGGCTTGTCTTTTCTTACCTCAAATAAAGAGATTTGGTTTTCTACGACACTATATTTATTAAATTGTTGTTTTTTATTTATTCTATTTATTTATATTAGTATCATAGTGTATTTAGGCAACAACCTCATAACGTTTGTTTCCCTCAAATTTCTTTTTCATAAACCGCTAATTTAAGACTGTGCACTGCGGTGAGCTAGATACTACCTAAGGTAGTAAAGATAAAATTTGCATCACTATATTAAGCATTTGTGAGAATTGTAAAATTGTAACACTTTTGCGAAAACACGTTAGTTACTTTACATTAAAAAACAATGAACGATTTGGACAATTTATTATGTATATATTTACATATATGTATAGTGGTCACAAAAGTACGACCAGTTTTATAGTATCAAAACAAAATATTGTGTTATATATATATATGTGTGTGTGTGTGTGTATACATATATATATATATATATACATATATGTACACTACTTGAATTTTCTTCAAATTAAAAGATACGTATTTGTATAATTTATACATCAATTTTACAGTATTATAAAATTGGATACAAATTTTCTAAATTTGTTAATTTGATATCAGAAAATGAAAATTGTATATTTTTGATAACTATAGTATATCTCTTTTTTTTTCTTATTATTTGTTAAAAATAATTAAAAAAAATTTTTTTACGAGAGAGAAAGAGAGAGAGAGAGAGAGGGAGTGTGTGTGTGTGCACGCGCGCGCGCGCTCAGGTATAATCTAAAGTTACAGATTCCATCGTGTCTCTTTTCCCCTATTTTTCTTTACTCCTCCTCCCTCTCTCTTGCCTCTTCTCTCTCTCTCTCTCTCTCTCTCTCTTTCTCTCTCTCTCTCTCTCTCTCTTTCAATTTCACCACAGCATTTATTTAACCGCTCCAGGCCCTCGTGTCACATTCTCTCAGTCACTGATAGAAGCTTATAAAGTTCACTCACCCAAGAAAGGCGGCGGCAATGCAAGGCAGTACTGTCTGTATGGCATTGAACTTTTGCATATTTTCTAGCTATCCAGCCGTTTCAATGGTTTTATGAAAATGACTGTTATTACTGTTATACAGATGGTTTTTTAAGCATATGGGGAGATGATACAGACATTTTTATTAATGTAAAGGCCATTGTGCAGTCTGCGTGAATTATATGTGTATGCATTGCAATAACAGACGGTATTTTGTTCGTTCTCAAACTCTTTTCGTGTGTAACGTAAATGAAAACGTAGTACGGAATAAATTCAGGTTTTAAGTACGAAAAAAATAATACGGTTACAACAATTAATTAAGTTAATAGATTAGATTAGACAGTAGTAAATTAAAAATAAGTAAATAATATTTACGTTTTTACTTCTAGGACTTTTTTGTATATTTTTTGATCTACATATCTTTTGTGTGTGTATATATATATATATATATATATATATATATATATATATACACATATATGTATATTAGAAAATCAAATATAATTATTTTTAATTATTTCAGAAATCAGAATCACAAACGTGATAACTTTGAAAATTAGATATTGATCTTTTGCAGTTTTGTTAAGTTATTGGAATATAAATATTTCCTCTTGGCAATATTATTGTTAAAGACTTTAAATATTAAAAAAGGGGAAAAAAGAAAAATAAGAAAATATGAATTAGAATGAAAGAATATAGATATTTTATAAAACATCAAAGAGATATTTCATTAAAAGACATTTCATAGAAACACTTTTTTTAACAATTATCTTATACAATTAATAAAATTCAACTTTTGATGGCACGTTTTTATTCTATAATGTTCAAAATTGTTGAAACAAAATTTTTATATTTATAAATTAATAACATTTACACTGGAATTGCACAACAAAAGTCTCACAGACCGCGTAAACAAAAAGAGTCTGGCATGCTACGGTTAAAATTTTGAAACTTTTTAGAAAATTATTTATTCAACTTGAAATAGAACAAAGTATCTTTTTAAACTATTCAAAATTATTATTTCAATTTTCAAAAAATATTAGATATTTAAAAAAGTGAAAGTTTCTCAGTGGTATAACATTAAGTGGAGGGGAGGGAAAGAAGACGCGACGTTTGTAACGGGGGGCACAACCAAACTAAGCTGCGTCACTGGCAATAATTTTAATAAGACGAATACGGAAGAGTGTCGGTCGAACTCAGATATTCAGATACGTGCGTCCTGCACAGAGCAAAAAGAAGTGATGAAGAAAGGAAAAATAAAAAGACTGATATACGACAAAAGAATGCGCTTCTCCCTATAGGTCTTATTGCCTCGTAGTTGATTCGCAAATTACCCTGTTCACGTGGGTAAACCTTTTGATGCATTAATCGAATATTATATTTTTTTATACATATACATAAAGCTCTTACACAGTTCTTCATGAAAGAAATAATTTAAGAAAAATAATTTTTAAGGAAATGTTTAAAAAATTATATTAAAATTATATTGAAAAATGTTAAAAATTTAGAAAGTTATTTACTCAATTTGAAATAACACAAAGTATTTTTTTAAACATTCTAACATTATTATTCCAACTTTTAAAAGATATTTTAGAATATTTACATTTCATTATTTAAAATATATTTTAAAATATTTATAATGTACATTTTTAAAAAAAGTGAAAGTTTGTAAGAGTAGCATAACATTAAGTTAGTGGAGGCATATTTTCAATTCAGTAGAGTATCTTACACTTCGAGATAGAGCGATACTTCTTCAGAGTGATTTGTTAAACTGTACTTGTCAAATTTTCAAGTCAATTTACAGTGTGTCAGTGGAAGTCATCATAAATCAGAACCAACAGACTTTGTTGGACTGGGAAACGGTGTATGAATATAAAGACATGCTATTCGTTATAAAACTTCATAATTACAACAAGTGAATCTATCTCGTATGTGTGCACGAGTATATAAATTGCAATGATTGATTATTTCATTGTTTTCTGCGAATATACGGTTCTTTATAAGAAGTTAATAAATAGATACAAATGATTAATAAGAAATGTTCCTCCTATTGTTTCAAATCTCTCACTCACGACAAGCGTTAGGCTATTTAACAATTGACTTTTTTTTATCCAACTTTCATGATTTATACAAACTTTGCTGGTTATGTAAAGATAGAAATATTTGTATAAAATCGTACGTAAGCATGATAAAATTTTATCTTTTTACAACAATTTGACGATAATAATAGCTATAAATAATAATAGCGATAAAAGTAGAAAGTGATACAAACTATTACGGCGTTTCATTATTGCATCTAATGGAATCAGAAAGAATTGTTTTTCAGTTGTTACAAACGTTATGTGTCATATAATTATTATTATTAGTAGTAGTAAGTATTACTGATCTTGAGCAGACCCTAGTAGTACCTAAAACTATTGTTCCTTTGTACTTTCCTACTGTGCTCTCTGAAGTTCAGAGCAGCCGTCCCAGTCTGGTATTAGTTACCAGTCGGAGCAAGCTGCTCACCTTCACTTTTACTATAATCTCAGGCTCAAGAAACATGTACCCAGGAATCTGTATCCTGCACTCTAGTCCCGGACAGCATATATTACATGTGTACTCTCTTCTTTTTCAACTTTGCACAGCCGGTATGTCGTTTGCTAATCCTTTAAGAGATGATTCCTAGATTTAAGAGATGATTTCTCAGAGTTGTGTGACCCTAAAGTTGTGTTAAGAGGCCAATTGAAATTTAAATCTAATTATTATAAATTAATAATATTTTATTATATATATATATATATTTTTTTTATTATATATATTGCATGCAAGATATAATGCATATATAATATTATTGTACATAAGAAAGGGATGCGACAAAGCGAATATTTCACACACATCCTATTTCATAGTTATTTTACACTGAGAAATAATTTTAAAATAATTAAATTTTTTATTCACCAGTTTAAACATATAATTTAATTGCAAATATGTATGACATTTATTTTTTTCTTATACTGATTACACTAATGAGAATTTAAAATAAATACATAATTAAGTGACAAAACTTTTATAAATAGGTCCGTAAAAGTTATGTGGTTGGGTTTTTAAACTATTTATTATTAAAAATAAAGTTATAAAATTTTTTGCAACATAGTGCAATTTTATGTGTCTTTCGTTTATTTTAGATATCTTTTAGATAGATAGATAGATTTCTTTTAGATATCTAAACGATACTCCAGTTCTTGCATACAGGACTTCCATACACGACTAAGAACATCAGATGTGATCGATTCAAGAGTTTCTGTGATTCTTCCAAGTATTCAATCGTTTACACAATCGTTATACACTCTACAGCGCTGGATTAGAAAGGGAAAGAGAAAAGCATAGCCACCATGGTCGCCCTATAAACTTTTATCTTTAAAGCTACATTAAGCAGAGTGTACAGTGTTCGTATAAACGAATATAAACCTTACAAGAAAAAATCAAAGGTTGTTGAATCAATTACATCTGACGTTTTTATTGTTAGTTGTGTATGATAAAATTGGAGTATCGTTAAATATCTACAGGAGAACAAATAGAAATCACAAAAAACTGCACTGAACATGACAAAATTTTTCATCACAAAATTCTTTATGAGTTTGTCTTTCATTTAGTATATATTTACAATGTTTATGGTTATGTGTATGGTTATGGAAATAAATAGTTTTGAAATCATGACTTTACGCATGTACACAGACACAGTGTATTTAAAATTTTTAAACTAGATGCGATATAATTTTGTTTCTAGAAATTTTTTATTTATTTAGAAAATTTATAAAGTAAAAGATGATGTGCATGTATAAATACAATATATAATTTCAAAATAAATATATTATTTCCTAATATGTGTGTGTGTGTGTATAAAATATAACATATAGGGAAAGGTTACTGAAATTGAACCTAAATTGGATCACTTTTGTTTTTCACACATGGTGTGTCAACATGTCAAGCTCAAGATAAAAGAAATATTTATATATAGATATGTAGATAATATTCAATTTGAATTATTCTTAATCATTTCTGGATTGTGTAGTCACTATTAATGATCTCTACTAGAAGTAGTGGCGATCCAGAAATGATTAAAAATAACAGCGAATTTAACAGAGTAGTATTTTATATTTTCCCCAATAAATGTGTTGTAAGCTCAATATAAGTGTTGTATTAAAAAGTGTTTCTTATATTTTGTATTTACCTTTTTATTATTTTGTTTATTATTAATCACTGTTTTGCTTTTATTTATAGATTTTCTTCTCAAATCTCACTTAGGTGACTGATTTTCGAACTTAACCAAGTTTGGTTCTTCTATTTTATACATATATTGAGAATAATATATTTTATATAACATTTTATATAACATTTTCAATCGAATATTTAATAAAGATATAAAAAAATCAAAACTGGTCCAATATAGGTAATTCCCCCTATAATTTCAAGTAATATACTTGCTACTTTCTAAGACGTTATTTTTTGCCAAAGAATAACATTAATAATTTAAGTCAATAAATGAGATTAAGTGATTTAATAAACATAAAATACAAGAGCCCAATTTCTGATATGTCTTATATTCTTATATCTTTTGTTTCGAGATTCAGAAATTGAATATGTTTGACAAATGGTTCAATCGTTAGACAAAAAAGTGTAACATTGATCCAAAAAAAGATTTGATTATATGACGGACCATCATTTAATACTATTATACTTTACGCTTCGTCATCATCGCCGAGTCTTCTCGATCCTATTCTAAAAGATCTTATCTATTCTAAGCGCCGTCGATCCGGATCGCAATCGCAATCTTCGTCTTTTGAAGGACAACACGATCAGCAACGAGACGATATTATCTGGCTCTCTCGTCGCGGGAAAGCTATGCGAATGAGGTCGTCTTTCGGATTCGGAGACGTATAAAAGCGCTACAACATTCCGGCCGTGGAGTATTTCTGCACCATATAAGCAACTTATCCCTCGTTTATATCCGCCGCATTTAAATGCTGCGACGACTTTTATTGCCTATACGTAAATCTATGCAACTTATGTTCAGTTACGATGTGCCCGCCGCACGTACCACATCGTTTCCACTTAATGCACCCTATACATGAATATACACATGTATGTATATGTATATTCATCGCGTGCATTCGCATGCCATTGTACATCGTTGCAAATACGATATTACCTCTCGCTTGAAGGAAAGGCCGCTGATCTTCTGACGCCAAAAAGCATGCAAGAAAAAAAATTTGCCTGTAGCGCTTGTATCATCAACACTGATCTCTCTACAGGATGATAGGATATTAAAACGAGAAAAATATTGTTAAATATAATTTAATTATTGTTGAATATAATAATTATTCAATTATTCCTTTGTCATATAAAAATGCTTCTTTTCGGCGTTGTACGTAATGTCATAATGTCTTCAAGTAAGTCATAGAACAAAATATCAATTATAGAATTAATTGTAAAATCAAAAATATGCAATATGTAATTAATGACAATGATTTTTAATTGGGATGTAAAATCATCCAGGGTGACCAATGTAAAAAAAAATCAGATGCTCGTTCCCAGGTTAACTTACCTATTATTCTTTTAGTATAATACAAGTATTATACAATAGATATGGCATTTAAAAAGAGTACAGTGTTAAATTTTATTCATCAAGAAACACGTCTCGCATCAAATACTCTTTTCGTAAAATATATTCTTTCATGAGTAAGTTACAAACACATAGTTCTCTAAGGACGAATTTAATCACATTGTATATCTAATATACTCTATTTCTATTGTCAAATAGGAATGTATACAATAAGGTAAAACACTTTGACATGTAACTTAAGGTGACTAACTATTTAGAAAGCCAAGGAGGGACACTTCTGGAGAAGCAAAAAAAAAGGTCGCGAAAACACGATTGAAGAACATATTCTTTTTATTTGGCCAATAATCAATGCTATTAAATCTTTTCATAAATCATTTCTCATTACATTTATAAATAATACCGCTTATTTTCGCTACTTGACGCTTATTTTCACAAACTGAATTGCACATCGCAAATTACATTGCAATAATTACATTACATTGCAATAATTCATGTAAGAAGTGCACTAATTATTTCACAGAAACGAGTTTCATTACAAAATTACCGTTTGAAATGATAACAGTTCGTCTGAAAATCGGCGAGAAAAAAAAAATAAATTTGTATTTCTCCGCAAAGAGGGACAATTTGGGACTTTGGCCTTAATTTGGGACAAAATTTGGGACAAATTTCAAGGAGGGACGAAGGGTCAAAATTTGGGACTGTCCCTCCCAATTTGGGACGGTTGGTCACCCTAATGTAACTTGATATAATATATATAATATAATAGAGATATAGCTGCTATGGAGAATTATTTTAAAATTGAATTGAGTTATTTTAGCTGTTTCCAAATTTATTTAAATTATAACAGCGCAAAACAAAATTTGTATAATTAATATGAATATTAGATATTTGTATGTAGAAATATATATTGTACATATACATCTCGGATTTATTAGTCACGCGTTATTATGTTTTTTTAAAATTGTATACCTTGTTCTTTCTCTCCGTAAAGAAAGTTACAGTGTATAAATTTCAACAAAGTATTTTACAAAAAACTAGATATATATTTTTTATTCTTAGTGATATTTACCGTTTAAATGAAAGAACGATGTGGAATCCGCTTGGATAGTTGGAATTCTGACTGAAACAAAAATAATAATGATTATAACTGAGTCGTGCAGAAATTATCTGCACGCGACGCATTCACTTCCTTCTCGTTATTTACTTAATTATGTTTTGCTTTGTTGCCGCTTAAAAGTGCGGGAAAGTATCTGTACCTGGAGATAAAAGGTTGCGAAACGTTATTCACTAAGGATCGATGCTTACCGTTTTTTAACAAAATATATTTCAATGATATTGGTTTATCACACATTTATTTGTATGTATACAAATGTGTAAATTCCCATTTATTTTGTCTGACGGATGGTCAAACTCGAGATGAGACGATTATATGAGTCGTGAATTCGAGATTATAAACATGATTTTCTGAGATGAAGAATGTTTTCTTCCTTCATCCGCTCGCTATCCCGTTTATAGATGCAGATCAAACTCGTTTCCGATTCACTATTCTTAGACAAAGGAAGCAAAAGAGGCAGGCGTGAGAAACGTGCCGTTGAAAAGGTATCTTCGCTCATTCTTGGATCTGTCTGTCAATCTCTGCTTGGAATGTATATTAAAGAAAGTCGGACGGAACAGCAAAAGGAGTCTACATTTCTCTGCAAAAAGGAATACAGGGAAAAGGGATACAGTGTTTTCAAAAACTGATAGTGATTACGAAAAGCATAATTATCAGTCGGAAATCACAGATCCCGAATGATAGATACGTAATGAGCAGAAGTTCGTACGGCTGCAGGGTGGGCCGAAAAAAACCGGTTTTACCTAATGACGGGGCTACCTTTGCAGTCAAGCCGACCGGATTTTAACGTGGTTTTCTTGTTTTAGTAACGCCGAACTTTTGATTTAGCCTCACAATAAACGGTTACGATCTTTTATTTATGATGCGCGAGTTTAATACTAAATTGCATGTGTCAATGCTAAATTGCATATGTTTAATTCTTGTAATATCAATACATGAATGTTGCTGAATAATTAACGTCTAGAAATATGTGTCCTATATTTAAAAAATTATAACAAATAATGTTTTCATTAAAATATAGTTTTTTCTGCGACTTTTAGTTTTGCTAATTACTTTCCTTTTTGTTTTATTGCTCTGCGAATACTAATTCGACAAAAGGAAACATATTTCAAATAAATGTGTATCACTTTGATTAAAGCAAAGCAATTCAAAATTGATTAAAACAATCTTGAATTTAGTACCGAGTCTTACGTGAATAATTGCTTTGTTTTTTAGCTAAGTAATCTCGGTTGTTTCTTCATCAGATGTTTTTTAAACTATCTGCGTCTTAAAATATGAATTTTTATAACTTTAAATATGATTTTCACGTTTATTACAAAAATAATATTGAAATAAACAGGAATTATAATTTACATTATAAACAGATTTTTAGCTATTTTACAAAAATTGATTAATGATAAAAAAGTAATACATAAATGTAATAAAATTAATTTGGAGAATGAAGATAATTAAAAAAAGTCTAAAACTCACAAATTTGGAAAATCAAAATGAGAATAATATAATTTTTTATTTTATGTATATGTGGAAGGAGAGGAAAAAGCAGCGAGTGTTTAATCGTAAAGATTAGAATGCGAAAAAATATATTCTTGATTTTTCGAATATATTTTTTCATACAATAACATTTCAATATTCATGATCATATTTGCACTCAACCTACCTAAGTGTCTTGATTAAATAATTAAATAGATTGATTTTTTGCGCAAGGCAATGAGCTAACTATGTATACGCAGTGTGACATTTTGTAATATATACAACTATATTATTTTGCGATATTAAATTTGCGAAAGTAAAACTTGTTGTATTTGAATGTATCTGATAAAAATCCCGGATGTTTGATTCGCACTTGTATTCGTATTGCGTTTCATATTGCGTTTCTTCTGCTTATCTTATCTAACCGGTTAAGGCAGAAAAGTTAACAAGAAGGATTAAAACGGTAAAATGATCTTGTCGTACGCCTACGTATCTTAAATAGGTCAATAATATCATAACCTTATGATGTTCAATTAGTTTTATTGGACTTTGTTACAAACAAGTTACATTCAGCGCATTCTCTATGTTGTTTCGAACTATTTGTACCAACATTACACTTACAGTCGATATGTCTAAAAGCTACAAGTACAATAATATTGGTAATATAATTTTACAAATAAGATTAATGTTTCATTAAGTTTCTGATGTTTTATGATTTATTAACTTTGATCTATCATTTGATTTATTAACTTATTAGTTCGTAGCTTTTTATTATATAATAAATTGAAAAATAATTGCATCAACAGCAGGAAATAATATCGAACGTCGGTAGTTGTGCTACAAGTTTTGTGAGCACATGTACAGTCGGCATGTAAGAATACGAACGAAAGAATACAATGGACGGTATTCATTCCGTTCTTATAATTAAGACTTCCTTAAGTACCGTCTCAAGATGTTAACCAATCACAGAGTATTAGCATCTTAAGACACTTAAGACCAGTTCTAAAACTGATTGCACACACTTTCCGTAACAGTAGCCATAAAGGTTTCGACCAATCACGTTGCCCGATTCGGTTTTACCGGCTGACCATAAGTGTGTGTGTTCAGCTAAATGCCATCACATACAAATTAGTTGTTGAATTGCAAATTCCAATTGCCTAACTGAAATACTCAACTGAAATACTGCTGATTGGTCAATTTCCTTACGCTTACAGGTTACGAAAGGTGTGTGATGGCCTTAAACGGCGGCGCTGTGAGTTATGGCCTGGTAAAGTCGTTAGATATACAAAGTACCGCAATCCATAAAGTTGATCACACACACATAAAGCTGATAACACTTTACGATCAGCCGGTAAGGTCGAATCGAGCAACGTGATTGGTCGAAACCTTTACAGTTACTGTTACGGAAAGTGTGTGCGACCAATTTTTGTAATTTTTGTAAGCTGTAAGCCGAATCAATTTTCGAACGTTAAGCGAACCACCCCCACCACTTTCGTTTTAAGATCTGTATGTAAAACAGTCTTGAAATAAGAATGAAACAGACCATGAATACCGACCAATGTCTATATTTTGTGTAACGGTCGTTTCTTATCGGTCGGTCTTCGTTATCTCCGTTTACCGACGATATACGAGTAGTTTCAGTTACTGCGCTCCAGAATTGCTGCGTAGTGGTCGCCTGAACCAGGTAACCACTGGTTCTCGTCTCGAATGCTTGCTGCATCCTTCGAAGGGGGCAGGAGAGGGAAGGTTGTTTCTACCCTTGTTTTCCTTCTTTGAGACGGAGACCTCCGTTAGGGATGGAGAAAACTCGAAGGACCCGAGAGAGAGCCCACGAAGATGCGTGGTAGCCGAGCGTGAAAATGAGTTCACTGGTTATATATTTCTCGGTTCGCCGGGGCGTTAAAGTGTTGAAATTTCATTGAGGATCTAATGAAGCGCGCAGGATAAGGTCTCTCCTTCTCTCGCGCGGGCTGTTTGTTCGTAGGGTGGATGGCCCTTCGAGATGCGTAAGCGAATTTACATGCTTCAGGATGGCTCTCTGTTACTCCGTCTCTCGGAAGACCGGAGTACTGGCTCGAGCTTTTCAGCCAGAATGTCCTTGCGTTTGAGAAGGACCCCCATCTTGCATTTCATTAACTTTCCGTTAGTATTTTCTCCGATATAATGTACGTATTAATAGATATTAAAAAATTTCACATTAGAGTTGAATGATGAATCTGAGAATCAATAGAAAAAATTTTTACATTATTTAACTTCGAGAGAGATCGCGTTTTAACAATGCATTTAAATCACAATAAAAATATATAGTTTATATATTGCAAATTGTATAACGGTCACTTCTAAATATTAGAATGAATCATAATTACAATCTTATTTCTTGCCTCTTTTTATAATTTTAATTATAATATAAAAGAATATATAAAAGAAAGATGTTGTCCCTATAAATATGCTCAAAGTGCGGCAAGAGAAATGTGCGAAGATTACCTGTAGAAGCGATCATTCACATCACGTCCCTATTAAATCGATAAAAAATAATTGCCGATGTTATTCTCTTACAACAGCTATAACGATGCGCGCGAACAGTTTATAATAGACTATCCAAGAATCTTAAGAATAGTTTTAAAAGAGGAAAGAAACACAGTTTTATACAAATTAAAATATTTCAGCGTGCAGCTAGATTCTAAAGCTTTCGAACAAATGTGAGATGTAAGGTTCAGAAAAATTTATGTTTAAACTATAACATATAAAAACCGTGAGGAAGTTATTCGGTAATAAATATTATGTTATTTTATCTACGATATATATCTATGGTGCACCCGCAAGATTTAGGTAGGTGTAACTTGAACGGCGCGCACATGGGGTCGACTTCCGTTCTGATTGCCCTTTCGAAAGTTTTTGCATTGAAATTTCACACACGTGTAACTATCCAAAGCTGCCGGCGTAATTGTGAGAAATGGTACGCGACATTACCCCGAAGGGTGCTAAGTCGAGAAGACTCCCTCTGCAGGTTGCTCTCGTCTTCGAGTCGGCCAAATGGATCAAAGTAGAACTTTGCTGCTCTCGCGCGTCTTTTATCAGCGGATCGTACCGTCCTTGGGATATATAAATACGTCTTTCTCGTGGCACAAATAGGCGATCATATGTTAGGCATGCGAAATCTGAGCGTTTCGGAAGCTTTTCGACGCTACGAAAAATGCAATTGCATGCTCGACATTGCGGGATAGGTTTTTTGGGACAATGAATCCTTCAGGAGGGGGAGGGGGAGCTGAATAAAGGTTACCAGACATATACCGCATGATTTATTTTTTTTTTTATTAAGTTTATTTTATATATCGACAACAACACGTCATACATTAGAAAACAGAAGGTTTCTTGAAGCAAACTCGAATGAAAAGTTTTGTGGAACAATCCGAGAGACACTATGTGAGTGTGCCGCGCCATCATCTATGGAGTCGTATATATATAATATTGCGTGTTCTTGTGTTTCACATATGTCACGTGTATGTTCTGTATGCATTTCCATGTGTTTGCACGTGTGTGGCTGTATATGTGCGTGTCTCCGTGTACTACGATACTCTCTCTCTCTCTTTCTCTCTTTCTCTCTTGTATCTTCTCTGTTATTTTCTCACTCTCGCGTCCTTTCGCTCTTTTCTTTTTCACACTCTTTCTCTCCCGCCCTTTCGCGCTCCTTTCGCCGCGTATACGCGCGCACACGTTCTTTCCGCCCGCCTTTCTCTCCCTCACTGTCTTACTTTCTGACATTCCACGCTCTCCTCTCTCGGTGTACCGATTCGCGTATTTCTGTGGAATTGAACTCGGCTCGAAACAAGGAAACTACGCGAGATCGAACGAAAATCATTTAATTGTTTCTCGTTTGATCTCGCGTCTTGAGTTGATAGTCAATAGCTTCCACCTGCCTTTGCGTCCCCTCGCGCGCATCTATTGTCTAGTGTCCATTTCCTTTCATCTCTTTCGCTAACCCTCTTCTCCCGCCTATCTCTCCCTCTCTTTCTCTCATCGATACGCATTCGCTTTTTCTCTTTTTTTCTCTTTCATTCTCTCTCTCTCTCTCTCTCTCTCTTTCTCTGTTTCTATTTGTAGTGACTCGTCTCCGAAAATACTATATGTGTTGCAGTGAAAAAAAAAATACAAAAATAACATATAATGTATAACGCGCCAGAAAAAAGACGCTGCTCGTCCAAGATAAAGGAAAGATTTCGATATCGGTCGCGAGGGGTGCAAACTTAAATTCCAAGAGATTCCAAACGAAAGAAATTCGCACGAGGCGCCCTCCGCGTTTCATCCAGCCGCGCGCGGAATTTCGCACGATTACCGTTCTGCCAATTCTGCCATTTTTGGTGCCTCTATCTCTCTTTCTCTCTCTATCTATCTATCTATATATAATATAATATATTTATATTTATATATATTATTTTGTTTCTTTGCTTCAAAAAGCGGCAGTGCATCGTCGTCGAATTCACTCTCGGGCTTTGAGAAGGGAGGGCGATCGTTCTTTCTCTCTCTTTCTTTCTCACGTTCTCTCTCACGTTCTTTCTCTCTCTATCACTCTCTCCTTTTAATATTCTTCTAAGTTCAATTTGCGACGAAATAATCTCGAATCACTCTTCGTCTCACGGCCGCAATATATATCTAGGAACGTCCGGGGTTTTCGTCCGACGGCCTTTCGCAGCGACGAGATGCGAATTTTGACTCCCGTGCCGAAAGAGGTGTCTTTTACATATCTCCTTCTTAATATTTAGCCAAAGATATACAAGAAAAACTAGCCGCGCAGCGCAAGCCAGCGATGCAACCCACCGCGCCTCCTCTTGCAATAATTTATGTACAATTTTACAACCTACGACGCCGCCGACGATATAATTTTATTCTCCTTATAGTTCACTTTTAAGTACACGAATAGGACCTAGACATCGTTAATTTTTTCATCTTTACACTATACTAACGAAATCTAAACGTTCAATTTTCATTTTCACCACACTAGGAATAATAAATTTTGCCGTATCGTTAGTATACCTTTATAGAAATATGCTTACAAAAATAGAATTTCGTGAGGCGCGGAAAACGCGTCGCTGCCGGATGCGGGCGAGTTTATAGGAATTTCTCTTTCATCTTCACTTTGATTCGGGAAATAGTCTCGTGCTATCCCTTAGCTCTAACTTTTATTTTTATCGCTCGGCGACCGAAATACCGCGAGTGTGTGATTTTCCCTTTGTGCACGCTTCTCTCTATATGTCTCTCGGGCCGCGCAGACCATTCGGACGCTCGTCCCCCGTGCGAATAATTTTTAGCGTGTGAATTTTCTCCCTCGCTAACTTTCGTCGCTCGCATACTCTCTCTTTCTCTTTCTCTCTCTTCCGATTTTGACCACTCTTATCCTCACTCATTCTTTCTCTCTCCCTATGTAGTCTTGCACGCACTCGCGCACGCATTCACGCGTTGTCATTTCTCTCCTCTCACACATCCTCACACATCCTTTATCTTCTCTTTCGCATCTTATTCTCTCTTTCTTTTACCACAACTTTCACTCTTTCACTTATGTGCTCAACCTCACTGTCTCGCATCAATCGATCTTAGTATCATCTCACTTTAATCGCTCGAGTCTCGATCTCATCGTTTTTTTTTGTATAGTTTGCCAAGAACGTATATGTGTCTCGAAATTGTGAACAACTTATATATCGTTTCGCTGTCAACGCATCATGTACATACAATAATACAATCTCTCAATCGCCGTAATAACGGTGACAATTATAATCACGACAGGGTAGTAATAACACAATGTATATAGTATGGGGGAGGGGGGAATGGACTTAAACCGTCAACGAACAATATCAATAATAGTAGATGGCGGATGACTGACAATAGTTAATCGCAATAATAATAGTAATCATACTGATAATCGTTATAAAGATGTAATTTGTCTTTTTTTTTGTTTTCGTATGCACAATAACCTCTTTTGTCCTCTCTCTTTTTTTCATTCACGTGCACTCTCACGCGCGCTCCTAAACTTCAAGGTAACATCATCATTTAGACTCGTCATTACAATATTACATTATTAGATTACATTATATCATAATACGCTAGCGTTTATTCGATAAATTTTACATACTTTGATACGCAGTATGATGGTTTCAAAAACGGTCATCGGCCAACCAAATTTTGTTCACACATCAATACACCTACGCTCAGTAGTCGAAGTAATTTGTACTTGTAGCCATATATTATAAATATTTTTAGTAGTTCGGCCTCTCTTTCTCTCCTTCGCTATCGTTTCGCAACTTTTTCGTATCTCTCTTGTTCCATTCGGTCGCCAGTAGTTCGAGGCCCTACACATTTTTTTTCTTTTGATACGAATATTTAAATATTATTTTACCACCGTTTTCCTGTCCCGTTCTCTCCCCCTCTTTCTCTCGCATTCTCACACACGCACACGCGCACGCACAAAACTTTCTCACTTTTTCCGTTCTCTCTTTCGTTCTTTTCCTACCACCCTAGCTTTCGTCACTGTGAACTTCCGATCTGACGAAATTTTTACAAATCACGGAAGTGATACGCTTCCGATTCTATCGATCTCTCGTCATTTTTGTTTACGCCACTGTTATCTTCTTTTTTTCCCTGTGACGCCTAAATGGCGTATCGACGTATCTTTGCCAAAAATATATAAAAAAGACATAATCGCGATATTTTTCGAAACAAATGTGTTTCAGCTCGAATGGACGAGAGCGCCAAGCACTACGGACAAAGGGACAGAGTTTGTTTCCGCTTTTTACACGCATTTAACGTTCGCGATTTTGCCCCTTCGGCTCCTCCTTCCTGAGAAATCCCGCGAACGTCGTACGCGACTCGTGGACCGCGAAGTGAAAGTCTAGGTATGTCTTTGGACGCCGTCACGAGGAGAGACATTCACAATCAAGTAGCCTCGTTCGTCCGCTGATAACGGCGAGTGAAAATTCTCGCTGGATCAACCGATGTCTCTCTTCGCGTGCGTTATCCGTTTTGGCGCTCTCGAAATTCCGAGCCCGCATCGAGATCGAGGTGCGGTCACCGGGCGAGAGTCATTCCCGAAAATGTACAATAAATTTCTCTCGGTTTTTCGCGTCACCCCTCGCACACACAAGACTACTCGTTCCACCAAAGTACACATTGCCACAAAAACGCTCGTTAGGACCCGCTCGATTTTCAATGCACTCTTTTACTCCTTTCCCCTCTATAACAGCTTTTTCGTCTTCTCTCTTTCTTTTTTTACAATAACTTTTTTTTAGAACATCCTAAAAACCACGAGAGGATAGATAAAGTCGATATCTTTTAATTCCTTTTTATACACCTAAACGTTACTTGCATCCATTACGGACGGGACCGCCGGTGACCGAGCCGTCAATCGCGATAGTAGGATTCAACCTCTGCTGACATTTCGTCATTTCCTCCCTTCATCTCGCTTCGCTCACGTCCTACATTCTATCGCTTACATTCTATCACTTTCTCACTGTCGCACATCTTTGTATTCTCGCTCTCAACGTTCTCACTTTCGCTTTTTTCTCTCTCTCTCTCTTTTTCTCTCTCTTCCTTACGCACTATCATGCTCTCATGATCACCTATTACCTTTCGCACGATTTTTCCCTTTCTCTCGTTTTCTTTTTGTTCATCAAATTAATATTATTATCATGAATCCTCGCTACGAATATGTCGCCCCTTTATTTTTGTCTGCCGCATCTAACATATTTCTTTTTTTTATCTTTCGAAATGCAACCGCGACCTTTATAAAAATGTACACTTACTACGTTTAATTGTCATCATTTTCATCATTTAAGATACAACAACATACTATACGTATATGGCTCTACAGATGTTCGCTTGCACTGTAACTCAAACGTGTGTCGTGAATATCTCCCTGCCATCCGTCGGCCGTCAGTGCTAAAATCGCCCGATCGACGACGAGAGCGGTTCTCGAGGAGGATCGATGGCGCGCTGAATCGCGGGAGTACCGTACTCTCGTCGTTTTAGGCCCGTACTTTGCTCTTTATTTTTCTCGTTGACAGAGAGGCATCGATCGCGTCGTGTGGTACATCGACGTTGGAGCCGTCTCGTCGACACTCGATCGATCGATCGCACAAACGCCGACGGATTTTGGGAGTATGGATTTTAGTGTTTATTATTCTTAAATTTGTTTTTTTTTTTTTTTTTGGAAAATTAGGACCTTCCCGCGTGCCGAGTCGCATGGCCACTCGGACACATCGAGAGTTCTTGTTTAGAAACTCCTACCCGCGTTATGCTTCTGTCGGGGTACCCGCAGGCAACACTTTCCGGGCTGTGTGTGATCGTCTTACATCCCTCCGCAACCGTCCGCAGCAAACAGCCAACGGTACGGCTTGCGCTACCGCTTGCTACCATTGTTTTGTTTTTTTCTTTCTTTTTTTTTTCAACACGAGTTAATAGAGCTCGATGGGCATAACGGCCTAATGAGAAAATCAGGATGTTAATTTCCACGGTGTGTAAAACGCACGGGTTATCGCGAATTATCGTGGGCCAATTCTCCGTTTTCTCTCCGTTTTCTCCACTTACGCCCGTGTTACGCACGGCCTTTACGACGATTTTATAATCGATACGCCGTGCCGATTCGAGAGGCTGCTCGACCCGCGCATCGGGGGGGAGGGGGACACGCATCAATCGTCGCGATCGATTTTTGATTTTCACCAGCGAGCCACAACGGCAAGAGATCTCCCGTCAGGCTCTCCGATCCTCCGTTCCGCGGGTCGATCCCTCGAATCCGATAGTCTCATCCGATTTTCACTGTGTTGCGAGCGGGCGGGCCCCAGTCTCGTTGACCATGGCGTGTGTGTTAAACTGGTCGCCGTGTCGCGGCGGCACCAGGCGGTATACTGTATACAAATATCATTAAGTTTTATCATTACAATATAGGATCTTTTTTTCTTGTTAAGTTTATGTGGCATGTATATACGCATTGTCATGGGAAATGAGAACCAGTCTTATGGCGCCTGTCTGTTAAGCGCAGGCATATTCTGTAACGTAAAAATATATACATCATCTGTGTGGTATGTATAGTGCTGCTCTGTAACTCAAGATTTTACATCCAGTTAATTGCATCTCGTTTAAATCCTGTACAAAAATGTTCAGCTACGCTTTGAGGCAGATTCAGCCCCGATCGGTAAGCCCGAGTCGCGCGCGTCTCCCCGACGGTATAACTGCCGTCGTTGATTCTTCAGCATTCTCTAAGAAGAAGAGATCCGCGGCGAGACGATTACGAGACCGTTATTGGGAACGATCCTCCCCTTTCTACGCGCGCGGAGAACGCGCGACCCAGTCTCACGGGGCAAGAACGAAGCGGACCCGCGGGTAGGTTACCATTGTTATTTTTTTTGTTCACAAACTGCACGGCAACTAGTGTTCTGTTTATCAATTTTTATTTCTGCTGTTACGTCTGTCTATTACTGCTGGTACCTGTTACTGTGGTTACGTATGCGTATGCGGTGTGCCGGTGTAATATACGTGTCCTCGTGTAAAATGTCTCTGTCCTGTGTCGATCAAATGGTCGTGTGAGGATGGCGTAATCCGTGTGGTGTCCTACTAGTGTGTGACCAAACGTCTCCCATACCTTATCATCGTCGTATTATCATTAAATATCATTAGTATACTATATATAATATTATATCGAAAATAACGGATAATACAACACGTAGGGAATCGAGGGGTTGCGATTGGATAAGAGGGTAAGGGGGCTAGTTGGGGGGATAGTTGGTGTTTTCCGTGGGTGGATGGCTCGAGGGTGGAGAGGACGTCGAGGGACATTGGTTATGGGGGAATTGAAAAGGGCGCTAGCTGCTAACACCAGCTTGGTGGTGGTTGTTATTTCGGGGCGTTACGCGCGTCCGCGCTCGCGATCGGTGCTCGAGGACGTGGTCGTCGCGGGAGACGCACCGATCGACGCTCGACATCGAGGTCTCTCGCGGCAGAGAACGGCCAAGGGCAGTCGTCGCAACGCGAGACCTCGAGTCGATCATCGAGTGCTGGTTTAACTCATCCGGCGCGACTCGCCGATCGCGAGCGCTTGGACGGCATTAATGAGCGGCGGAGCTAAAGTTACATGGTCTCCCCACACGTGTGCGTACAATTGTAAACGAAGTCTTTTTCATTACAAGTCTGTCTACTAAAAACACTAATGATAAATACGTTATCCGGCAGGTTCTTTATACTGATTGGATTATATTCCGGAGGATTGATTGAACGGGAATTCGGCGGGGCTAGGTGGGGGCTTGATGGTGACGGCTTGCGATTAGATCCATATAGATAATTATCGGGGGAAGGATCTTTGGGTGATCGGGTATGGGGCAGTTATCGTGGATAAAAACGGGGTAATCGAATGATCCACTGAAGAGGGGCGTTTAAGGAGGTGGATGGGATGAGTGGGACTTAAAACCGGGTATCGGGTTATTTTTAATCGCTTGCTTATTAGAACTGGACTGGCTGATACAACTGGTAGAATACAAGTTTTTTCTTTCCTTTTACATACGGCTATTACTTCGATATACGGTAGGTAGTTAGTTATGTAGTTGTCGACACACAATTCAATGATTACTGGGCATTTACTGTTTATACTGCTTTACTGTTTGTTTAATTGTTAATAATTAAGTAAGTTTAATTGTAGTTAGTTAGTTAGCTCTTACGTAGCTCTCGTCATTCATAGTTAATGTGGTTAAATTCTACGCTTGTATTTGGGAAGTCTTAAGGGGTTTCGGAGATCGGTGAATGTGGATAGTGTCGAGTGCCGGTCGTGACGATACGGCAATCGTGAGATTCGGGGTGCAGCCGTGTCGTGCGATTCCGAAATGGATGCAGCTCCATCCGGATCGGAGCGTCGCGGCGTGCGCTCTCGGCGATCGTCGATCGTCGCGGGATCAACACGCGACATGCGGGTTATTTTGATGGGGAGTGGGAGAGACCATAGTACACATATATATTATGTAATTATACTTATCGCATAGTAATTGCATTTAATCAATACACGTGTGTATTATCGGTGCAAAGCAGCGTTCCGAACTCCTTGCACGAACCAAAATATTTCCGTAGGGCATGGATAGGTAGCGTGTGCATGCGAGTATGTGTGTGTATGTGTGTGTATATATATTTATATATATCTTGTCTGTGTACTCGTGTGGGCCTGCGTATACATATGGGTGAATATCTTCATGTGATTTCTCTTTTTGCGAAATACTGTTTCGAGCAGACGATCCTGTCAAGAGGACGGACGTTTCCGAGGACGCGTTTCGAGCGCGTTTCCCGGCGAATTGTACGCGAAGCTTTCATACGTCGCGATACATGCGTTACTACAGTGTGCGGCACAGCTCGTGCACCTGGTCTCGGAGGTATCTTATTAAGCGTACGCGTGTCACGCGAGGACGATAATGCCCATGGGATAGCCGTGGCCTCGTTTAACGCGCATCTAATTGCGCGCCAAGACGAGGTCGAGGCATCGTGGTATTGTGCGCGGATTCGTCCGGAAACGCGCGACGTTGACCACTCCGGGTGTACTCCTTTTTTTTGTAGTTGAATCAACAACAGAACGTCTCACTACGATTTGATATATTTTACGCATGGTCCCGATACAAGTTACAGTAATCGGCGAACGTTTGCTGTTCGCATGTCGGTGTACCGAAGATAATTAGAGGACCCCCCCTTTTTCCGCGACGACGTGCTACGCTCGTCGTTTCGTCTACCACATTGAATTACGGCGCTGATCTTAGAGCCGATTGACAGTGGCAGTCCTCTCGACAACAGTCGTCGCTCGTGTGAAAGTGTGAATCTGTTTTTGTCTGTATGTGTGTTTTGTGTGTGTGTGTGTATGCATAGCCAGTTTAGGATGAAATAAACGGGCAGCGGGCGAGCACCAGTCAGGCTTTGGGTGGGCGTTCGGTCTATGTCGGGCCCCTTTGTATAATTTTAGTATTTTTTTCGTATAAAATCAACACTGAAGGCACATTCTATCGGACGAGTCGGCCCAGTGTGTGCTGTGAGTGAGAATGGGCGCGGGATCCGAATCCACATAGTTTACGTGGCCGCGGCATGCCTGGCATATTTTTTCTGCGGGCCCACGGGGGCCTTATGCACCCCCGTTGCTAGCATGGGACAATCACGGGTAATAGGGTGGAAGAGGGTGAGCTAGGGGAGGAAAGGGAGGATAGGGTATAATCTTAAGCGGAGATATCTTGGTGGCTGCCGCGGCCGGGCCCCGCGCGAGAAACTGTTGTTTCATGTGACAGTTATTTTGATCCGGTTGCCTTCGTCTATTGCGTCGGGTTTTGGGGGTCTGTTCATTTTTTTCGCTTAAGTCGAAATGGCTATTTCAAAATTGAGAGCCGGCCCGACGCTCGCCTGACTTTGCCCAGGCCAAACTCAATGGTTTTCAGGGTACTTTGTGCCCACAGTCGCGCGCATGTCTCACAGCATCGATTCGCGATTCCGACGAAGATCGCACCGTGATCTCGGCTGTAATTTTGATAATCAAAACCGATAATTCTGTTCGAGTTGTCGGAGAATGGAGACACAGTTCAGTTTATTGCGACTCGCAAGGATTAGCAAATTAAATTATTAAAAACATATGCATGCTTGTATCTGTAACTAAGGCATTTTCTTAATCTGATGAAGAACGTTGAAAATATTTCCCTGAGTATGTAAAAAATAATCGAAATCTTGTATTCTTTTGTTGTGAATGCTCCTTTTGCAACCGCCGGAGTCGTCGACGACGGATGGCATCGGAATACTTGTTTTTTTGCTGTATCCTTGCGAGAAGGAGGATAAACCTAAAACCGGTTAAAACGATCGCGTAATCCTGAGTGATTGCCCGCGATCGAGTCTGTCACGTGTTCGCTGAATTATTCAACGGCATTAATTAAACCACGGTTCAACATAATCTTCGGCGGATAATCGGAGGCGAGCCGTTCACACGCGGACTCCAGGCACTGGGATTAAAAACGTGAAGAGTCTGCGTGTATGGTGATGCGTGTGTAGCGTGTGTACATATATGTGTATCACTCTTTTATCCTCTGCATTTTCAAGAATTTCGTCGGAGAAGGAAACATTGCTCACTGGCGTGGAAGAGCGTAGAACCGGAAGCCGTCGCTTCGATCGACTTTGAACGATTGAGTTTGAACATCTTTGCGTTCCTTAAACATTATACGTAGCGTATAATATTTAACTTATTTCTCGAGGAAATGTCGATGAGAACGACGTAAAATTCTCGACGAAAGGAACGCCAATCATTCTCGGTCGACCGTCGCGTTCGTGTTACAGTTCCGCGATTTATGCGTGGCTCCTAGAGGTCGTCTCTAAGTAAATTGATAATACTGCTTTCCTCTACTGTCCGTGGCATCCTCTGATAACGGCATAATCTATACAACAGTCGGGTGGATTTCTCCAAATACGCGGATTTCTCTAAATGGTAATGAGTGCCATACAACGCGCGCCTCCTTCCACGCGAGCTAAACTAGTTTCGAAGAAACAGAACGAACGAGCAATTAATTCTTCGTCATAATAACTCGGCCTCGTGGCGTTCAACATGTTAACGATTTAAGTAACCAAGCGAGAGAAACAACGGAACACGACTAGCTACTTTATTATTTGTACAAAACAGAGGCGTCACGACGAAGAACTGAATCCATGCTCGGAAGTGGAAGCGCGCAATCGTGTGGCAAACACTTAACGTGTTCAGAAAGACTTACTTAGCAATAAAACATCGTTAATACGAAAAAACACATTTTAATTCGATAATTCGAAGCGGCACTTAAACTATTGCGGAATGTATAAAAAATCTCGGCGATTGGGAAGATCGTGAGAGCGGTGTCGTGTGTTCCGAGGCGATGATTTAAGGGAAACAAATCATTCGCCAACACGAGCACTGTCTGGCTCGAGTCTTCCAGTCGCCCTGCGTCTACGTATTCACTATAAAACTTAAACTCAACAATCAGGCGAACCTATGGTTGGAGACGTCGATCGAGAAGAATGATTCGTCGCGTCCGCGGACGTGCTTACTGGCTTTTTATTCGCAGCAATTTTTTTTATTTTCACAGTGTCCCAAATGCGTGTATCATCGATATGAAGTTCTCGTCGATGGACGTCACATGGTACGCGTGCTTAAAAACAGAGGCAGAGGGCTCGGTAGTGTTTCTCACAGAATTGTCCTTTGTAGGCTTCGCTTTCTTCTGCGTTTCGGGCCTTCGCTTTCTTCCAAACGATACTGTATGCGCGGAGGACATTTGTCTTTCGTATTCTGGTGGAAATTCTATGAATGAATTCTTCCTGTTTCCGATTCATTCACGTGATTATCATATGCTACTGCAATCTTAAACGCTTGTAGAATGCGTGAAGAATATTTTCCCTTGTGTTTATGTCGTAGATATGTGATATAGGTGCGATTATCTCAGGAGAACGCGTGATTAACTATTATCGAGAATTTGTCTGTTGTCAGTTAGCATATGTCACGTGCGAACTTTGAATTATTTTTTTCTTTTTATCGAAGCGTTTTCATGTCTATGGTCTTGGCATAAGAGACGGAGGAGAGAAGCTATGAGTAGCTTCTTCGTCACTGTCGTACTGTGGCTGCATGGATTTATCGAATTTAGAAACTTAAAACCAGTGTAGTCGGCAATATGTTTATTGCATTCCTGCGTTCCTCTTTATTGGCTTGGAGAATAGTAAAACTGAAAACCGGTGTTAACGATATTGTGTCCCTTACATCTTTCATAGAAAAATGGTGCTTCGCGATTTACGTATTATATATACTAGGGTCGGTATTATATATCTTTTTTTTTCGTGATGATTGAATCGTAATGTACCTCCGCGCTGGTTTCAGTTTTCTCATTTTAATCGGAGGGTTATTTTATCCACTCTCTATACATCTTTTTTTTATATTTTTGGTCAATATTTAACTTTATCGAATTTAACATGGTTTAATATGGTTCTTTTTAGCACCCAATCTTGTTTTTATTTTAAATACGGGATAATATTTCCGGTCCACTTATGTTAAGAGTTTCGTGATGTCTTGGGTAGGTTTGTGAGGGTAGATAGGGGATAGGACGAAAGGTATCGAGGAATATGGTGGACTTGTATGTAGGACTCTCGATGGATAGCATAGAGTTCCAAACGCTCCGTGATCTACAGACATTCAATATTAAACAGATCAATCAACTATGTCGTCGTATAATACCACTAGGATAGTTCATAATCGTTAAGTTATATCAATAATATAATCATATCATTAGGTATCATTAATGCTGTGTGTGTGTGTCTGTGTATTCTTTCTGTGTGTCTCATTATACTTAAGTCTCAAGTTACAAGCTAGCGTATAAATGATGGGTAAGAAACGACCACTCCAACGGCGGTGGATCCTGCCGGTCCGACTTCACGGAGTGTACCGATCGGCTTCCCGCTGCGAATCCGCACGCTCGGAAGATAGTCGGATACAGCCGCCGTAAAAGCGTCCCACGCACGGTCGATACACCCCTCACGCTCGACGAGGCAGAATCGGTCCCGTCTCGGTGGATGGTTTTTTAGCCACCATGTACCGGGTTGCCTCGTACCGTTTATACTATATATCATTAATCGTATTATCGTTATGTATCATTACTCATTAATTATTTAATTAATCGTTAGGTATAATTCAATTAATCGATACTCTTAACCCTTTTATCGTTTAATTATTATTGTTAGGTAGTTTATAGTTTATTAGGTTTCGATAACGCGTACGGATTGGAAGCAAACCTTGTTCACGTGGGGAAGGATCACGGGAGGGGCGTTGGGAGGATGAGCTGGCTCCTGCGGGTTGTCACGGGGGCAGGTTGATGTCTCGGAAGGGACGCACCTGTTGTCCCGCGCGAAAATCTGCGAAAAATCAGAAAGTCGAATAGCGGATCTCCAGTGATTCCTTTTCCTCTATCATGTGTCACTCATTCTCTCTCTTTCCCTTTTACACTCCTCTTTCGCTCCCGTCCTTTCTCTCCTTCTTACGTACCCGCTCTTTTTCACTTTCCTACGTTATGCGAATTGCTTAGAACGCGTTACGTCTTCAACGAATTGCAAGTGGCAAGGTCTGATTCGTTTTGCAAGTCAATATCTTGGGCGTTTTCAACTTCGCCTTCGTCGGCTCACACGTGTGGAATTTTATTCTATTTCATTTTTTTTTTATTTTTTTTCTCTTTCCGTTCTTTTTATTCTTTTCCTTCTTCCGTACTACGCGTTCGGTCGCGTCGGTACGCTCCGCTCATCTGACGGGACCAGCGATCATTTCTCTCGTCCCGGCGTAGCACCTCATCCGGTTCTTCGTGCTTGTGCGATCTCCTTTGTCCCGTCTGCTCTTTCTTCCTTCCCAGTATCTTGTCCTCGGAAGTACGATGCGCATCACTTCGAATCGTAATGCCGCCACACTACTAAATCACCGTCCATCATAAGGATATGTAATACTGCGTATATTTTGACGTATTGCAAACTCAACTCGTTACTATGGTATCGTATTCGGTTTTGCTATTCTGCAATCGACATTACTATGGCATTCTGCAACGAGGAATCGATTCGCTTGTATTGTTGAAAGAAGGTGCGTGTACGCTGCAAAAGTAGTCCTTTTTCTTTGCACGACGCATCGCGTATCATGCGGGACGCGCGTAATCGCTCTATCGTTAATTCTGTCCTATATTCTGTCGTAAAGTCTGTGTGTTTGTTGCGGGGAAAACTGAGACTGACGTCTAACGAAGGGTCTATCGATACGGTAAGTAACGTGTAACGGAAAACCGGTGTCGATTGGCTCGACATATTTGTCTGGCGGAGTACTGTGATAACATGTAAAATAAGTGTGTGAAAGTAGGATCGTCGGTGAAGTATCGATACAATAAGCCGTGTCTATCGATCGGTGGCGCGCAGCGATTTGCATCCGATTGCTATTGCCGTCATTAACGGTCGGAACATTGTTATTATCGTTCCTTAGGAATAATCTCCATGTTGACGATATCCATGATTAGCTGGATGTGCAGTAGTGAGTAATTCCCGTAATTATCACCTGCCTCGAATACGACCTAATGGACAGTCGCTATCATATAGCGATGCGTACTCGACGCGAGGAAAGCTGCGAATTTGCGAGGCGTTACGGGCGGGTCGAGGCACATCGTATTTTCCGAGAGCGCCCTTCGACGTATTCGTTGCGATGCTGCATGCGTATATTAATCGGTGCGTTAGTACCTCGCGTACCCAATTTGTCGATCACTCTATATTTCGGATCCTTAAACGGTACTATTTTCGGGTCGCCTTCCTGGGTTCCTCAATGCTGGAAAGTATCAGGATTTATGACGTCGTCGTGCTTATCGTGGTTAATTAGATAATTCACCGAGGACTGTCGTCGAGACGACGACAGTATTTGTTCTCATAGCGTTAGCCGTGCTTTATAATCATCGTTTGATTGGTCGTTGAACTCTGAATAGTAATCCGCTTAGCTTTGGCTGAATAATTATAGTAACCGCGTGTAGAAGTGTAAACGAATAACGTTCTTGTGAATGATTCGGAATAAATATCAATTTGAAGTACTTGCGCTTCGCTTAATCCTTTTGTTATTTGAGCGATGAATATATCGCTTAAATTTTTTTTTTTTAATACAGCTTCATTTGTTCGGAGTTTTTCAAAGCGATTTATTTTCCATGTGAAATATTCATTCAACACACTGTGATAGTATTTCGTTTGCGAGCGTCGTATGCATAGCCTCGTCGAATGCGTCGTTTGCGCTAGACTTTTCTCTGGTACACAACATACAATGTAGATCAATTACGATCGCCTTCCACTCTTAGCTCTTTCTCAGTCGTCACAGTCGAGTCTCACGAAGATACGCTCGTGAAAAGAGATTATGGATGGCAAGGAATACCGCGGATCTACGCGACGAGATAATGATACGCGACCGATCCCTCCTCAGCGCGTATGCGTAGTTATTCGTGCATCGCTCTTCGAATCTCTCGGATTTTCTGCGAATTTTCTGCCATCGCCCCGATCGCGGGGAACGGCGAGTCGACAATCGTGCATCTTCCGCAACAAAAGTTGTTTTCCGCTTCTTCCTCTCTTCCATTCCACGTCATCGTCTTTGCTTTACTTAGCAACGAGCGTCCTTACACTAATCCCGGGTGACCCGTCCACTCGCGTCGTCGTTTTAATTACATGCAGGAAGTGTTTTTCTTCTATGCGCGAGAAAGGCTCGCCTTCTCGCTGGATAGGTGTATTTCGCTTCGTTTTTAGCTTTTACTTCTCTTTTCTTTTTTTCTCTTTTGGAAGGGAACACCTTGCGGGGAGCGTGGGGTACAGCGGGACGTGCAAATGGGGACGGGCGACTTTCCGGGTTTGGGAGGTAGGGACTTGGAGAACGGGTTACGCGTCCACGACGCACGCTTTTCTTTCTTTTCCGCTCGGCGACGTGGACACGAACCGCAAAAATTTCGAATCCGACCTGTCGCGGCGGGAACAGAGAGATCTAGTAATTTTTTTTTTCTTTCGATGGTTCGGTGGTTTGCTGAGTTAGCTGCGAGGTTTCGAAACTTCCCACCGCCGGCGGAATATAATATATCGTGTATATATATTATATATATTATATATTTATATCATTTTTTTATATTAATCTAAAGAGTGAGGATTGTGGAAGTAGGTCGAGAGGAAGGTCGCCCGTCCTGTGCTTTCCACGTGCCCTGGAAAAGTATATACTAAGGCCGATTTTGGTTAAGAATACGCTTCACTTTTTTCATCTCTTTTGATCAACTTTTAATTTTAACGTTAAGGCGCAACGTGATAAACTTGTACTTTTTTCCTTGATGTGTCTTTTAGATTCTGGCCGAAACTGCGTGTGTCTGTGTGCATGTACGTGTATGTCCCTTGTGTGCTGCGTTCGTGTACATGTGTGTGTGCGTGTGTGTATGTACGCGTATGTGTGGGTGTGCTGCATCGCGATCGATGTTCATCGCCTTGCTGAGCACTATCTGTTGTGTGATTTTTAAGCGCGCGCGAGAATACGCGCGTCACTCGCCGCACGTCCTCTCGCGCGTCGCTTGCATTTTAGGAGCTGCTTTTTTTTGGTGTCTGCCAAAAAACGGAATTTTTTCACTCTCGCCGCAATAAGGCGTAGGTAGGCGTCGTACGTGTGCACCGTGGGTTTCGAAAAATTGGACATCCGAAAAACTTGCGACCACACGATCGCGGACATGGTACACACGTACACGCATATACACCTTCTTGCTCTACTCTCTGTGTGTCGTCTTGTGCGCAACCGAAGATTAGCAATCAACGAACAGAATTGTTTCTCGTGCCAAAAATGAACCCAGAAAAACGTCGGTAAAAGGTACGAAAGGAATTCTCGCGTCGAAAGTGGTATAGTCATCAAACATCGTAATGCATGTATGAAAGTAGTCAGGTTTTTCTTTCGCCCGAAGCTCTGTCTCTCCTGAGTGGATCCAGATGTAATTGTTGCACGATCGCGCCGGTGAAAACCTGGCGAGATCGTGATTCTGGCTATTGCAACTAAACCCGGCTTTAAGAGTCACGTGAACGAAGTAGCCAATGCAAAATTTATCGAGACAAAAATATGATTGCCCTTTGCAATAATTTGTGCGTTCAACGAGTTTGCTCACGTACTCTTTCTCTTCTCAAATATGCCCTTTTTAAACATTTATTTAGTACTTCTTGGTGCGTCAGCAGTCCCAAGAGAAGTTTCATTATCTAGTCTAAATAGTAGTACTAAGCAGCAATTTAAGCTTCTTCTATCACGTGACTTTTGCATAAAGATGAATACTGTTATGAAACTGTTGATATCGGGCCACGATTGATGACGGGCCTTTCTGTAGAACTGTGAAAACAAGGATTTGAGGTACAATCGGAATGCACTCGGTGCAAGCGTCAGCGGGTAAAGACAGAACTTCTGGCCTAAAATGTACTGGCTTGTGTGAATGGTGCCCCGTCTTGGACCGAAAAAACGGACTCTCGCGGGGCGCAGAAAAACAATTCCCACAATATCTTACAAGACATTCCGGCCGACCGAGCAAGTCGCCAACTTCGTCATTCCACTTTGTGCTCCGTTTACGTCGGCTAAATCGCTCGTAGGAGACCATTATTAATCATCCTTCGAACCTTTCGCCCGTGCTACTTTAATGTAGAGGAAGAGTTTTTCGTTGCTGCTATCTACAGAATTAATTGACGCGAACGTTCGACGTTTGATCGTCCCGATCTAGACGAAGTGACGAAGATGGCCGACAAGGCTGACAGTCGTGCGCCTTTTCACCTCATTCTGGAGGGTCTGCGTTGTACATCTCCGAGGAGTTCATTAGACTCAACGCGGCGATCTAGCTCACATCCTCACACATCAACGTAGGTTTACTGTTGTTTGTTGCTTGCTGCTAGTCCTCGTCTCTCTCTCTCTCTCTCTTTCTCTCTCTCTTTCTTTCTCTTTGTTTCTTCATTATTAAATAAGTTATTCTTTTTTTTTGTCTTAATACACCTACGATTCCCTACACGATAATACGTATAATCTAACACGACTGCTGGTTGAGACGTATGCGCAAGTAATATACTCCAGGAATACAGGCATTACATGTTCTCATTCTCATTTCGTGTGTGCTTCTCTTGGTACACGCGTGCATACAATTCACACTCTCGTTCCTTTTTGCCACTCTCGCGCTCTCGCTATCTTTCACTCTCTCTCTCTCTTTCTCTCTCTCGATTCACGCACGACGTAGGGTCGCAATAAGAATTGCAGACGAGTAAGAAGAAATATTCCCATTAAATATGGAACGTTGATGCTCGTTTCGGAGGAGCGCTTCACGCATTAGCGGAAAACCGTCAGATGATAGGTACGAAATGAGCATGGGGATACTGCGAATATGTTGCGAGTGATTGGGTATAATATATATGATATACGGAGCCGTATATGAAAAAAATATTTATAGCATGTGGAAGCGAAGGCAGACCAGAATAATCCAATTTTCTGTCAAGCAGGATTTGGTCAAGATTCATTGTCCTACACTCTTTGTTTCTCATACTCTCGGTGGCCGAAGGGTTGGATGGATAATGACATTTGTGATATCTGCCATTCTCGATGGTTGTGCGCGTTTTGCCTGCTTATCTCTCCTGTATCTCTGAGTCGAACGTCGGACCGTGCTGGACCATTTGTCCAATGACTTCTTCTCTCTTCCTGCTTCGATCTTTCCGTCCTCTCGTCACACGTGTCACACGTAACTTCAGATTCTCACACACATGTATAAATATTTCTCCGTCTTCCGTCTTCTCTCACATTCGCGCTTACCTTTCCGCATTCACGCTCGCGAAAGATTTGCCAAAAGTATCGTGCACGAAAGGGTGGGGAGGGGAGAAAATTCCGTAATAACTTACATTTACAAACTGGCCTAATAATTTCTCCTCTTAAACTCGCTTTTCCTAATTTTATCATTTACTAGTCTTGACTTTACAATACATATATGCGGACCTCCCGGTAGGCAAGGAGGTCGGCTCTCTCTGTATAATTTCTTCACTTTTTTTTAGCAATTTTTTTTAGCACATTCACTCCTCATCTCTCGACTCATTTCATTCCGTTCCTTTCGCTCGTTGTCCTCTATCGCTCCATCTCGCATTTGCTCACACTTTCATACCCTTTCGCTCTTCATCTCTCTCTCAGCTAGGATCAGTTTGCGCCGAACGTCTTTTGCCCGTGGCTCCGAACTCAGTCCGAAATCGCAATTCGCATAGATTTCTTCTCAGTCGTGACTTTTTTCCTCGTGCATGTTATTCATATGCGTCTCTCTTATTATCTTCGATCCGCTTTTATCTCCCCCTGCATGGTTCAACTCGTCCGAACAAAAAAGATCACCTGTTGAGATCGCGAGATTTCGTGGCTTCAACGACGGTCGCATCAAGGACACTTGGCTCCCTACACGCTTCTACACCATCCACAATTTCGTCGGTTTCCATCTCTCTCTCTCCTATGAACCGCCATCCCTTCCATCCCTCGTCGCCCACCCACCCCTTAACATCCGACTGTTACGGATTTTCCGAGAGGTGTTCTTTTTGACGCTCTTGAATCTTGAGCGAGATTATTGCGACGTAAACTTCTGACGATCGACGTTTGATTCAAGACGAGAAACATAAATGTTCGTTGTGTTATTGTTTATATTACTGTTAAGGCGAGAGCTGGAGTATGCACAGCCTCCCGACATTTGCTTTGTAAATTAAAATCTATTCAGTTATCATTAAGATGTTAACTTTCCACGGTCCATGGTTTATTAATATTAATAATTGAAATTATCATATGCATTGCAAGTTATTGACAACTAACATGATAGTTATAGTTGAAGCAGAAAAATTATATTCATCATTTTAAAAAATATGTATTAATAAAATAAATAAATTAATAATTTAAAAAATATATATAGTATATAATATAATGTAAGATGAATTTTTAAATTAATTAATATTGAAAAGTAATAATTTATTCAATAAATTTCAACGCAAGGATCTAACTTCTTCTGAATAGCGAGGGCCGTGAAGAGTTAAGAATGGTCGCGAGACAGGAGTATCGACTGTCTTCGCTGTAGTTCTGTAAATAAAAAGTGGTTGTTCATGGTTTCTCGTCTTGCACCGTAATGTCGAAGGCACAAAATTATCGATTAAGAGACAATGTAAAGCTTTCGCAGCTCAACGAGGAAAACGTAATGTACATCTACGTTAAATCGAGACGTCGGAGTAGTCGACGACGATCTCGAGCACCCTGTAACTTAGAATTAATGATCCATATACGCGGTGATATGTCGATCGCCGGAGACGGCGAAGCCTCCGGCTGATTTTAGAAATATCGTTGGGAGGTAGAGACTCGGAAGACCTCTCGGATTCCTCGATCGGATTTTACTCCCCCGTTCTCCTGCCCGACTTTTCGAAAGTCGCTCTCACCTTTTAATCCTCTACCAAACGTATTGTAGACTTAACATGCTACGTGTACTACGAGATTATCACACAAAGTTTGCTCACTCGGTGTCAACAATCAGTTTCTTTTTTCTTTTTTCTCTTCTTTTGGCTTACGCACGCGATCTCACATAGAAACATAGTTTTACGTTCTAAATTCCATGCTCTCCCTCTTTCTCCCATCGTTTACATATTCTCACTCTCTCTTTCCCTCTGTCTCTCACACACTCTCTCTCTCTCATTCTCACATTCGGTCGTTCTCCCGGGTTCGCTCCTCCACTTCGTTCCTATCGCGCGCGCGAAAATTCGAAAGACGCGATTTCCGCCTCGCTGAAACGTCACGGGGAAGATAATGTATTTCCTGTCCCCTCTTTATCTTCCCCCGTTTTCACTGTATACTACCGCGCCACTATCGTAATCGCGCACTCGTCATAATAAATATACCCTAATTATGTTCCTAATAGTTTGAGGAATTATTATTCTCAATGAATTCGTTTTGAATTCCCACTCTGCCTCCTTCGCTTTCTCTCTCTCTCTCTCTTTCGCTCTCTCCCATTCTCACTGATTTCTCTTGTTATCACGGCTTAATCTCAAACTCGATAGTAATGATCGTAATAATAATAATATAATCATATAATAATAATTAGTTTATTAGTGTGTGTTTTTTTTTAAAGTAGGTATCCTCTTCCTCTGCAGCGTGATACGACCTTCCGCTCGTCTTTATCTTTAGTTAATCGTTTATATAATAATTAATAGCTTGCAAGTGTTAACGTTAAATACTATTACTTACTTCTGCTTACGTGTCCTTAAAACTTACGCGTTTAGGTATGTACGTATGCTTATTACTTCTTCCATTCTCTCGTATTTCGTACTCGTTTAATTTCGTTCTGTCCCGTGTACTCGTTTCTCCGTGCGTCGGCCCCATTGCGTAAATGTAATATAAACGGCGAGTCGATAGACTTCTTATATTTACTTCGTTTCGTAGGTGAACGATTCTAATCTTTCGCCTTCGGGAAGGTGTGTCTCCATGTCATTACATCCTTCTCGTGCATCTTGTCGATCTCGCCGTCTGCCCTTCTTACGTTCGTTCCATTCTCATCATGTACGCGCATCCGTAAAATCGTTGCGAATTCGCCCCTTTTTTGCGCCGTTCATCGCGCCAGTTCCGTCCCGCGACTTATGTCGCGTCGGGTAGATCGGGACCAGTAGCATCGATTGGGAGATAAGGAGCGCGGCTGGTTCTCCCATCGATGAGAGAAATTTCGGCGATCGCGGTGAACCACCGGTTGCTATTCGTTATCACTGTCCAGATACTTTTCTTCTGAGTCTCGAGTCTTTCTTCGTGGCTCGAGTACGTCTGCTATAAGATCTAGAACGATTTGTCCTTCGCGCTAGGAGCTTCGATTCTCGGTCGACGGAGAAATGAAAGAAGCGGACTCTTATTCTTACATTTTGAATTCGTAGATGACCTCGAAGGATCACGCGAGAGTTATTTATGTGTCATCAATAGTTTATAATTCCCAGATTTTTGCGAATAACCGACCATACGAAAATTCCTCTGATGTTTCAGCTTATCCGCTGATGAAAGGCGACTGGGGGATTTAAAATCGACTTTTGACCTTGAAGATTATTTACGTTGTTTTCCGTTTACCAAAGTTTGTGGTCATACTCCAGTGGCAAAGAATGTGCGGAATTGAAATAATTGATTCGATTCATATTATGATACGTACATATGTGATTTACGGTTCTTTTGTTGAAAGCAGGGAAGATTAAAATCTTGTCGTAGTATTGAATTCTTTTGTAGCACGGTTGCGATTTAGGGAACACCGATTTAATTGTTGCAGCGATAGTTATTTGTTTTCTGAGTGCGAATAATGTTTAATAAGAGCGGAATGATCGTTTTCAGTGTGATGAAACGATCGTAGACACGTTTCACGAATGTTTGGTCGCCGCTGAAGTTACAAAAATTATTTTCCCGATAAATCCAGTGTAATCGAAGAAAAGAGAATGAGAACGATAGTTAATATCGAATTATGTCTCATTGATGGCGTTAATATTGAAGTAGCGTATATATTCTATGTGGCAAGATTTGTATTTAGTGCAGAGATTTATCGTAAAAAATCACGTGATATTGTATTGCTACTATGGTGAGAAGCTGTGATGTATATCGACGTGAAAGCGCAAAGCTTGTAGGGGATGGAGGCGTTTATATGATGCAAGAAACACGTTAAAGATTCGTAAAGAAAGAAATGTTAAATTAGATTAAGTGTTGTTACTTTGCATTTAATATATTATATTGGGATATATATATATCTTGATTTGTTTTCTGTCAGTAAAAAACCAATCATTATGCGAAATATTATTAAATTCCGAGTATTGTCTTTTGCAATTTTTCTTGTATTGTTAAATCAAAACCTTTTTACTGTATCATTATGATGGTGATAAAAGGGGGGGGGGGACAGGATGCATCTGACTGATATGATCTCAATAATTCAACCACAATCAAGTTGATTAGAAAAAAAAACAAGTAAAATAAATGTAAACAAAAGTTCAATGATTATTGAGTATATTAGGTGTTGAGTATAGGTTCGTTCTCTGAGCATACGCGATTTCTTCAGATACAAATTGTGTTAAAAGGGATTCTACTTAAATATAATAATAATAATAACAAAAATTTCCAAAAAATAAATTTTCACCTGCGTGAAAATTTCACCACCTTAATGCCTTGACACGAATGTCAGGTCACTCCAAGGTTGCGACAAGCGAGTCAACGAGGTCAGATAACGCGTATCCTACAATCATCTTTTATAATATCCAAATATCTCTTACATTCCTTTTTATTTGCTCGCCATCATATTCTTCTCTCGCGTTATAAATGTTTAGACCAAAATCTTAGGCCAGTGCCGAAGGAGTTTCTACTAATTTTAGGCCAAAGTCTAGTGTATTACGTAATAAAAATTGAAATTTCCAAAATTTCGTTCTCATCGTTCACAACGCGTGTTCTAGTTCATATAAAAGATGCTACTCGCTTCCATCCTCATTAAACTCGTCGATCGCGAATTCACGAGTGATACATTCGAGTCGTTTTACATCTTCCTGCAAAAAAGCAAAAAGAAAAAAAGATAGGTTTGACAATCGAGAGTGTTCCAAATGTGTCAAATCAAGACCATTTTTTTCCTTTTTTGCCTTTTACCATATATAATGATTTTTTAATTCTCTTTGAATATAGGAAAGGAGGTATCATAGATCAATCAATACGGAAATAAAAGTGAAGTGACATTTACGCAAAGTCAGACGCAAATGAAATTTCAATTTATTTTCTTTTTTTATTGTCGTAATTAATAAATAAAATAATAATCAATAAATCGACCATTAAGCAATTAAAAAATAGTGACTCGTGACTAGGTTAAGACTCACCGCTTGCAAAAAGATATGTGTGTATGTGTGTTTTTTGTGTATGGCCCGGTACAAACTACTTGAGGGCATAATTTTAATATAATCATTATCATAATAACTAAATATACATAATAACTAAAAATAGAGCGTACGGTCAAGCAAGATAAATAAGCTTGACAAAATTGGAAAACGGCAAAGTAATCGGAGGAAAGGATCTTGTGAAAACAACAAGATAAGGATAAAAATTAGTAGCATGAAAAGAGCGGCGTGGAAATTGCATATGGAGAAAGGCATATAGGGTTAAATTTTAAATTAACTAAATTCTCTCCGTATAAATGACAATTTCAACGATGACAATAATAATATTAATAATTATAATTATTTCATATTAAAATTGTCATATTGATATAGATAATAGTGAGTCTAATAATAATAATATAATAATATATTAATAATAATATAATAATAATAATACAATAATAATAATAGCAATATAATAATAGTAATAATAATAATAGTGCACGTAGTAGCGAGAGTAATGGTGAAAAAATAAGAATTAAATTATGTGCATCCGCTACCACTCGAATTATCCCTAATATTTTTTATACCATCTCGTAAAGTATGTATCTACAGAAATTTCTAGCGAAAAAAAGGTCACAAGTAAGAGTATAGGGGCGCCGTCTCTAATTTCTCGTACATACGCGCGCGTGATCGCGTAGTGCAGATTAATACGTGTAAGTGACTGCTATGTGCGTGTCGCGTGTCGTGTGTACGTAGGGTGGGTCGGGGGGGGGGGTTAATATAAACGGAGAAAAGGAAGCGCGGTTGTGCAACCCTCTGGCGCACATCTTTTTTACGCTACTTTAATCACGCCAGCATCCGTTTCTTTTTTTCGCTTTAGATGTCTAATATTTATATAATTATCGCGTCGACACACGATTATATAGCATTTCGCTCTTTTCTCTTTCTTTTCTCTTTTTTTTTTGGTTTGCAACGCTACAGTTAGAATACGGCCGTCGCACGATCCTCACACAGACGCTGCATCCGACCTGCATTTTCGTCGCCCGTACTACTCCTAATCTCATCACTACGACTAGCCTAATCTCGTTTATACAATCAACCATTAATAAAAACAGCTATGTATATTGACCCGTGCACCGATTCTCTCAATGCAACGTATGCATCCTCGACAAACGTACTCTTTATCGGCCCGACAAGTAATGTTCAGCGAGCGAAAGGAAAAAGAAATTAAAAAAAATATATACGGGAAAACGGAAAAGACGGAGGAATCTCTTCCTCAGCAGATAGGAACAGGTTATTTGTGCGGAAATCGCTATGAGCTGTCGCTCAACTACTCATGCGACGTTTACGCATTCTCAAGTGAATTCTTTGGTATCGATGTTTCCTCGCGCTGTTTCTTCTGATTCTCACGCGCAGTGTAATAGCCAAGCATTTTCACGTCGATTTCAAATCTCGTTGATCAGTTACATGCGGTAAAATGAAATTATGCGCAATCTAAGGGAAAGATTGAAATCTCTATTTTGGTGACGGAAAGCATCAAGATGAACCTCATATGTTTAATCAATACATTGGAGATTTTACTTTTCCTGAAAGAAAGAAAAAAAGACATTCTACGGATTGCAACAAAAGTGTCTTTTTATCGAAGTATGAATTGCCATTACGGTATTCATTCAGCGATAAGAAGTTTTCTTAGAATTTTACCAGGGAGCATCGATCTTCGCAAAACCGAAGTTACTTGCAGAGCTCAAAATAAGATTATCCGAAATAGACTTAACGCAAGGTTTTCTCCTCATCCACAAACGTTTCTTTACAAAAACGGTGTAGGACAAGTGGCTGCTCGTCCTGCATCGTTTTCTATCGACGAAGATTCCACTTCCGGGTCTCGTTCGAATCAGAAGAGGAATCACCGTGCGATGTTCAGACTTAGTCAATCTTTGGATATGCTCGCAAACGAAAATCTCCATCTTTCTCCGTGAGTACAATCCCAGCAGTGTTATCGTCTTTAAATCCCTATTCTTATCGTGTGATGTAAAATTAGGCGGTAACGAAGTAATTACTCTACGTTACAAACAGATTGGACAAAATCGACGCTAAAAGCTATTCTCGCCATTCGTTGACCACGCATTCGTCGTGCTTCTTCGTCTCGTCCCAGGAATCACCTTCTCGTGCTCGTTCAGTTGAAACAAGAGGAACGTCGATGAGCGTTCGACATTTTGTGACTGTCGAATTTCGTCAGCCGTAGATTCGCAGTATTTTTTATTGGACGTATGTCTGTATGTGTATGTCGTGTGCACATGTGTATGTTTTTCTTCTTTCCTGTTTAATTCGTGATTCAGTCACAGCCTGATCCTTCGTTGGCATCTTGACGTCGCCCTCGGACGTCGATGGTGCCTCTATTCCTTGGGTTTGTCCGTGTCTCCTCTCCCTTCCTAGCCCTCGTTCGTTTTGCGATATGTTACTTAAGGATACCTGAACACGCACTACGCGAAGGACGTGTACCTCCTGGCGGATGCGATCCTCCCTCGGTGGTCGTTCCTGATTATCGGGAGCCGACGAGCGCGGGCGAACCCGCGCACCACGAAGAGCAAGAGCCACGCGACCTCCTGATTCATTCGAGCTGCTCCAGGAAGTTCGGGCTCTTGAAGTACTCCGGCACCGGATCGTCCAACCTCGAGATCACTTTGTAGATGGACTTCTTCCAGCTTTGCTCGGAGTCCTTGCCACCTTGGATCGCTTTGAAAAACTCTTTCAGCGTTTGTTCCACAACGTACCTAAAGTTGCTGGGTACCTGAAAGTTCCGCACCACCATTAGCAGTCGCAATTACATTATGCTAGCAAAGCTACATATTGGCTTTACGGTTAACATTTTTACAACAAGAAATTACAATATAATCGTGAATGCCACATGCGGCATTCCAGATAATACTACTACTTTGTGAAAAAATGTCGTCTCTGCAAACTCTTTGTAAGTTTTTAACGTACTTTTTATGCTTGATTTCATTTACCCCAAATTATCTAGCTTCATATAACACGAGAAAAGCATAATACTACATAATTTATTACAGTAATATTAAATTAACTATTATTTGCACTATTAATTAATTGAAGCTTAGCAACAGAAATGTCGTATACAAGAAAGATTTAAGAAAAATTGAGAAAATTAATATAAAGTTAAATTAATGTAGTGTTTTATTTTTTCTAAATTTTTTATTGATCTACATATTTTGTTAAAAGAGCAGAAATAATATTTGGCATGTGCACCTTTAATTAACAATGTCATTAGTAGAATTTAATTTTGATACAGTCAGGCAACAAATATCTTACATATGTACTTCTTATGATAAAACGTGCAAAACACAATTATAAATTACAGTGAACCACAAAGACGCACGTGAAATATTTTATACAAACGTACGCTAGATACTAACACCGAAAGCTCAATTTTGTAAAATCGATCGATTGACGATCCGGCGTCAGTGTATGGCGAAAATATACATGCTCGTCTTTTCTCGATTCGCGAAATAATAGAGGTAGGAAAATAAAATAAAATGTAGCGTGTGCGTGTTCGTGTTGCGCACCTGGGGACCCCATACCTCAATGTGGTTATTACGGTTGTAGTGAAGGTTTAGAACCCGGTAGATTTCGGAGTCGCCACCGACTCGGAGATCCTCGGCGTTCTTCACGCCTTCCGAAACTGCTTGTCTCGCGTATTTCTCCATTTGGATATAGTAGAACTCCCTGAAACGAAACAAAAAAGCGCACACGATTAGACGATACGATTCGTCAGTGCATAGAAGTTGCGATGTACATTTAATACAATTTGAATATTTATATATAATACGATTTGACTTGGATTAATTATTATGATTAATTATAAGCTTTGATATATAAGTACTGCTCGATGTGCACACGTCGAGGTGACAATTAATAATAAATCTTTCTACGTCATCGCGGCTGATTCTTGTCTCGCCCGGTTTCCCCGCGACAGACAGCGACAACGCTAATGCGTCATCGATAATTAATTAAAGATCGATGCTAACAGTGGTCTGACGTAAGCGGAAGGAGATGAAAAAAGAAGGAAGGGGACGACGCATATGGAGAGCCCTATGCGAAGCTCTCCTCGACGTTAAGCAGACAGACGCAAAGAGACGATGAAAAACCTATCGCGTCGGCCACGCTAAAGACATGACGCTCTCGCGACTCTAGCTGGTGTAGTATAATCAACGCGAAATTACGCAATCCCCTTCCGTATTCGGTCTGCAGCAGGTAAAATCAGTCGTTTCCCAGTTATCTTTACGTTCATTAATTAATACGGAAAAACAAACGTGACTCGTTAATTGACGTATGTATAATTGATATAGGAACAGCGATCCGAGTTTTCGAACGAGAAAGCAGACGTGAAGTGTAACCCTCCTTGCAAACGACACGCATGTAGGAGAAGAAAAATGTGAAACATACGAATGCATTGTGTGCACCGAGAGAAATTATTAACAACCAAGTTTAGATTTTACCTTTTTTGTAATCATTATTTGGTGTCTTTATGAATATTCTTTATAAGCTTCTAACGCTTCTTTATAAGTTTCTTTTATAGAATTTCGAGTAATTACTTTTGTATGTGGTGGCTTTTAATATACATTGTTTATTATTCGGTCAGACAAGTACATAGCTTAAAAGACGCGACCTGCATTAAGATTTTTAATACTTTCATTGATTCGCTGCTATTCTGAATAGATCTCTAGATTATTAGTGCCAGTCGAGTATCTTCGTACATAAAATAAATAGCGCAGAATAGTCGGTCGGATCTCTGGGGGATGCAAAGATTCAGAGCGCACAAGTCATCATCGCTGAATATTCGACAACGTAAAACAACTGCTCGCGTTCGCTGAGAGCAATTTTTAAGATTGCTTCCGCTTGGCAGATTGGAATTTTATTTGCTAGAGAAAACGGGAGATGGGATGTTTAGCCGATGTCAAGCCATTCAAATAACTTCTCATAAATTCCTATACTTGCTCATGAAGCTCCTGACTAGTTCGTTTCCATCCAAGATAGACATTGTTTTTATCCATCACGCTTGGAGATTGGGAAAGGTTAGGAACTTTTCTCTCTTGTCGAAGAAAACAACGCGTTCTTCCGCAACGTTCACCCTATTCAAAGCTGCTGAAAGAAAGAAGCAGCGGTAGACGAGTAGAGACGAGACGAGGCTCTCTCTCTTCGTTCGATCATTCCAAATTGGTTTTACTGCCAATTAAGATAATTTCGTGTGCTCTTATCAGCAGTCAGTCGGAGGAAGTTATGCACGCGAGAAAAATCGAAAGAGGAGTTTCTCCATCATCCCTTCGCGCATACCGTCCCTCTTCATCTCTTCGAACCATCACCAACACCACCCATTGGCGAGTCGCCCGCCTCCCCCGACTTCGCCCTATACATGTGTTACCTGCGCCTATAATCCTTACTCAACCACCCATCGACCGCATTCAAGCTCGTCGGATCGCCGAGTATAGGCAGAATGTGGCGGAGGTAGTGGTGGTAGACTGCGTCGCTTACGTACCTACGTTAACGTCGTATATCCTGGCGCACCCGCGATGCTTATATACGTGCGACACACGTATGCAAGTATCTACGAAGTGCCTAATTAAAACAGACACCCGCGGAGACATAGAGAGAGCGGGTCGAGACGAGAGACGAGACTGGCCGCATAATGGGGTGTGCGAGGGCGCGAGGGAGACGGCGTTAGTTCCGTAGTCTGTTTGACAAAAAGCCCGAGTGCTAGAATTGCCACTCTTCGACCACCAAGTGCAGAGGATAAGAGCAACGGTGAGCGAGAGAAACCGCCGGCGAGAGGGAAAGATAGGGTGATGGGTAGGGCAAGCGAGCAAACGAACGAGTAAGCGAGAACGTGAGCTAGAGGGTGAGCCGCGGGATCATTCATTATAGTATTGTATAATTAGGATAATAATAAGCTCTCTCTTCAGAGCTTCCTTGCGCTTCGTTGCAACGGGATGACTCGCAAAAGAAAGAGAGGAAAAGTGAGGGAGATAGAGAGAGAGAGAAGTAGGAAAGGAAATATCGATAAGTAGAGAGAGAAAGGAAAAAGATTTAAATCTCTGTAAGAGCGCTAATTATTGGTATTTAATTACGATGTGCACTTCGTCGACCAAGAAGAAATAAAGAACGTGTAGAGATCGCGATGTTCCGGATTCTTCGAAACAAACATTTTTTTATTTTCTCTTTCTTTTTCTCTCTGTCTCTCTTACCTCTCGTTTTATTTTCTCATTGAGAAAACTTAAAATTGTATTCGCAATATTTGTTTCTTGTTTATTTATACTTAGATTATATTGTTAAGGCATTTTTTTTAAGATAATGATTTAATTGGGCGAATTACGCTTCACTCTTTTAAATTTTATCTTAAAGGTGAGAGAAAGCAAAGGAAGCAAACAAAACCGACACGAAGGTGTCGCGTATTGAAGCAGTTAATGGTAACGGTGCGTTTGTCGACGCGATGCCTCCTTCAACCGCGATCTTCATCGTTGTCAGTCGCTTTTTCAACCCACCGCTTTTATGATGCGTTGCTCGTCGCATATGCGAAAGCACCAATTAAAAAGGGAACTCCCGACTACTTGGAAGTTTGTCTTTAACCGCGTCATTCCGTAATCATTCACGATAAACAGTGCATGCGAATCAACTGATGAGAAGAAATTAAATTGGGAACAATCGATAATTCTCACGATATTTTAGAAAGTATCGTGAAATTTACTTCCTTTTTGGACAAAAAGAATCTATGAATTAAACATTATATTCGTCACAGGTTAAGAGAGAAGTTTTGTTTAGAAATAAGAATACACACAGACTGTATTTAGCGATAAATTATATTTTATTGCAACAAGATGTTGCTTTTTTAAAGATTGACATCCGAATACATTAGAAATTTGGATCTTGATTTTTTAAATTCTTGTATCTAAATGTTACAAGGTAAAGGTAAAAAATATATTTTATTCTAAGCGAGAGCAAAATTTGCATTGCGACTTTAATGGGGCGTACAAGGACGTGGCGAGAAGTCGTACGCCTTCTGCCGGTTTGCAATATACATTGCGGCGTCTTCTCGCCTTACAATCTCCCTCTTTCCAATCTCTATTCAAGGAACGTGCTTCTTAAGCCACCGAACCAGCCAGCCAAGCCCTCTTTAACGGTTATACCAAGTCGGTAGACGTCCGACAATAGCGCCCCTCGAAGATGCGACCTGACGCTGAACGTTTGAATCCCTATCCATCACGGTTTTCTTGGCGAAACTTTCCCACGGCGTTCCCCCTTTTAGACGCTAGAAGAAACTTACGAGTCCATTCGCTATTGGACAAGAATCCGCAAAGAAAAGACACCTTTTTCTTCATACAATTCTCCACGTAATTCATAATTTATACTGCGATAATTTATAACAAATCAATTTGTGTGAGCTCGTTAATAATCAAACAATAGGTAAACAAACAAACAAACAATAAACAAACAATAGGTGAAAAACCGATACAATAATAATAATAATTTATATTGTATCTGTAAAGTTCTCATTAATTTATCACATTATATATTATATATTATTAATTAAGACATGTCAACGCCCCGTACGATTTTTTTGTGCATATAACTGGCGTTATCAGCTGATAAAGTAATCGTCGGCCGTAACCGTATTGCCGACAACGATTAGCGGAAGAAGCCGTTAAAGAATTCGAGAGGAACTACCGTTGTCTACCGGCGCTCACGCTCTACTTTATCGCCGCGACGCGAGACAGGAGGTCACGAGGCGTGAAAGTGCGTGTAACGAGAGAGCATTAAGCATCCGCGCGTTAGAATACGCGCGCGAGCGCGTCCATGCGCGGGTGGCCGCGCGTGGTAGATGCGTGTCGCGTCTTCTCACTCGTGCGTCGATGAGCGCGGCGCGGATGGATGAACGACTACGCGCGTTTGCCCGCTGGGGTGTAAGCGTCCATTCAGAGGGCGCGTTCAAAAAGGTGTCGCGCAGGGTCTTGATGTTGCACCGCGCGCGTAACACCCTTCTTAATTAGTAATTAACACTTTAATGTTGTCTGCACTCAAGCCCGCGCTCTCACCCGGCCTCGACTTTAAAGTTCTGGTCGGCCCCGGGGGAGGGCACGTCGCGGAAAATCACGCGACTAAAACGCAAGTCGTCAAGTGATTACCATTCCTCGACGAATGCGACATGGAGCTCTACGGATCATCAAGTATACCGATCAAGTATACCGATCACTGCGCCAAAAGGTGCGCGAAGCGATCCGGAGTGCCACGTCGTTTTTCAAATAACATGTTTATTTGACGATGTAGAATTATCCGCGATGATAAATAATTTCGTCAATACTGCGATCGCTATTGTGTGCCGATCTCATATATTATCTCTAGACTCTGGTCTTGATTTACGTTGAGTTTATCCTACAGAGAACGGGCATTAATAAATAAATATCCTCGACGCTTCAGAGTACATTGTTATTTTCATACTGTATACATGATTTCAATGTTACTCCGCAATCGCGCGCGACAAAAGTGGCGCCACTACTCGGGGAAGATCTCTCCCCATTCTCTTCGGCGGACACGCGTGTCCACGTCCCGCACCACGTGCGTCGTCGCCCTGCCGACTAAGCCGCCTTTTTTTCACGAGCAAGTTTCCTAAGCCTGCGAGACAATCGGCCGGCGATCGCACGGCAGATGTGCCCCTGACAATGAGCTTCTGGGCCCTCGCCCTTCATAAAAGAGGGAACTCGAAGAACGGCGGCACAAGAAGGGGCACTAGAGGGGACAGGCGGGGAACGAGCACGGGGGTTCTACGACTGCGAGGCACGACGGTATCGAAGGTTCCGCGTGCCGCACGCGCCGATCTTACAATGCACACTTCTCGTGTGCCCCTTGCTTTTCGACTGCCCGGCCCCTTTTCGTCTCTTCTCCCCTTGCATCTGGCTTGCCTTAGACTCGTTCCCTATTTCATCCCTGGCAACTTCTGTCTTTTTCCTTCCCAGCTGGTCCGCATTCTTTTCCCTTGCACCCCCAAGAGGGGTGCAAAGCATCAGCAGACAGATAGACGGATAATTTTGTCAGCTACGCGCACACTTCTGGACGTAAATCCGTCGCACGTACAGGACTAAATTCATTATGCAAAGATCGCGAATAATAAGAAGGATCGCCATCTGTAGGGTGCAGTTTTGCGTTTCACGCAGATGAAGCGAATATTATATTTCACGAATAATAGAAGATCAAGAGCCAATAAAAATCTGAAAGAGCAAACTACTCCAGCTTCGATTTAACAAGAAAAAAATTTAAAGTAAATTGCACTACAACGTGCAATCTCAATTTGCACGAAATACCGCGCAGTTCCTTTCAACGAAAAAGATTCCACACGACGGAGAAATAAGGGGATCGTAACCACATTTCTTGCACTTATGGCAACGAGCGAACCCCTTGGCGCGGGGTTTAGGCCGACCGCCCCCTTCAAAGTGAAGAGAGAAACAAAGAAGAAGAGAAAGAGTAGGAGCTACGTGGTAGCTTTGCAGGGGTGTACCGTCCGACCAGGCTGAGGTAGGGATGGTTTTTCAAAGCTATGAGGAGTAAGAGAGAGACGAGCTCCTAGGGTCGGCGCACAGGCCGAAGCGGACGAGGACGAGGGGCACGGTGGAGAGCGGCAGCTTGGACGAGGGGGCGGGGGCAGCTGCTTTGAGCGGTTTCACTCTTCAATGGTCCCGGACTATCCCTCCTTCTGCTACCGTGCCGTGCACCCCTGTCCCCTTCTTCGCCTCGTCCGTTCATCGCCCGCGATTCGCGTCCTCGTCGCACTTCGGCATCGGCCAAGCATTTTTTTATTCGATCGATTCTCCCTGCCGGCGGCCGTACCAGCGCTGCACTACCCATTTGCTGCACTATGCATGTGCATCCTCGCGTGCATAAGGTGCGAAGGCTGGACAGGACTGGACTCGACTGGACTAGACTATTTGGGTACATGACAGCCCAAAGAGGCCGAGCTCTAACGTGCCGTGGTCTAACATGTTCCAATGTAATGGGAAGCAACGTTGGACACCTCGTGACCAAGCTTGTGTGTTAAATTTTATCTCGGCTGCTCGCCTGGACGCCCTAGGAGATTCTAGATTCTCGCCAAACCCGATAAATTAAAAAATAGCTTCGTAGAAAAATGTTGTAGATATCGCTTGATGTGTTAATCCATGTTATTTGCAATAAAATGCCATTTATCGAAAAAAAAATAAATGCAGCAGCCAGAGCGACACGTGCAAGGGGTCCAAAATCGTCAGCGATGACTTCTCCAGTGTTCTAGCCTTAAATTTTGCACATCTGTCCCGAAGCCTTCGATTCCTGCTGGGATGACAATCAGGCAGTTAAGTCCTTACCACATCGGCTGAGTACACACGGCACACGACGAGACGCGAGAAGGGGGACGCGAGGAAGGACCGCGAGAGAAAGTGAAAAAGGGACGCAAAGTTAGGACGAACCCCTTGCACACACACAGACAAGGATACACCCACGGAACGAAGGCAACACACGGCAGACACATACGGGACGTCGAGCGTAGGAGAAGGGTTGCCTAGGTTAGGGACTCGGAAAACATCCTTTGTCGAATACCCTACCGGGACCGCTCAACCGCCCAGCAACTCGTTCAACCCGCTGAGAAAAAATCAATAATTCTTTGTTGCCAAGTTTATCTCCTGTCATACCATGCTAAACTACATTACGAGTGCAACGCGACTCCGAGAAGAGCGCAAGCGAGAAGACGAAAGAATTTTCTCAAAGAAAAATAAAAGTTCACGCTGATAGTAACATGAATTTGATAATGATTTTTACATTGATAAAGTACAAAAAATTGAAAAAAAGGATTAAAATTATTACTACCATTGCTTCTACTTGTCATTGCTTCTCTATTGCTTCTACTACACTTGACGGCTGCACAAAATTTTACTCGTGAATTTCCTAACGTAATTTTTTTCTCATTGATTAGTGATTAAATAGTATAGCTGATGACGAATGGTTGCGTTCTGTGCCCGATACTCGTCATTGTAGCGTCGGAAAATCGTTCACCCCCTTTTCAGAAAATCACGAGTCTGGTCGTACTTAAGCGCTATTTATACCTGCATGCGTGGACTTTATAAACTCGGGGAGAACAAAGGGAAAAAAGAACGTCGGCGGTGCGGTGAACAAATTAGCATGGCGCTTGCATATGACCTACGGGAAAAGGGATCGATACTTCTTATTTGTTGCCGACGCGTTGAAAATGGTTACGGAGAGATCGAAAAGTAGACGAAGGGGCGTACTCATTTTTACCATGTGAAAAATGGGACCGATACTTCTATTCATTCACCCCGAAAGCCTCGTAAAAATGCTGGGCTTTCTACGATCGCGGCGAGAAACGAGGTACTCCGTGAGATTCGATCTACGAAGAACCGTTAGCCTGGTGGTTGACGCGGCAGAACGGGGGAGAGGAGAATTAGGTAAGGCAGAGGGTAAGAGCTAAAATACGATGGAGAGAGACGCGACGCTTTTAGGGGTGAGACTCATGGCAGTAGGGCAGTAGGTTAGCTTAGGGGCGATAGTCACCCTTCCAGCATCTCTAGTGTGTATAGTACGTTGGGTAACAGTAAATAGGATTTGCTAGACAACTGTCGACCACCGCGGGGAGAGGCTACTGTAAATATTCCGTAGGATTACGTTTATGGCTCTTAAACGATCCCGGTCTGTCGAGTTCAGGTAAATGTAAGCGCAATCCCTTCAGACATTACAAAGGGTACGCGTGTGCCGGTGTCACAAGAATACGCGTGAAATCACGTTATTATTATTGTATATCCGTGTTATCGATATCATTGTAAAGAAAAGTCAAAACATTCGTATAAGTTGCCTTTGTATTTTAATTATCCGGTGCGCGCAGATACGTTTTACACGTACTTTCATCCGTCGGTTGAGACAATAATTTCTCTCCGCAGGAAGATACCGATAAACGCGCACGCATCGATGATCGAAAGTGGCTTACGTTTTTCCTCGTTTCAATCGGGGTCACTTCTCCTTTAGCGACGTTGTATTTCGACGGCCTATTTGTCACCCGTATGTGTTACTAAGATAGTCGTGCTCCTGCTTACGTCGTTCGCCCGCATGCTTCCAGTGCACTCAGAAGGTGACTTGGTATATGGGCGATTTGCATACGATGCCAATAAGAGTACCGTTCGTTTGCATTGTTTGATGCGGTCGCACGAATTCTTCGAAAACGCGTGTCCGGCCCGTATCGATCTCTCGCCGCCGACCGAATTCATATCATTTAGGATTCAAGAAGCGTCACCGATATTACGTTCAGTTTTCTGCCCGTAAGAGGCTTTCAGCGACGGTAAATGAATGATCGCAACGTGAATAAATCGGATAAATAAATGACGATTGTAGATAGCTCCGCGAAAGACTGATCTTTTTTTTATTTCTTTTTTTTTTGCGCGTCCGATGTTATCGTGTTCTCGTGCGTACCCTCTCTCGATTTAGAAAGTACTCGATCGTCGCCGACTGTTAGATAGAAACGAGAGAGTGGTGCCGGGAACCGACAATATCAAGGGAAGAGTAATATCCAGGGCCGAATACTGTTTGATCTGGCTCGGCGCCACGGTGTAAAGGACAGATGCAATTTGCCTGATATCGTTTTACTGACAAAAATATCGAATGACGTGGCGCCGGGGAACCATGACACCGACCCTTTCTCCCGTCTTCGAGATCGCGACGGATATTATCGGTCGATCCAACGAAATTTTTTGAATCTCCTTTTTTTGCACAAGACTTTTCCATTAATTTCGCCATTCCTTTTTTCTATGAATTGGCTATAAACGCGGGTTCACAGTAATGTTTTTATTTTGTCTTCACTTTCCTCGATATATGTATTTTCGAATGTAAGTAATATTTCATTACATGCTGATTCCATTATTATTCGGATTTGAATAATTTCACGAATTCAGTAAATAATTTATAATACGATAAAATACTTAAAAAAAATTGAATTTATTTTTTTCTTTCATCTGAATTTTCATAACCCAAACAAAGATCACGCTGGAAACAAAAGAGAGAAACACCCAAATACCAATTTTTACAGCGTAATCGTTTTATAGAATTATCGTCAGCATATCGCTCAACACGTAAATCGTTTTTTACATAAAATCGACACCCTCCGAGCTTTCGTTTCATTCGTCCGCCCACATGACGCGTTCTCCTTTCGCGCATTTCCGATCGAACCGGCCGGCAATTAATTTTTCGAACGTTTCGCAAGCGGACGATAAAAAAAAATGGCGAAGGGGGAAATACATTTGGCGCAGTCTGCAGCGAGGCGCCGTGGTCCCGGATGAGATTCAAAAAGAGACGGAGACGGTGCACCGTGGCGGGAACAGGAGAGGAGTATGGAGAAGGAGCGAGGATGAGGGCTGAAGGACGAAGCGTCGGAGGTAGAGGAAGGACGAAAGCGCGTGAAAGAGGAGAAAGCCGGGGGTGGTGAACGGCGCATCGATGGAAGGGAATGAGCCGTAGACGCGGAGGAGGCAAAGCGGGGTTCGGTGAGGGGTAGGGATTTCAAACGAAATCAATTCGGAGTCGCTGTCCAGTCGAACGTTACCCTCGCGGCTGCCGGGGTAAATGTTGGCCGAAACAGTAATTTTACGCTCGGTCCCCGGTGATCGCGAATCCACCGCTGCGCTGCAAAACGTCACGGCCGATATCGGGCTACCATCCGACGAAATTCATGCGTATTTCATAACCACCGTGTACGATTGCGGAGCCCACATCTCGATCAGTTGGATATTTTATGAAGTCGTCTTTCCATCAGCCGATGATAAAATCTCGGCAAAAGCCGTTGTTTACGCTCCCGAAATTAGACAATGTTGTGGACGATTAATTCGCCTCGGTTAATTGCATACGCTGTATTTTGCAACCTAAATGACATTAGCATTATTATCCGTAGCCATTCCCATTCGCAGGAGCGGCAATAATTGAAAGAATTCGCGTAACAAGCAGTCATGATTAATTGGATCTTTTATTCGCTCGAGTTGTGATAGACGCGCGTGTTTTAATGTTTTTAATGTAATTAGCGAACACACAAGCTCTACTAGCGAGGACGATCTAAAAATTTTTCTTTGCAACTGGTTACATTTAAAGTACCGCTTTAGAGATATATCGAATATACATACGTTACATCCGGGCTTCAAATACAGAAGAATGGATACATATAGGCGAAGCGGGGAGAGGGAGCGAGAAAGGAAAAGAGAGGATTGGTAGGGGAAAAGCACTAATGCGAGGGCATAACGAAGTCGGCGGTAATCCATGCACGGACAATTTCATTTCTGCCGTCGTGTAACCCTCTTTCTTCCGTTCCCTCGCGTCCTGCGTTTCTCTCCCTCTTTTTCTCTCTCGCATTCTCTCCTTTCCTTTCTCGCTCGTTCACTCTACAACTCGAGTCTGCGCGGTAACTTTTTTGATAAACTGTTTTCCGCGTTTTTCGCCGGTGGATGTAAATTAAATCCTTCATGGAGGCTGGCACAGGCTTGCCTCTCTTGACTGCCCCTAGGATCCCGATCGTATATCCCCGCGCCCTTCGTCCCACCGCACCGGTCCGTTTAGTACTTCCGATATCCCTCTTCCTCCTGCAACCCCTTCGTCCACGAGAGCCGTCACAGGCGGATACAAAGCCGATTAGAGCGAAACGCTGGGAACATTATCATATCGCATTTTTCGCGGAGATTCGTGCGGAGCGCGCGCGTGCTGTCACGCGTGTCTAGGATCTCACGCGCAGATGTATGCGTGCTGCGTGCACATACGAGTCGCACACACGCCCACGCGGGGATCTTCTGAATCTCAGGAATGAAAAACGGTGGCGGCCGTCTAGATGACTGGCGTGGGGTCGTTGCTGACTGCGAGGGGTAGGCGGGAGAGAGACAGGGTGCAGCAAATGGGCGGCATTGGCGATGGACGTGACGTAATGGATTGCCGGTTGCAGTTTCCCGGGGTAACTCATTTTTTAATCTTTATCCACGATGATTTTTTTCGGCTGGTCATCGCGACTGCTAAAATTACAGGAGTGACGAAATTCGGATCTCGATGGGATTAATTTCGCGTCGATTGACATTTCCGGTGTTCTTTATCGCACGTATATTATTAAAATTCCTCATTAGATTAGAAAATTATGATAAAAGTATTGATCAATTTATTCGTCTAAACGTTTGTGTTTACGTTTTTATATTTATGTATTTGAATATTTTCTACTTAATGTGTTTCAAGTAGTACGCCAGACCAGAAGATCGAAAGGAAAGCATCGTGCCAAGTAGTTTCTTATTGCCAAACTATAGTTCTGATATTTCTTAAAGACGCTTAAATCATATGCCATCCGAGAAATATTTTGATGTAATTTAGCACCAAGGATTCCATTCTGCTGACAACAGGAATAGAAATCTGTGTTATCTATTTCTATTGTGAAAATGTGTACAAAAGAACTTCGTCAATATTGCAGGTAATAACTGACTGAAATAAACGAAATAATAAGTATTCTATTAATAGTTAATATGTGAATATACTAAGAGCTTAGAATTCGACAAAAATATAAGAGTCACTAAATTTTGCATCTATTCTTAATATGAAAATGCAAATTATACTTAACGTAATAATAATAATAATATTTAACATGAAAATATTAATAAATTATACAAACAACAATATATCTTTTTAATTCGCTTTTAATATACCTTATATCTCTTTCCGTATTTTTCGGTATTCTTTACAATTTCAGTAAGACCGCAGTTTGCATCTCGTTAAAAACATGAAAATAGATACTCTGACATTTTTTAATTCACGATTTTGAGAACACATTTATACTCGCGCGACGTTCAACGAACTCTTTTAATTGTCCGGCAACAACCGGAAAAGAGATTCGCTTTGGAGAAATCTTTGGCAGAGAGTGTACCGTACTCATGCTGCAAGTAGCAGCTCATAGCGGCGGATTAGCCTTGCAGTAGCGATGCTTACATCCCCTATAAAGCTCCGTCTCCCTCCCCCTCCCCCGCTTGCAGCTCCTGCTCCTTTTTCCCTCCCCGCATGTCATCTCAATCTCCCTGCCGCCTCCCGCGAAACCTCCAGCAACCTACCCCCGCCTCCATCATTTCTCTCGCGATAGCCCTGCGGCCACAGTATTGTCTGCCGCTCAGCCAATACTGGTCGTGTATCTCGTACTTGCGTTCATTATCAAAAAATTCGAGAAGAACCGGCATTGCGCCACACCGGTTGCCTGCTGCAACGCCAGCAGGAAACCCTTATGTTACGATACATGACATTTTACGAGGGTGGGCCTCGTAAGCCCGTTCCTCCGCGTTCATCCGTGCTGATCAGAACTTTTATTCTCCCTGATCGTTCATGTGTTAAATCATATTTGAACGTTTAATACGAAATATTTCAGTCTGTTGTCGCAATTATCCTGTGTTTATCGGAACGAAAAAAATGAGAGTGTAATTATAACGCGTTAATAATTTAACGATTTGCAAATATTAGTGTCAACGTATTAGTTGCTACGTTCCAGTCAAATATTTAGAGACGTTAACAATCCCTCCGCGAATAAAAAGTTGCAAATATCCGCAAGGTTGAATCGCAAGAATGGTCGGCGATGGAGGTTGACGACGCTTGTGGTGGCATTTGAAAAGTCGTCGATGAATCTACCGATGGTTCAAGAAGCAGTCCAATGTTACTCGAGATTTTTTACGGAATGTACGCGCCACCGGGAAGTTAGCTTGTCGCTGATTCGATATTCTAAAAGAGAGAGAGGACTGGAGAGAGAAGCCGCTCCGAGGAGCGGTGGAAAAAGAGACTGAAAACTGCAACCAAGACAGAGACCTCGTTGACGAGTAGAACGGAGTGTAGAGACGGAAGAGGGTGTTAAGAGATGGTGGAGGAAGCAGTTAAAGGGTGATGGAGATGGAGTAGAAGCGAGATAGGAAGCGAGGTAGAGAAGGGGAGAGAAAGAAGTACCTGTGGTAGTGAGGTAGTTGCGGTGCACGTCTAAGAGAGAACCAAGCGTAGCTAATTAGTGCCAAGATCGTAATTAAGTAATTTTTAATTAAGTGACTACCGTTTACACGCACAACCACCACGTATGGAATAGCTTTGCTCGATGCAAGAGATACTTCATCTTTTTCTACAGTAATAACCGGATTATCGACTTTCTCGTAGGATCTCCCTCAAAATTGGGAGCCATTAATATCAATTAACAATTATTGCATTATAATATATAATAATAATAAAATAATATAACAAGAATAATTTAAGAACAAGTTTCGACAAATATTATACCGAGAACTTTTTAATTATCGTAACATTATAAATTATGACGATAATTATTGAATAATAGTTATTAAATAACGATGATATAAAGCTTGAATTCTTTTTCAAGCGCTTTCTATCTTCTTTATATATATTTATATTATATTATTCTTATGTAATACGCTAATTATAAATATCTGTAAAATTAATCTAATCAAAATAAAAGTCAAATAATTTTTGTTATGCCAATAATATTATTATAAAATTATTCATGATTTAACAATAATTTTTTGTTTGAAGTATAATTTCCAGCGTGCAAAATATGCATTGATACGCTGATAAAAGTTTATCTTTCAAATATAACATAATATTGTCACATATGCTTTTTATTTTTATTTTGAAAACTTAGAGAGAAAGAAAGAGAGAGAGAGAGAGAAACATGAAATCTCTATGAATATCCTCTATAAAAAAAACGGAAATGATAACAATTTGCTAAAATTTGCACTATTAATATATATTTGAAGAGGATCTAAATCACAGGTCGAAACGTAATAAACGTCTATTTTTATATCACTTGTGCCAGTTTGTGAGTCAGTTATTACCTTCTACTTTTATTTCTTATCACTGGCAAAGAGAAGATTTTCGCATTTTTTAATTTGCTAAAATATTTTAAAACATAAACGATGTCTATATACGTGTACAATGTTAATATAATTTTACAAAGATGAGATTACGATAAAACGAATTGTTTGTAATTTAAACGAGAATAAGATTATTTGTGTAACAAGAAAAGAAAATCATAGACGACGAGCAAAGATAAGTAGAGCAAGGAGTTATTATTCTATATAAATGGTAAAAACTTTAATCAAGAAACTACAGTGAATTTCCAGTAAGTTTCAGATATATTTTCTTAATATATATTTTGTGTAGCTTATACGAGCAGGTTTATATACTTAAATTTATTCATACAAGCAATCTAGTTGCAGGTAAAGAAGCCCATATATAAGAAGTACATATATTCTTTGTGTATTCCCCGTGGATATTCCTTTGTAAGTACCGAGATGCAGCATTTAATCTTCTTCCTCGGCACTTCTTTTTCTTCGAGGGTCTGGCTGCAGTGTTCTCGACAAGGCTGCTGCCCGAAAGTCAAAGACCAAAGTTTCTTTCTGTTCATTAACGGGGTAGAAACGACCAAGATACAACCCTGTCTATCCCCTTTCTCTAAATCACCCTCCTCGATCGCCTCTTCATTTCGATGCGTTCCTTCTGATTCTACCACCTCGCGGCAATTTTTGTCTCAAAGGATTTTACTTGCTCATTTTTCTCAGGATCTCTTGTTTTCTGCTTCGCTCTCGCTCGATTAGCTCTTTCCTCTCCTTTTCGTACGATTGTGAGAAGCGTGTATTATTGGAATTGTTTAACTACTGTACAGCCGCTGTCGAAAATCGAGGATTCATATATTCGTCGAACTACTACGAAACTATCAATGATATCGCGAATGGAGAAGATGTAGCTGCCACAGCAAAAATCTTCCATATCAAAAAGTTTTGAAGAATTCGGTTGTGAAAAAATTGACCGTAAAGAGATGAACATAATCGCATGGGAGGTATTTCTTCGTTACATATGTCAAGCAAATGGCTCACGGAGGAAATGCTGAGAACCCGTCCTTGTCTCTGCCACATAGATGTGTAAAATACATTTTTCTGTGTACTTCGTTTTTCTGTACTCGTTTCCGTTCTTTCCCTTAACTCATAATCACGGTTGGTTTATTGCTCGCGGTAAAGAAAAAAAATCTGCGCTCATCATGCGTGACATCATCGCCGACGTCGAGCATACGCACGCATGGTTACACGTGTATGATTCTGGATTTTCTTACTAAATGCACGTGCCAATTTTCCGACAAACAACTGTTTGTCGGGGGGTGCGTTCTTGCATATGTAATCCACGATACCGTTCTTTTAGTTGCGCGGTTACAATCCTGCGGGATCAAAATGTTCAGCAGAGAACATGTTCTCTTATTTCTTTTATTTATTACAGACCACCGACTGTTCGTAGAAAAATTTTGATAAACCGTTGTTTTTTAAACAAATATGCTTTCTTCGACTTCATATGTGTTTAAATGTGTTTGGCACAAGATAGCGAAATGCGATATTAATTACTTAGAGCAATTAATAAAATCGTTTTTTTGTCCATTATGTATTAAAAAGAAGTAGAATTTGATATGAACGTGATTTTAATGGCTAGTACGTAGAATACTCTTGACATAAATTTTGTCATTCCGCCATTTATAATTATTCTAATTGTTGATTGTACATGCTGCATGTAAGGAGAAAGAAATTCTCACTACGGTGGCCTCTTGATAATAGCATGTTACTAGGTGAGAAGATCTTGCTCGATATAAGCAAAGTGCGTTTTACTTGGAAGCGTGGGAGAGGTGCGTGTCGAGGCAGCCGGTAGTTACTAAGAACGCGCGGACAGACCGCACGAAGGAGGAAAGCGAACGCTAACGACCGGTCACGTGTCCGACGGGCAAGATAAGGGTTGAAAAAGGAAATTTGTGTTTAGAAAATTACCGCGTCATTACCCCGACCACGTCGCGGTGGCGTACGCCCGCGGACGAGCAGCGACACGGTAATGTCCGCCCACGAAACGATTGTCTGCTGATAAGAATGAGTCGAAGAAGAAATTAGAAAGAGAACGCGTGGAGCCGGTCGTGCCCTCCCTTCGGGAGAATTATCGAATATTTCGTGACGATAAGCAACCCCTCGAAAGCGTGACTGGGTAAATTCATCCTGGACTTCATTATTCGACAACTCAAGAGCTTTCGATTCTTCATTTTTATCGTATACTTTCTCCCTCTCTCGCGCTGTCTTCCTCATTCTTCCCGCAACATTGTGTTATTCTGCTCGCTGCCGAGTCATTAGCTGGCTTTTCTTGTCAAAACCACTTAGAAACCTCTTTATCGAAAATATCGTTGCTCTCCGCTCTGCCCGAAGATGTTATTTATATTGGTAATCAGAGATTAAATTCTGTTCATTATCAGATTAAATTCTGTTTGTCTTCTCAATTCATAATTCATAAAAAAAAAGTATTTTAATGTTAATGTTTAATAAACGAACTCATTGAGAAATGTTTAACGGGTGAGCAAGATGCTTGCGGTCACTTATCAAATATATCAAAATAAGAAATAATCAATTTTTTGAAGTAATTATTTACAAAAAGATAAATTTTATATTAACTTTTATATTAACGTTGTGAAGGGAATAAAGGAGAATTCCCACTTAAATGTCAAGCATAAAACTTGCAAAAACGAATGGCGTACTATCTAAAAGCGGAAAATCGTTGCCCGATTCTCGTTCCGAGGCGACCTAGGTTTTTCGTGCGAAGTGGATTCACCGTTAGGGCCGTGTCGTGTGCGCGTCCGTTGTCCATTATACGACATAAAATTTCTTCCGTCCTGCAGATAGGATCTGCTACCTCAGTCGCGTGTCCTACCGTAGGATCTGATAACGAACGAACCCGAGTCCGCCCGCACATCTCTCTTTCTCATTCTCTCTCTCTCTCTTTTTCGCGTTCGCGGGGGGTGGAAGAAGGGGTGAACCAACCGATCGGTCGACCGACAGACAGACAGACGGATGGACGAACGGGGAGAGATGCGAGGTGATAGAGACGAGTACGCGCGCGCACACACACATCGCAGACGCGCACACTTTGTATGTTGGATCGTAGACGACCCCAATCATCCCCCACGGCGTGCTTCATCGAACGAAGGCTGTCAATATCGTTGGTATAAGCAGGTCCGATGATGTACGCGCGACGTCAACGAGTCTCCGTAAGATATCGGACGTGCTTTCGATTCGACGTGAGCGTGAGAAAATAGGGTGCGAACGATCGCTTTGTGCACGGCCGCCGTCTCTCGTTGCCGTTCTTTTTCTATCACTCTACTTCTCGCTCTGGTCTTCTTTGCCTCTCTCTCGCTCTCTTTCTTTTTATCCGTCTCTTCTCCGATTTTCTCCGGCATCTGCTACGCCGGGGGATGTACAATGATAAATGACGTCATCGAGGAAAATGTTATGATTACGGAAATTGTAGTTGTATTCGTTGTCATTAATGTATGACCCTATTTATAAAAATTACATTTACTATATTATGTCAGGTATTCTCAGCATTTTCTAATAAGTATGCCTCTTGTATTTTTAGTTAAATATCAGGATGGCGATAATAACTAATTTCGTTGCCTCCTTTTATTATAACTTTGCCAACAACCGTACGTGAGGAATATCCATAAATATTGTAACCAGGGGTGAAACTACACATTCGTGTTACATTATCGGCGCGCGGGAAAAAAAATAGAATTTTTGTGCTCCTTTTTTCCCTTTGTTGCGGTAGATGCATCTTCTCCTGATATCAATGAATCGATAGTTGGAGATTGATCAATCACTAATAACGCTTAGACTTCTGATCGACGGTCCGTATATTTTATGCAGAGAACGAGATATAATAATCGAGCAGGTGGCAGTGACGATGGTCTCGGCCCATTCTCGTGACAAAAGTACAACGATGATCTAGGGCGGGAAAAGGGGTGGAGGGTCGGCCGCGCACGTAGGAGCGTAGAATAATGTAGCGAGGCATTTCCGCATAGGAAGCCGTGCATTAGGCTATCAGATCGAGCACGCGCGACAACGGCTGGTAGAGAAAAAAAGAAGAAAAAGTTGCGGGGCAAACCTTTACGTGATTAGCTGCGAAAAGAAAGAATTCCATGCCAGAGACTGGCAAAATGGAATGGACATCTTTAACATTTCTTTTAATTAACTTTTCTCAAGAAAATCTTCAGACATATACGTTTCATGCCATTTCAATTTGGGAGCGAGCTATAAGTATCTCCTGAATTGTTTTAAAACTCTTAGAAAAATAATAAATTAAAATCTCATCGTATATGTATAAAAAATATATGTAAAAAAAAGCGAAAGAGAATATCACTATAAATTATTGATATACACTTTCATAAATTAATATACTGATTAGTATATACTGATAGATATATCTCGTACAAGAAAAAATAAATGGAAACTTTTGATTATATCATGGTATACCGTGACTGACATGTTCTACATTTAGAAAGCACGTTCACGGTTATAATATATAAACGCAAGCTCGCACAACATAATACAGTGTACCATACAAAACGTTTAATTCTTTGGATTTTAGATTTGATTTTCGAATTAATGAGAAAGCAACTATTCGGTTTACTTAAGAAAATTTTTATAGTTCCAAGAAACAACTCGCAGTAAGTCTCATTGACAAAGATTTCGAAGAGGGTAGGCTGGGGAATGGTGAGGAAATGAAAATACCCTCGGGAGTAAATGTACCAAAATATGTTGAAGCGGTAATTAGCTTTGTGCGTATCGTGAAATACGAACGTGCAATTTCGCCGGACGTTTGGAAGTTTCGCAAACAGACCACGTGCTTTGCTCTTTTATCTCCGATTCCACTCTTTTTGGATAGGCTCGAATAAAGTTACACAGAACAATAGATTGATAATTAACAGCAGTGTTCGCGTCGTTGTGAAAATGGACAGAATTCTTTTATTTTTTGTTTTCGCAATTTCACGTGTATGACGTCCCATTCCGTTCGATTATTTTGGTACGTTAACTTGAAACTAAATGACGTTAAAAAAAATAATAAAAGATGCCTCCAGAACGTTTCACTGACGAGTTAGCTAGCAATATCGCAATATATAAGATATTGTAATTAACTCGACCACTCGGAACAACTAAGCGTCTGCTCGTTAACGTATTATTTATCGTCGTGTATGTCATTTTTTATTTAGAGTCTATCCCAAGCACGTGGTCTCCACGCCGTAATTGTATGTTAAGAGCGATGTCGGCACACGATGCCACGATGTGCGAAGGACTTACGATTTTCACGAGAGTGGACATCTCGCGATAAGAAAACGGTAATAATGTAACGACGAGGGCACGCGCGCGATCTACCTTCGACCGCCTTGTATCTTGGATCTGTACTGTACTCAGCCTAATTATAATCAGGCTAATGCCTGCCGGACAGTGTGCGTCGGTACCTACCGGCCTCCTACGCTTCTATACCTGGCGCTATGTAGGTAGCGTTACTTATCCCCAGCTGCTCTACGAGAGAGGGTAATTAAGATTCGGACACACCCATCGTGACTCTCGTCTCTTGGGCTCTGACCGCTTCTGCAAAGGGAGTGGTCGATCCCTCGAAAACCTCGTTCTCGTTTGCATACACGAAACGCGCCTCTGTTATCAGAAACGTCTTCTACGATTCCATTCTTTAAAGGGAGTACCGCACGAGATCGAAAATGTCCGAGATTATGTTAGGGGAGTGGTGACATGGCTGTCCGCCGTATTCTTGAGATTTTCTACACGACCGTTTGCTCGTTCTCGTGGATTTAGTTATCCATTCAGCGGCAGTCGTAACCGAAAACAATTCTCGATTGAAGTTCGAAAGTACGCGAATCAATTTATTTTAGATAGAAAGAAAATTTAGATTTAAAAGAATTGCTCTCTCTATCAATGCACTTTAATACGTTTGTTTATTCAAATATTAAAGTTTCTATGAAACCGTCTTCCTCGCGTATACAAACGTAACACGTTCGTAAGATATTTTTAATCTTTGGTTTTTCGCATACGATACTCTAGAAAACGGTAGAATGTTGCGCAAGAATCAAGCCGGTCGCGTAGATGTACAAGTTGAAAAGACTATTCGCTGCTACTATATATATAAGTTCAAAATTACACATTACTCACCGGAAGTTGGAGAACCACTTGACCAGCTGCGCTGTATTGTTTTTATTAAACTTGATGTCGGGGAAGTACATCTTAAGGACGGCCGAGGATGGGTACCTGACCCAGAAGAACATCAGCTTCGCCTTCCTCAGATGCATCGGCGTCAGCGTCGACGAGTTCACCGCGGTTAAGGAAATATTCATTTTGCAAGGTATATAAATATAGGCATATAAACACATAAAAAATTCCAATGAAAAAAAAGATTAGAGAGAGAAAAGTGCGGAGAAGTTCTTGATTCGTCACTCGGACGTCTGAGTATCTCAAACATAATCGTGTTTTCTTTCGTATCGAATCGGATCAGAAATCGTACAAATTGCGACTATCGTGAGGGTAGGCGATAGAAGGGTTCTTACCGCCAAGTTGATCTACGATTAGCCATATTCTCAGCAGAAGCCTTACTGACTCCTTATTGGTAATAGGATCCCTACATGTGGTTTCATCACAATCTTATTCGATTAATTCGCGCGACTCTGAGGTATTGCTACTTCTAGTTTAACTTACCTAAAACTTGTACGATTGGATTCGACACCATAAACGTAAAATATCGACGCATAATCTCGCGTTAATCTCAAGCTAAAAGAAATCAGGATAAATTCTTTTGAAAAAAAGAGAGAAAGTAAAGAGAGCGTAGGCAATAAAATGAATTTGGATGCATCAAATGCCAGCGAGAACCGCGATGAGACTAGGGTGGTGCGTCCGGAGGAGTGCAGAACAGCAGATCGTGTCACGGCGATGCACAACGCGCTCGACCTACCCCAAGAGAGAGGAGGGAGTGAAAAAAATGCGCCATTGATTTTACATCAAAGGCCGACTAAAAAGGCGGCAAAGAACGGCACGCTACCCGATCGAGCGATCCGGTCCAACACGCCGATGCAGTTCCGACATTGCATCGGACGATCGGCGCTCACACGAACCCGCGCGATACTCGCCTTTTTTTCCTCGCTGCACCGAGGCGAACTCCCGATCTGCAAGCCACCGGATCTCTACACGCTCTTTCGGTAACTCAGAAGCAAGCCGCGGTGGGTTGGATCGTGCACGATAATCGAGCTGGTGAACCATTCGCTTTCGCCGATTATTTTCCGACGAGCACGAAAGTGTATCTTAATCCGATGCACTCGCAACTATTTTAATAATTTCGAAAAAGGTCAAGAATATTTTTTAAATAAAATTTGGGCATAATTTTTCATTAGTATGCGATTCCTTAAACTGTTATAAATTTATAATGTAATTCAAATCGTTCGGAAAAATTTGAGTTTTTTTCTCTTTTGTGATGTTAATCCATAAATTTTCAATATTAATTGTTATGTATATTAAACATATTATATTAAATATTTATCATTATTTATGAATATTTAAAAACTGTGCAATAAATTACTGAAAAATATAAAAAAATTTGATTCGTCAGATAACGCAAATTCAATTCTAATAAACTCGATCAGTTCTAACAAAGTTTTCGTTCTATCATGTAAGATTCTTTGTCAGGATTTGTCATAAATGTGACCGATGTAAATGTAACGAATGAGACATCTTTTTCGCGTGTCGGAAGATGAGATGAATATTTGCAAGAAAAATTCAATACTCAGAAATTCAGTTTTACAAAGGCTCGTATCACCGAGATCAGCGAAAGTAGCTTATCTAGGATAAACCGAGGAGACGCTCGAAATGTGAAGTTCGCGAAACGCTCAGGCTGAATTGCGAAATTGCGGGACAGATTATTGGCTTGCGAAGTTGGGTGAGACTGCAAACCGAGGATGGGCCGAGGTAGGCAAAGAACTTTTGGCTTGGTGCGTTGTTGCTGGACAAACTCTACTCGTAGGTGCAGCCAACATTAGCCTAACTCCGTGGCAAACTAATCTAACATTCGTCCGAGCTTCCTCACTCCAGTCGCCTTCCAAGCGAACGAACCATTTTGCTTTTTCTCTCTCTCAAAAACTCCATCGCTACATCCTAAACTTTTCGCGCTTCGCTTCTCTTCTTTCTCAAAAAATATCCCTGAGTATCTTAACCGTTTTCTCTAACAATTTTATATATTCTTTTTAACATCAGAATTAATCTTCAGATAACATTTTTCATTTAAATAATTAATTCTTTATTATCTATAGATGAATGATTAATATCAATTTTTTGTTTGCGTTTTATAATTATAATAAAATATATATTACAATTTTTAAATGTTATCTGAAGAAAATTAAAAATTGCAGAGCATTATTATACCAACTTTAGCTCTTTAGCATATAAGTATTAGTAAAGGATATTGTAGGCTGAATTCCATCGTAGCTGATGTCGCCGGAATTGCAGTCGCTAGCTCGGTCGTTGCTGTCCATCCTGAGGTGTCCGTAGTCCGGACTACCGTGCTGGGCTGCCGCCAGCAATGCTGGATGCAACATAGCCGGCGGATGGGGCAGTGGAGGGGAATCCCTGAGTTCTACACCTCCACCCGGAGGACTCGCGGGTAAATGATGTGGCCCCGGAGGTGGTACTTGACCAGGATGACTCGCGTGAGGATTGAAAAACGGCGAATAGGGCGAGAACACTTGACTCTCGTGGAGGCTTGGATTTGGTATCGCTACGCTGGTTGGCAGGGACACCGGCAGCATCGGTGGTGGCGCGTGGTAGGGTCTCGGTGGTGGAGGAGGCGGGGGACTATCACTACCTCCTTGAGATCCGTTTCCCTCTTGCGCTAGGATTCTGGACACCGTTCTGGGAGTAATTCTTGTATCCGTCACCTGTAAAGCGTACTAATTAGTATTTTTTTTTAGTCAGTCTTATTCATTTCCCATGATTAATATAATCTTATTTTATTTATAATTTTTATATAAAATTTTAATTTTATATAAAAATTTTTATATAGCAATTTAAATTTTTATAAAACATTCTAAATACAAAAATCGTGAGATTTTAATATTTTCGCCGAATGATTTCATTGACTTAAATTTATTATACATAACGTTATTCGAAAATTATAAACGACTTGAAATTAATTTTTTTTATACACATGTATATAAAAAAATATAGTATATAAAATTTTATTTAATTTATGTGTATATTTATATCAAAAACATATTATTTTATATCAATATATATACGTTATATGAATATCATCACAAATCTAAATATATTTAATTTATATTAATTTACATCAATATATTGAGTTCGATAAGTTGCAATGCTTACCTTATGACGTTTTTTCTTCGGCGTCATGACAAGTGACAGGGCCTCATTTTGTTCCGAGTCCCTGTTTTCTCTCTCGTCTCCTCCTCTCATATTGCAGTACTGGTCGCGTTGTTGTTGCTCCCTTTGCTGCTGCTCGCGTTGCTGCTGATGTTGCTGCTGATGTTGTTGTTGTTGCTGCGCCTGCATGGAGGCCATGGCGTATATCGTCGGCGGTTTTGGGGTCTGAAACATTCCAACGCTCGGCCTTCCATGCGAGGGCAGTTGATTCATCTGATTAAGATTATTTTCCGTGGGGCCAGCATGAGGGCCATGGGGCACACCACCTATGGACCCGATTTGCGAAAACCCCGTGGGTTGTGGAGGAGGGGGCCCACCGTTGAGGGGCCCCCGTGGCCCGTTTGGGCCACCGGGTGGTTGTGGAGCTCCTCTGTCGACAACTTTCGTTCTGGGCGATTTTCTTTCGAGCATTTGGCTCGCCAAGAGAAGGTCCTTATTGAGCTGCTCGGCAGCAGCCTGCGCTGCCTCGGTTTGCTTACCGAGAAACCTCCTCTGTTGCACGAACCTCGCTACTATACTGTCAATCAGATTGGTTAAAGAGGAAGTTATTTCCGTCTTCAAGATATCCGCCAGGCCTTCCAAATCAGCTCCGGTAATATGAGGACCGGACGAACTGGCTGCTGCGGCGGCACCCCTGAAGACGTTTAACCTTTCCTGGAAGTCTTTATGTTGGATGGGCGTACTGGCTGATTGCATTTGCGGCGTTTGCGGCGTCGAAGGTCCAGTGTTATTCTGGCTCTGTTGCTGAGGTTGACTTGGTGGCGGTGGCGAACTCTGTCGTTGATGTTGCTGTTGTTGTTGCTGCTGCTGTTGCTGTTGTTGCTTGCTGTTGCTGTTGTTGTTGCCGTACGGCCGCTTCTTGATGTTGTTTCATTCTCTCAAGGGCAGCATGCTGTTGTTCAAAGTAGAGTTTATGCCCCATGTGATACATAGCGGCAGCCGCTGCGTGGGGATGATCAGGTGGGAGGGCCGGGAGACCGTTATACGGCGGTGGGTGAGGTCGTGGCGGTCTGGGTGGTGGTTGCGGTTGATGCTGAGGACTGGGTGGCGCGTCGCCGCTTTCACTTGTATCTGGCTCCATTCTACTGGAAAGTTCCATGTATTTTTGTTGCATTTCTGCCAATTGCTCGTGCAGCATTTTCAATTGTATCTTCAAATTATCTTTCTCCTCCCGTTTCTGCCTGATGGTCGCCGGGTCCTCTTCCTCTTCGCTCTCGTCTTCGTCGTCTATCATGGTATCATTGACACTATGCTGGAGAACGTGATGCACTGTCTGTTGCTGAGGTTGATAGAGCTTGCGCTTCTTGCAACCGTTTACCGTTGCTGGCTGAAGCGCCGGGCTACTGCGCATCGTGCTGACAATGTTCTCCACGCGAGCGCGTTTAATCTCTGTCGTTGGAGAGTTCGTCTCGGTTTTTGGCACGATCGGACAAGGAGAGTGACTGGGGCTACGTTTGATATTCAGCGACTCTTGTAACTCTTCTTTAACGGAGACCGAGCCTGATCTCGGCGCCGTTGGGCTAGGAGGCAAACTCTGCTCGCAATCCGATCCGTCCAAGTTCGCCCCTGGTTCCATACCGGCTTCGGCGAAGGCCTCCTCCATCGCGCGTGCCGCGGAAGCAGCATCCTCAGCGCTGTCCTCAGCGTCGCCCGGCATCACGGTATCACGGTCACTGTGATTCGCGCTATTCACGACGTTATTACCATCACCACTCTCCTCCCCGCCACTCTGCACTGTTCCACTGCGCGCACTATCACTATTTTGATGCTGTTGGGGACTCTGCTGATGCTGTGATTTAAGTAATTCCGCGGTAGTATTGTTATTATTATTACTGTGTATACTGTTGTTATTGTTCGGCTGCTCCTGCACGCCGAGAGCGGAGAGTTTGCGCCCCTGCAGAAGCATGTCGCGTAACATGTGCTGCGTGAGATCGGCCGTGGCGGGATCATCACAATTAACCACGGCGCCTGGTTGCAAATTCGAGGCGGGATCCATACCGGCACCGGTCATCCCGTGACCGCCCTCTGGCGGGGATCCGCCAGCGTCACTGGCCTGTTTGACCTGCCTTCCTAATAACTCGTTCAGCATCTTGGCGGGGCCGAAGCCCGGAGCCCCGAAGAAGCCGAAGGCCGCGTGGGCGGAATGCTGCTGGGTTGTAGGACCCGTCGTAGCTGTACCTAAATGACTTTGACTGCCAGTCGCTCCAGCCTGTTGCTGGAGTTGTTGTTGCTGTTGTTGTTGTTGCGATTGCGACTGGTGGTGTTGCTGTGACTGTTGCTGCGGTTGCTGCGATTGTGGATGCGACGGTGGTCCACTACCACTGAAGATCGAGCCGTATAGACCACCACCGAGGAACGATGGCCGGGAGCTGAAGTTCGGTATACTCGAGTAACTGTTGCGCGGCTCGCCGGCGTCCACGCGCTGTCTGGTGCGCTTCTGCTTCTTCAGGAGTTGCTGTTGCTTGCTTTCCGTGGTTGCTCCGTAGAGGGCGAAACACTCGGTCTCCTCCTCCGATGACATCATCGGCCGTCTGGTTGGTCGGCCCCCCGAAGGCCTCCGCGTCCCCTCCCCGCCAGGGCTTCTTGTCACCCTCCCCTTCTCGCTCGAATAGCCCCTCGTGGCTCAGCGCGCTACCTCGGTTTCTGCACCGTGTAGTCTCTCTGGTACCCCTACTACAGCTGCCTTTTCTCTGCGTTCCTTCTAGCTAATGCTCCCCACCTTGTTCGCCACCGACCACCACCGCCTCTGCACTTCCTTTGCCTTCGCCGTCTCCTTCTCGGTCTTCTTCTCCTTCTCTTCCTTTTCCGTCTTCTTCGTCGCCACCGCCTCCTCCTCCTCCTCCTCTTCTGCCGCCTCCTCTGCTTTCTCCGCCGCCGCCGCCGCCGACGACGACGCCGGCACCCTTCTTTTTCCCGACGAACTCCTGCTGCCTCCTCTTCTCCTTCTTCTCCTTCTCTCGCGCTTCCTCTTCTTCTTCTTCCGTCGTTCCTCGCTTTTTCTGTGCTTTCTCTTCACTATTCCTCGCCCCGCACCTTCCGCCGTAGAGCTGACGCCAACGGCTGAGGCTGCTGCTCGGCTGTGACTTGGAGTCGGACGTCCGCCTTCGTCTCGGGATGGCGGGTCTTCTTCGGAAGATTCGATTCGTTATCGGGTCTGTATCCGCTGCTATCGTGCTTCTTACTACTTCTGCTACGGCAATTGTTATAACCGGGACCGCCGCTGTTGCTACCGATGCGTTTACTCCCGGTGATCGTTGCGATGTTGTTGCCGTTGATGATAACCAGAAGGGAAGCCGGTATTCTCGTGGGCGGAATTCTAGTGCTCCCGCCTGGGAGCTGCATCCTTCGAGCTCGCCAAAGGGCTAAGTGCCCCTCGCTCCCTCGTCTCGATTTTCGTGGCCGCAATTCTCCGATACGTCTGTAATAAAAAGACAACGGTTCATCTTAGCAATCTAAGCCGGCTAAATGAATATCGCGTGTCTCTCTTCATATATATAATAAGAGAATCGATTCAAAGGAACGATAATAGCATACAGTAGAGTATTTTAAGCTCTGTATATAGACCGTTGCATTGAAAGAAACGTCGTTTCCGTAGATAGGAAGTACTCGATAGTGTGTACATACACTTGTCATTTCTTCTTATTATTAGCTTATCTTATTTTAACCTCGAACGGCAAGAATATTTAAGATGGATTATTGTAGGTGCATCATTAATTGTCATAATCATAATGTACTTCAAATGTATTGCAAACATTTTTTCTGGAAGACAGAAGCACGTACATTTTTATCTTATTCTCCGTTTCTATTTCTACATTCTATTGTATTGTCTCGTACTTAGATACGCATACATGTATATTATATAGATGGAGATTCTTAAAAATTAAGAAATTTTATAGAAAACGTTTCTCACTCCCCACGAGAAATCCCAAGAGACGGACATTTAACTGAGAAAAAAATACATTAATTTTTTGCATGATGACGTCACGACACGATAGAACATGAGAAAGGAGTGCGAAGTGTTATCGGTTAAAAATACAGTGATCGACCACGGCGAGGGCGACGACGACGGCGACAAAGAAGAAGAGCAGACCGCGGCTGACAGTTGCAAGCAATATGTTTCACCCTCGTCCGAACACCCTGCGGCCGACAGAAGGAAAAACTCAAAGTATAGTGAGTTACAAGGGGGTTGGCGAAGAAGGGGGTGGTTCGCTTGAGAAGCGGCCATAAGAAAATTACTTGCGTTGAATATCTTATTCGATATATAAGCAGTTCCGCCTAGAGTGGTCTCTTCGCCGGGGGATGCATACCGTCGTCGGTCGATATACTCGGCGAAAGAAAAGGGGCACAAAAAATAATTGATAGTCACTCATTGCTCGATCATAGACCAGGCCCATCTTGGATGAGAAAAATAGAATCGAGCTCTTTTCTGCGTCTTTATATTCATACTGCCGATCTATACGTTCTTATTTTATTTGTAAAATATTTGCCGCTCACTAATAGCGATTTTATTACAAAGCCACAATATTTCGTTATTGTCGTTACAATTATTTACTCGGCGCAAAATTTTTAAATAGAATCCTTTTTTGTCGCAGTCTCTACGCGCGCAAATAATCGCTCTTCATTCGTCAATGGTACGGCCTGTTAGAAGCTTCGATCGTCATGCAGTTCAATTGACGCTGCGTATAAGTGCGTAAGTGAGACGTTTGTGTAGCTGCACGTATGCGTTATGGTATAGAGCTTGAATACGTACTAATACAGTATACGAGTACACACGTTTGTGCACACGTACGCGAGATTCGAAGCAACAGCTGAGCAGTTTAAAGCACCTGCGCTCAATAAGCCGACAATATTCCATAGTTCGCCTACGCATAAACCCCCTGCATACGAGGATACACCGATATTCGTTCCAATACGTATCAAGAAGTCAAAAGAGTTTGCAGAGAACAATGCATGAGGCGTCACAAAGTAAAGGAACTTTAATGAAAATTATATTCTATGAACGCGAAAAATAACATTTTATTTTTGTCTACCTTATTTTAATGAGAGATCCAACTCTTTAAATATAATTAATATTATAATTTTTGCAAAAAATGTCGTAAAAATGAATGAGGTTAAGAAGCAAAGCGTGAACTTACTATAATTGAACAAAATTATGGTATAACTGTCGTAAAGAAAAAAAATATATATATACATATATACATATTTTAAAGATCATATAGTTTTGTATATCGAAGATTGCGTAACAGGAAGACAATGTTGAAATATGAGCAAGTACGTGCGCGTATTGAAGTACCGACGTCCTCATTGCGCACTTGAATTATTATTACGTAAACGTTCAATTATAGCAAGTTAGTGCATTCTCGGGCGTTTCCTCGAAGAGAAGCAATTCGTTCTGAGAAATTACTAGGCAGTTCCGTTGGCAATTACTATAGAGGGGCGCAGCGCTTGTTGTGGCGTTACTCCAGAAGTGACATATGGTGTCGACCTCGATAAGGTCTACGGGACGACGATTGTACCTGGATAGAAGGGACGCTTCGAGGGGGGTCGAACTTCAGTCTTTCCCGTTTTTGATCGGTATACTTCCCCATGTGCTGTCATGCGTGGGACGAGCAGGGGGAAACAAAAAGGTGCCGGTGCCCTGCCGGAAATGGCTTCAGGAACTCTCCCACTGTTGCGTCGATTCGGAAGTAGACGAGCTAATTACACGCGAGGAGTGTGTTCACCAAGCGAGCGCGGGGGAAAAGCACAGGGTCTCTTACCGCTGCTAGTATTCGATAACCAATTTTTAATAGGTACTCCCAAATTCAAATAAATAGGTACTTTTTCTTTTCTTCTCATTTTGAAATGCAAATTTTGTCCTCACAATGTGAGGATCTTACGACGAGATCTTACAATATACACGAAAAGAATTGTACCGTAATTATAATTATTATATATAGGGAATCGAATGAATAAACTACAGAAGTAATATACGGAGGTCAATCGCACGTATCAAGCATAAAGTCATTTTTGTTTGTAACATGTCATAGAAATAGCGATTATTAAAGGAAAACATACATCGGCAAGTCGTCAATGATCATTTCCTGCACGTCATACGATATTTACCATTTAAGCAGGTGAATAGATTTCAAAGCGTGATTATAGTGCATAGTGATAGGGTCCGCAAGTAATACGTAGGATAGCTAATACATGGGGAGCCCTCGATGGAACTTCAAGGTGATAGTCAATATTACAACAAGTGATCGTTTTTCTTTTTTTAAGTAGATGACGATGTATGAAAAATCGCGAGTAACGATTCAAGAACGATGCAACTTTTACGAGCGCTTGAACGTCCCGCTGTATTCTCGTGCGTGCAAACAATTTTTCGTTCCCCCTATGAAATAGCCGAAGAAATGAAGGAAGATAGTTCCTGCGTGAGCATCACATGGTGTACGTACCCCACATGGCGTCGTCGGGGTAACATAGTGGCATGTGCATCGGAATTCCACCCCCTATAGGTGTCATGTGGTGAGAGTGCTCGCAGGGGGTTGCATGGGAACTCGACTGTGGTCATCAGTCCATGTCCATCGTGTATATACGCACGCACGACGCTTATATAGGCACGTACCGACTTCACCCTCCCGATATAAAAAATTATATGTAACATTCGTTTCGTCATTATGCCTACGACGATGCACGAGGGGGATAGGCATACTTCGTAGCTGTAACACGCATCCGCAACCGCACAAACACCGCCGCGTCCGTGGTCTTGCCTAAGCGCAAACGTGTGTAGACACGCGCACACGCGCAAGCGAAACGTACGCCGGAGTACTCACACGCGTCGGCGGCGCACACGGCGGGGCTCATCGTGTATGTACACACACGGTTCACACGCGTTCAGCATATTATCGGCCTGCTCTGATGCAACAAGTTGACCGGGTGTCAATTGATGTGTTATTAATTGGAGGTTAATTGCGTTAATGCGCTGTCGACCCCGCCTCTCTGTCGTCTACCCGCTCTCCCACCTCCCCCCGAACACCCACCACACCCGCCTTCAACGAGCCCCACTGTTTTATTATTATTTTGCATTCGAATCGTTTCGATTCAACACACACTGGCACGCGCCCAAACCAAACTGGGCGAGAGAAAGAGAGAGCAAGAGTGAGAACCGACCCAGCAGGACGCGAGCCGGAGAGAGCGCGAGAGAGCATTTAAAAGCGGCGGCCTGTCACCGATTTTCATAATTCACAGCTCGTTAAATTTGTTTCGCTTTTTGCCCCGCTTTTCGCGGTTACGCGCCCCGACGCCATTAATCTACCTTCGGTCGTTTTCAATGAGTTTAATCGCGTTTCAAAAACAATGTGGGTCAACGCCACGTTTGTGTTATTCCTGACACGTGAGCATGACCTTCTCGCCGTTTTCATTTCGATTTCGGTTCCCATTCATGCCGTTGCAGATAGCACGCGATAATGAGCGCCGGTGTTTTTCGAAACTTTTGATGTTGCGGCATTCCAGGTCCCGCTTTGTATCGTATTTGCAGCGAGGCAAAGTATGAAAATTATCTTCTATCTCTACAAGAATATAATTTAAGACGAGATCTAACGATAGATTTGTAACTATGCGTTTTACTAACGATAAAAAAAATAGCTATTTACGTTTGTTTTGTATAGCTATGTAAGTTTTGCACACTTTTCGATAAGTACATAGGTACAGATTTATACCCTAACGAAATGGAGAAAGGCGAAACACAATGTTTCCTTCGTATGAAATCGACGATCGTCAGGGAATTTCCCAAGGTGCGAAACTCTGAGACTTTTCGAGATGTCTATACGATCTTCCTCCAATACGTTCCCATGACTTCTCGTGGTGGGAAACGCTAACGTCTGATATTAAAGGTTACAAAAACTCTTGCGACGCCCTTCGTCCTCTCTCAGGAAAGGAAATAGGAACAACGGTCTTTGCCCTCAGTGGCGTCGATGTGGAATTGCGGCATCAAAATTGGGAACAGTTTATGCAATGAGAACAGTCGCACTTTTATTTAATGATTTATTATATTAATTTAACGGTTTATAAAATTAATTACGCTGGTCAATTTGATCTCTGTATTTATATTTATCTACGAGTATCGTATAAAAGTATAAAATCAATGAAGCTTGTTAAAGCTTATCGGTTGTATTTCATTAATACAGACATCGTTAAAAATGTATCGTTTACAGTAATACCGTATCTGCTTTAACTTGAAAAACAATAAAACGATTGTCTAATAATGTTTTACAAATAAGCAAATTATCTCGTTTTAATTGTATTGAATCAAGAGAATATGAAAAAAATTGCGCATAGTTGTGAATTACACGAAGAATAAAATAACTTTTACTTATTAGGAAAGTATACCGGTGACATACGTAACCTTGAAACATTAAAAAAGAAACTAAGAAACTCCCCCGTTACCGACGACACTGCAAGATCAAGGAGGCCCCCTCGGCAGAATTCAGGTGGTTCGCCGGGTGGCGTCCCCGATTTAAATGTCCAGGTATCCCCTGATTGTATACCCGATCGAGGTAACTTCTCTCGAGACTCGGTTCCCCCTTGGGTGTTCGCCCCATCGAGGAGGAAAGGCGAAGACGAAGGGCGAAGAAGGTAAAAATGCCTCCTTACGATACGGGAAGAGCGCGTGCCAGCTGCCGTTTCGAGGCGTAACCGACGTTTCGGCTTCTTATTGTCATTGTTATACCCCACTGAGGTTTCCCTAACATCTTGGGGCTGAACGGACTTCGCCTTTCTAACGTCTTAAAGAACAAGCTGGCTCGTGCCAGGGGAGGAGTAACGGTTTCCGTTTGCTCCGACGTTACATCATTATTCATTCATTTCTGTCTTCGCCAGTAATTTCTCAATTTTGCAGTCTTAAACGTAAAAAATAAACATTAAAGATAAAATGAAATAATTCTCTATGGATATAAAATCCTCCTTGGATATAAAATCATGAAATAAATCTAAGCCTTTTTTTAGAGCCAAAACAATATGTATATATCAAGTAGTTAAAATCATTACAGTTAAAACAACTCGCAATCGACTTATAAAAAATAAAGATAAAATAAGAAGATAAAAAATAGAAACGTAGAAAATGTAAACGTTTCATAAAGTAAAAATTCATATATTTGTCATATTTCTAGAGTTAAATGTTTTATATTGGTATTTTTTTTCAACTTGCTCTCTTTTTTTCTTTCTCTTAACTTTTCACGAGAATCCTCTCAAATTTTTCTGTTTATTAGCGAAATGCAATATAATAAAGAGCACGAATAAATGAATCGCCGACAACAAACAAGCAGATTTAGCGATATTTTTCTTTTCCGTCTTTTATTAGCCACGGGCTACTCTCTTCGAGACAATTATGGAGATACGTTCGCGGCATATTGGCAACCAAGAACGTCCAGGATTACCGGCGTTATTGTCGTCGCCATTTCGAGGCGCAGTCTTCTTATGGCAGTCGGCCAAACGTATTTTCTAGTTTTTACGACGACGGCAATCATGCCATAGGCATTATCGGGTACCGAGGATTACTTAATTATATTCAATTGCCAAAGTTTCGTATTTCACGTGTTTCTGCAGCGTACAAACGACACGGTATTTCCACACAAACGTCTGGAAGCTGCCGTTTTTAAAAGTATTTCGGAATGAATGGCGTCGCGTCGTCGTTTTCTAGAGAAACTAATAAATCGCATATTGTTTTTACGTGTCCGACGTAAAAAACACAGTGCAATCTATACGAACGTTACAGAAGGTCCATAAAAATTTAATTTGTGTGTCTTGTCAACGACACACACATGGGATTTTAAAGAGTAAAGTAGAACGAACGTGTCCAAAATAAAACTCAGCGGGAGATCAAAAGTCATCCTCGCTCCTAAGATCTAAAAGAATAGATACGAATGTGGATTCCACATCGTACGAGGCATCATGGTTTCTGATGCAGCTGGACCTTGATCTACATTCGGGGTCCCACAAACAGAATCGACGCACCTTTGATCAGCCCTTAAGGCTGGAAACATCTGGTTACCGTCAGTTATCGATCGAATATCCCCCTAGCGAGTGACAGATCTGATGTTTATTGGTAATCAACAAGGCACACACACCCATACAAACACACATATTATAGATACATATAGGGCTAACGCGTGAGATGTTAAGAATTGTACGAATGTCTTGCCTTTTAAATGACTCGTTCGACGTAAATTCGTTATAGATTGCTAAATTAATTTATTGTTAATTTGCCAATAATATCCTCGAAGACGTGAAAACGCATTGACGGGAAAACAGAATCTTTCCTTCTTGACATAGACAGATTGCGACGTGGCACGTCCGCGCGAATCTCCGCGGAGTGAAGCGAGTGCGGCGAGTGGTGGTCTGATCGTTTGAGCCAATCACGCCGTGATTGAGTGTAATGGACTTGCGTCTTGTCCCCCAGGCCAGTGGCTCTCGAGCTAACTCGTACGATCTACAGCCGGCCCTTTCGAGCGGCTGGATCGTGGACCAGATCGCTCTTGGGTTGGTCACCAGCGAGCCATAAGTGACTAGGGCACAGGATGAAGGCTGTGTCCGAGTGAGCGAGCGGCCTGTTGGTATGATAATGAGGAAGGTGACTTCCGACGATCCATGTATCGCGGAGAGTGACCACGGGAGAAAGACAGAGCAAAAGCGCCGGAATGCACCGATGACGAAGATGGAGAGCCGCCGAAGAGACGAGGGTGAGGGAGACGAGGGGGCGAAAGAGGTACATCGAGGCTGATAGAGGAGGAACTCCGATGCCGCGCGAGGGTCGAGGGTCGGCCAAGAAGCGGACACTCCAATCCACAACATCCCTTCCGATTCTACATTCATACGTAAGCCTCGTACAGGCTCTCCTCCGCTATCGCTTGTTCCTATCTCTCGTCTCTTCCTTCCGCGGCCCCCGGTGTAAATTGACATGAGAGACAGGACACGAGGAAGGGAGGAAGAGGGAGACGACGTGCGTCAGCGGGTCACGCATATGTATGAACCGGCTCGAGGAGCGGAAGGCTCTTCGTGATCCACGACGGTGCGGTAGGGGAGGATATAGCGCGTTCGTCGTGCACCGCTCGAAAGACACTCGGCATGATTGGTCGTGCGCGTGTCTCGTCGTGTACGCGCACATTATACGCGTAAGAGCAAAATGGGGACGGCGGGGAGGGTCTCCTGCGGAGCGAGCCATCGGGTGACGCTGCACACCCGATGAGGATACGAGCCAATTTTCCCAAACGCCGTCAATTCAGCTAACCAGCTAAATTCGCGAACGCGAAGGAGGGAGGACCCCGAGGCGTGTGAGAAAAAGGGATCGTCAGAGAAGCGGGACGATGGGCTAAAGTGCTGGAAATAACGCGATGCGTTATTTGCATGAGAAGCGAAAGACTGGCTCGCTCGCGGATACGATGACGCCCGGTACGGGCCGGTTCCCAAGTATGTCGAATGGATATGTGTGCTGAGCTGTGGCTCGGTTAATCCAATTGAGTCAATTTGGGTTAACTTAAAGTCGTCTAAACAGCTTGTTTAGATATCTCGTAACGCATTCGTGACGTATCCGGCTCTCTTCCTTCCTATCATAAATAAGACCTTTCTTTGTTTGTCTCCAGTAAGTTGAGATAAGTAGATTGATTAGAGCGATCATTGACTGGTTGAGCTAATTTGCGGATATTATTCTAGTTCTCATTGATTGGTCAATATTGATTTTTCATACCTCCGATTCTCAGACTACAATTTTCGTTGACAGTATTTATGTTGATTTTTTTTATAAACTGTACCAGAAATTGTAAAACTTCATATATGGAATCTTGTCAATTATACGACTGTCACTTGTAAAAATAATGTCATTTTCTTATAAAAATGTACTTCTCTCCGGTATCTCTCGATCCGGTTTGCAAATAAGAGTCGCACAAGTGAGCTAGTTCATTTTAGATTTTCCTTAACTAAATTTTCTCTCGATTTAGCGTTATTTCTGCTAGCGATATCATTGGAGTATCGACCGGTATATTCTGAATTTATACGGAAATGTTTTTGTCTTCATGTTTTTTGCTCGCAAATGCTCTCGCGTGCTTCTTCCACAAACACGTTTAATTAATTCAGAAATTCAGTATAATTTACTGAAATTAACTTGCAAATTAAAGTTAAATTATTGAATAGAATTAAGAATTAAGAATTGTGGTTTCCTACGATCACTATTTAACAAGCAGTCGCTTACACAATCATCGAAGAAAGATGACGATGTCGATGATTGTCTATCGAGAGAGGGCGAAGACGCGTCTAGCCTAACCGCCGTCTCGACGATGATGTAGTCATTGAGCTCTATGCCGCTCTAGTGCGGGGTATGCGAGTATTTGCCTAGGGTACATACTAGACTCTCCTCCCCAGCTGACGTTGATTGAAGGAATAAGGGAAACGGCGAGCCCTCTCAAGTACCCACCAACACTATCGCCGCCACTGCCACGATCGCTATCAACGTTTCGCCTCTGCCTGCTGCAGTCTCTACAAATCGACCTCCACGTACGTCATCATCTCGACCTCTATCACGAACGCATAATCACCGTTGTGAGATGCCCTATGCACCGGTGCGACGCGTCGGATACATCGGAGATTCCTCCTCTTTCAATCTATGCGTTAATTAAACAGGATTTACGTGGTTGTATCGGGGCCTCGTAACGGGGCGTGAAAGGAGACGAAGGTAACACGTTGGAGAAATAGACGCGCTTATATCACTGTACGCAATCCTGAAAAATGTTAAACATCGTTATCCAGTAAAATAGTTAATAATTTTTAAGTAGAGAACATACTATAATAAAATTTCTAATATTTGTGCTGAGTTAATTTTCACACGTATATCATAACGATGTGCGCTAGATGCGCATAACATGTACGTAGAGCATGTCGTTTCCCACGTAATGCGTTCCAAGAGTTGAAAAAGAAACGCGGGGGAAGTAGAATAGAAATGGCTGCGACAACTGAAGCGGGCGAGCTTGTAAGGGGGTTAGAGAGGAGTGGGAACAATAGATCTTATTAAGAGACGGAATGAGTCACTCGGTCATACGTGATAAAAAAAACAAAAAAGGAAAGGAAGGCTTGATCGCGGCCGCGACCAGCGGAGACCGAATAAAAATGCCGCGATAGATGGGTGGGTGTCTCAGATCCGGAACTTGTTGACAATGGTGCGGAAGGCGATACACCTGGACGATCGCGAGGAGCGTGCAAGTATTGACCCATCGCGCGCGGTAACCGGACGGCGCGCGACCGTGACTAAACTTTCTCGCGCGTCTCACGTGGTCAGTGGACCTCGTCTCCTAAAAGAGAGAGAAAGAGACCGGTCCCCCCAGCAATTCGTGCCGCGATTGCGTTCGTGATGGCGCGATTATTTACATTACTTCCGAATTGGTAAATAAGAGACGCGATGTCGGACGCGGAAGCGTGTCGCAACCGCCTCTTTCCGCAGAGGCGCTCCCTCCGTCGCTGCGATCGTAAAAATCCTCATTCCGAAGTTCGTGCCGCGCGAACGACCTCGTGAAGTTTCATTGTAATGGAAAAGGACAAAATTATTGACGTAATTGAGTAATTAATGTCCCCCCCTCCCCGAGTAAAATAAGATGTGTTTTCTGACGTCTCCCTTTCGAGTAATTAGTACGGATAAACGCATAATCGACGTAAATTATGTTTCACCTACAATGACTATGATCGGTTGTGTACACATGCACGTATTAACACTAGAACTACCACACCAGTCAAAATGACTAGTTTTACAATTTTATTTTAAAATTCTTACTTTATGTGCCAACTCTCATTTAGGGATCATAATCCTAGATGGGTTAATAATACCAAAAATGTACTACATAACATGGAATTCTTTTTGCAAGAAAGTAATAAATCAATAAATATAAAAATATTCTATTATTATGTATTTTTTAAAGACCAGTCATTTTGACTGGTTTTGTAGAAATAGTTTCGTCTTAATTTTGGTAGTGTTAATTTTATATTTAAGTCTAAAAGCACATATGAGACAATAGTTTAGCGTAATAACGATGGACGTGTGTTCTGTTATTAATGTGCATGTAAATTTCAGCCTCGTTCGTCTTTTCAAGAAACGACGTTGTAGTAGTGTTATCCACGAGCCACTTAACTATCTTTCGAAAGTTATCTTTGTCGTCAGGATATTGGCTCAAAACGGTCGTTTAAATCTCAGGAGTCTAATGACACCCGCGCGATAATAGGGCGGCTGATTTGACAAGCGAAGTGGTTACGAAGACAAATGAGTGCTTTAGTCGCGCTCGAAACCATCGATCGTTCTCCATCCAGAATTTGTCTCATCCTCTCTCTCTCTCTCTCTCCCCCCTTCCCTCTCTTTCTCTCTGTCCCTTTTTGATCATAAAACTTCCCGTATGATACTCATTAAATCGTACGTGAAATGTAATAAATTAATTATCGTTAGGTAATTATCCCATAATGATATGCCATCATATATTATACATAAATAGAAAGAAGTTTAATTTTTACATTACTTTGTCTTTATCTTTAAAATAATCTTTCAGATAATTTATAGTAGATATAAATTTAAATTTAATTAAGATTTGGTTTTTATTAATCGTACGAAAATAAATGACATTTCGTTTTATTCTAAGTTACCATCGAAAAATTCCCAAGCTCTGTTACTCTGAAATGTTATCGATACTCTTTTGCTTATGAAATGTCAGTTTTCATGTATAACGATGCATACCTAATTATCAGAATTACTATTTCTTGTATTATCGCTTGGCTTACCAATGCAAATGCCCTCTATCAAATTGCTGATGTATTATAGTTTTAATAATATGACATTTAACAATTCGAAATATAAATTGATATGTATATTGTAGATTATGACAAATTTCATAGAATTGTATAACATTTATTGTAGCGAACGATTTGCGTACATTCTCTTACGTAGACAGTTCGCATGCTAAGGCAATTATCTAACAGCAGCAAGGTCAGGAGTAGGCGTAATTGGCATTATGTCATCCTTTTGTGGTTTCACAGATCTTGCGTGGTAGTTAGCGTGTATCATACATCCGATGAGGTTTTCCCCGAATCTTCGAGCAAACTCGAGCTAATCGGTTAATAACGAATAATTTGTTTTGACGAACTCGTTTACTACCGAGATAAAACATGGCACATAATCGTATAAATAATCGAGATATAAACAATAGATAATAGATAGATTATAGATAATAATCTTTCACGCACAAAAATATTTTTTACTTTATTCTGAAAAATTAATAATAAGAGCGAACATGATTATGTACAAGGCGAAATGATATCGTCGCGTAGAGCACACGTAATTGATCGAGCGCACAATCGCTTAGCCAACGTTAAGTTACGCCCATCAGTTTGTCGCGCAGATCTCCGATTTATGAAATAAGCTGTCATCATAGATCCCGGCCAGTCGAACGGAGACGCGATGATGTTATGACACATTGGACACTCGCTCATGTCTGTGTCCCCACATATATACGCAACACATATCCGGGGGTCGGGTCAGTTCTCAGGGCTATCATTGCCTGCCGGCCGGAAGACTCACTTAGACCCGTCTTGAGTTACCCCTCCTCGTCCCTGGCCATCGCTCCTCGACAAACTCACGACCATAATCCCTCCTTCCCTTTTCGTCTCCCCGATTCGCTCTTTCATTCTGGGACGCGCGAATCCGTCTCCCATCCCAACCTTTCTCTTTCTCTCTCTCTCGAAGGGGAATCTACTTTCTTTTCTCCTTCGACTTTTCTTCCCTCACTCGTCGAGAACACTTGCCTTTCCGGGGAGCAATGTCACAGTGTTATTTACAGGTCGATCTTATGAGTAAACGATTTTTTCTGTGATTAGCTTGAAACTTTTCTTAATAACCGAGTTTCTTGAAGAATTAAATATTATTAAGATTAATGTAATTTCTGCACAGAAATTATTGGAATCAGTGTGCTCTCCTAGTAATTAAGTTAAATATAATTTATATATTATTAAAATAAGATTTATAAATCGCATTTATAATTGTTAATAATAAGATTTATAATCGTTTTAATAAATCGCGGAAGCTAAATGATGAAGATCTCTTCATCTCTACCTTATTACGTGAAACAATTTAATAAATTCCAAAAAGAAGAATAACTTTTTGCTTTCTATACAAATTAAATTTATGAAATAAAATCATAAAATCTTAATGAAAGCATTATTATTTTATCAATAATATAGATATTATTTTATCAATAATATAAATAATCTGCTTTTTATTGTTTTGATCATTCACTGAAATTCATCTGATACCACACTCTCAAGTCAACTTATTTATGATAAATGGATAAATGGCTTTAATTACTAACGTCATTGTAGAAATTGTTTTCTATTTGTGCACTTGTACGACGTGCACGCGCCATTATCGTGTCGCTCACGAACTTGTTGCGAATTCGCGATGAAAGAAAGACTCGAAGCGTGTGGAACGCACACATGTACGAACTGCAGTCGTCACGCACACGCGATGCAGCTGTACGGAGCGTAATTGCGCGGGTACGACATGTGTAAACGTGTGTGTATGGACCCATTGTGCATTTCCGTGGCGGATACGACTCCTTTTACCCTTTAACCCTAAGTACCAGAGTCTTTGGTATATCAAAATTGCATACATATATTTATATTCTTAAACGCAAGTAATGCGGTATCTTACAAATTAATAATATTTAAAAAATGTTTCTACACTGATATTTATTTAGCAAGGGAGGAGAGAAAGAGGAAATTAATTGAAACCGTCACATACCAAAAATTCAAGAAAAATATTATTTATAAATAATCTATCCATTAATATGTTCAATCTAATATATTGTGGCAAATTGTTATTTTACATAATGCAAAGTAGAAGATGTTAAATTGTTTAACTAAAATCGTCGTTAGGAATACTTCTGCATCTTATAATGGTAGTATGTTGTTACAAGTGTTAAAACTTAAGTATGATTGGATCAAATATAACAGCAACAATGTCCCAGTGTACTTTCTCGTCGACAGAATGCGACTGTCACGTTGAGAAACGGAAAGAAAAGCATAAATGCGCGCGATGCCGGGCGTGCTCGCGCGAGCGATGCCTCAACGCTTTCTCGCGAACAATAAAATGCTTTTATAATACTTTGTTATGTAGTTGTGAGGCTCGTTATGCCGTCCCGCGTATATTACGACCTCTCTTTACTGCCTTAAGTTCGTTCTGGCTGGTTTACAGCCCGCGACTCCGATAACGACGACGAAATGCACAGGGTGTCGATATATATTCCCTCTCTCTTATTGGCGTTGCTCTTCCGTTTACTCGTAAAAATATTCGGTGACGCTTCCTGGGTGTCGTAAAACCATACTTTGCGGACGAAAGTGAGAGGTTTACGTAGAAAATTAAGGGGAATAACTGCGAATTTCCTGTCCTTAAGTCGCGGCAAGTGATATGCTTGATTATCTAATTGCCACGTTGATCGCGAAATATCGTATTCACGGCCGGAAACTCTCGCGGACGTCGCGAGCCTCGCTCCGTCAGACAATCTCCCAGGCCAACAGAAGAGCGGCGGATCAATTAAGACATCATTTCCGTTGCGGGTACAATGATACGGCTCGCCAAGGCCGGAACACGCGTCCGCACCTTTCGGCGCCGCGCTTCTGCGCTTCCACTCGAGCCCAACCCTGCTTACGAGGTTCACATCCTGGATCGGTTCTCGGTGTTAGTCCGTCACAGCGCGACGTGCCGATATACGTGCCCGCGTAAACGCACAGATACGTGATTGTAACAAAACAGCGGACGTCCGGACGACAGACAGTCGCACAGGTATCGCTCCACCGTCCCCCTTAACGGGCACTCCTCTCACACACTCGCCCTCGCTCTTTTTCCCTTTATGTAACTCTCTCGTACTCTCGTACTTCCCCGATTTCCCCCACTACATTATGCAGTCCTTTTACCAGTCGCCGATCAGATCTCTCTTCGCTTCTCTTTTCTCTTGCGACTCTTTCTCCTTCTATCCCGGCAAGAGAACGAAATGCCATTTTCTCTGAAAAAATGGGAAGCTTCCAGGCGAGACTAGCTGGTCCAGCATACTTCCGGCAGTGTTTCGCAAATAATTATGCAGGAATTTTTTCAAATGTGATTTATTAAGATTAGGTATTGATAAATAAAAGAAAAATGTGCTGTTTAAATTAATCTGAACACTAAGTTTCCCTGCTGTAGCTGTTTGTGAAAATCATCTATTTTTTAGCAAACTCAATGTTTAGAAGCTCGAAAGAGAAAATATGTTAATTAATGTTAATTAAAACGATAATTTATATACAATAATGTTTGATTTGAATAATATCAAAAATAATACGTCAATCTTACGTATACTAGCTTTCTAGAATTAATCGATCGCAGAGGAGTGATAACGATACGATGAATAATATGTAATTTTTCGTGCGAGTACATCAATACTTCATCACATGTACTTTTGCGGAACAGTTATACGCCGGAGTCATATCGAAACATTTTTACGTGCACATTTTCCTCCGCGTTCTCTTCGATTTTCAATATCACTTTTCGTCGCTTCCATGTCGGCACAGAGGGGTAGTATAAACATTACATTGTTTTTTTTCTGTCGAATACTCGGAATGTATACTTTTGAAACACGATAGGCATGTGTGTTATTTTAAAGTCGATCACCTGTCGCTATATCCACTACGTCGGAGAAATATGATATAATGAAGTATGATAAAAAAATCAAATTACGCTAATAAACGAGGTTTTGTTGTATGGATCGTTAGGTGTATCATCGTCGGCCATCGGTCATCGCGTTTTCCTCTCGAGAACGGAAGAAGCGAGAGGCCATTTCCTCCGTGAAAGTGGAAGCTTCCACTAAGGATACTTGGTCCAGTGGACACGCACTTCCTGTCGCTATTTGTCGCGCTTCGAGTACTTTGCGCACCACAAAATTTATATTGTCGTTCGGTCATTTACATTTATATTGTGACGTACCTATATGATGTATCAAGAAGCATATAAGTACTAAAGAAGATTGTGAGTATTGTTGTCAAGTTCTTATTCGAACGCAATTAATTATAGCTCGTTCACGCTATAGCAATACGTATATCTCATTAATCGTCCGTTTCACAATTTATTGCCGTTGAAAATTGAAGAGAATTGAAAAAGAGCTAATTACGTTATTAGCAAATGCGAACGGTTCGTATTGTGGCAGAAATAAAGTATTGTCGTTGCAATCGTTTTTAGAATTTCACGTATGCGTGCATGCGTCTCGTTTTTTGAATAGTAAAGTGCTCTTAGAGAATGTGCGCGGTGGCTAATAAAGCTATTAGAATCACGTGGCGTTGCAGGTAGTACGACATCGCGAGGACAGGGACAATCCTCGTTTCGCTACTTGAGCGGATTACGCTTTCCTTCACGTTCTCTCACCCGTTTCTTTTTTCTTCAGTTCGCGACACTGTCGTTCGGGCCCCGAGCGCGAAGAAAGGACTCGGGATCAGAAAGAGGTGGTAAAAAGCATGGCCTCCTCGATGCATTCAACGACATCCGCTTTCTTGAATTCCATCTCCAACCCCCGTTTTCCCTCGATCCGTGGACGCACAAGCGGGGTGAGAACTTCTTTGCATAGCGCGTCGACTGCACCAGCGATACTTTTATTCGCCTGTTTCCGCACCTTCAAATCCCTCTTCGTTCTTTTCTACTCAGGTAACGAAGAACGAGAACGACGCAGTGCGCGATTCAGGAAGAAAAACGGAGGAAAAAAAAACATTGAGAAGACACTGTCTTGTCACTCTTGTCGCGCTTCTCGCAGCTTCATGAAGAGCAACGCTCATACATGTAGAATATTTGCGAGGCAGTGTGCAAGTTACGAAACGAGAAAGAGAGAGAAAGAGGGTAAGGGGAAAGGAGGTAGGACGGTTAGTACGAGAGTGTTTTCTCGCCATTGTCCAACGCGTGCACCAAGGACAAGAAAAGCTCTTCCGATGACAAGCAAGCGTGCTCTCGGCATTACCGCGGGAGTTGGGGGTTTCCAACAGGCTGTGCCCCTCCCACCACCGTGCACTTCTTGTATCGTCGTCCTCTCCATTTATGACGTAAGTAGCACGCTGCACTGTGATTTCTGTAAGTAGCACTCCGCTCGATGGAGAGCGGCACGAGAGAATAGACTGACTTCTTTGTATCGTCCATTCGGCGAAGGCTTCTTTTCCGTCGAGAGACGAAAGACGAGGATCGTTGTTTGGAAACGAGTTCGATACGAGCCGCGACTTCCTGGCCGTCGACATCTTGTGCTTTGCGCGACTTACGGAACTTGTTCCATCGACAGCGCGCGTGCATTCTTTCTATTGTGATTTCTCGGGTTGCGATTATGGGAAGAATATTAATGAGAAGCTTTTTGTTGCGGTGATAAAGGAAAAGAATGAATTAATTAATTGATTGATGAAATAAACGCAGCATATATAATATATAACAAGTAAAGCTGCACGAAAGTAAAGAGATAGATCGATGATAGCTCGATTTATAAACACCCATGCCAATTATCGGAAAATCCTGCTTTAAGCAGAATGACTTAATGCGTTTCCTACATCACAAGTTATTTGGTAAATAACAAGCAATTACTTTAATGTTACTTTGCTGTAATGTTAATATTATTTTGTTAATTAAACGAAATGTGCGAGTATGACCTGGCATAGTTTGAAAATGTTTCTCGCCTTCGCGTCGTCTCTAATTTAGTGAAAATAATCACGGCAAACTAGGTCGCAGACACGTGAAATTTTATCATACGGTAAGTTTCTATCTCAAAGGGATCGTTAAGTTTTGATATTCACTCGGCAGGAAGGAAACGCGGTCGATTGAAGACGTCGCCCAGAAACGACGTAGGACGTATGAAGAGGTAGGTATATGGGAGAGAGAGAAGACGGGAGAGATATAAGATGAGACATAAGGGAACGGGATGTTGGCTGAAGAAGTGGGATCAAGCTCTCGAAAGCTCGTTAGCGTTAGCAGCTAAGAGATTATCTCGACCTGCATACGCGGTCGACGAAAGTACACCCTTCTGTGACTAACATCATGTGATAAAGTGGCATAAGAATAAAGTTTGCGTCGTCGTTTCGTTGCGGACACGCCGTCAAGATTTTCTCTTCTCCAAAGGAAGGACAAAGGAAGAGCTGAAGAAAGAGTAGATGGCGTTAAGTCTGTTAAGCACACTCGCAAATGATGACTCCACTTGAACCTCAATCGCTCCCGTCTAGAAACACGTAAGGAACGTTGGAGTGTCGACGGCGTATCCGTCTTACAGAAAGTGCTCAAGAAATATTTATTTCAGACAGAAAATTGAAAAATATTGAAGAACGTAAATTAATATAATGAAGATACGCGAGCGAGTACGCGAGGCGTCATATGGATGACGATCAAATTGTATCAAGAGAATTCTGTGCATATATATCGTGTTATTTTCGTAGTACCAAGATGTTTCGCATGCTATTTTGTGAAAGACACAACATTCCGACATGAACATAATTACAGAGTTTTTTTTTCGTGATGGTCAGTAAGTTAGCCCGGCAAAGGTAAATGGAACGTCGACGTGCACGAGCAAGTTTCGTCTCTGCAGCGTTGCTCCTTTCTAGTCCCATTAAACGTAATTACGTGTCGTCTCTAACGATGTTCGATCGAGCCGGCTAGCAGCGACGCAACCGTTAGTGCGGAGTAAACCGGCAAAGGAAAGAGGGGAATAGAGGAAGAGAGGAAAGACTGCATGGAAAATGCAAAGAAAGAAAGACGCTGTAAAACGAATAAAGGAACCAAAGGAAAGAAAATATATGGCGAGGACGAGCTCATGGCTGCGTACGTATTGAGCGGCTGAGTTTTTCGGAATCTTCCCTTCGTACCCTTTATCCCTTCACGGAATATTGCTTGAGGAGCCTTGAGTGCGCCGAGGGTGCGTGCATTGTACGGCGTACATCTTATATGCATCACCCACCCATCGTCATCCTCCTCAGAGAGTCAACCCCGTCCACCTTATACTTGCATTCTTTGTTCTGCGTAAACCCCTTCGTCCTAGCCCTCGTCTTCCTTCAATTCCTGCTTCGTATGTATGCTCGTACGATTTCGCACCCCTTCATATATTCACGTAGTACCGGTAAGATCGACTGTTGATGAAGAGAAAAAGGAGGAGATGGAGATACGAAGAGAACGTGGAAGAAAAGGAGTGAGAGAGGAAGGGGACAAAAAGAGGGACAAGGAGAGCACAAAATCTCGTGAAGGGGGCTACTGCAGTCTGCACTTAGAAGTTAGGGGATGTTTTAAGGAAGGTCGATTCAAAAAGCAAATCATTATTTTCTCCGCGTCAATATCGAATTTTTTATAATAGCGCGGATACATTTGAAATTATTGTGTATTTCTCGCGAACGCGCTTTTCTTCCTTAATTTATTATTATATTATATTACAGATTTATTATATTTCTAATTACTCTCTTTTCTTCGATGTGTTTATTTGTCGATTATTTCGGTTACGAAAAGTAGGAAAATATTTATTACTCAAAAATATAAATTTGCCTTCAGTCTTAATTTCTTGCACAGTGAATTTCTCTTTCACGTTTCATACATACATTACAAAGCTAGGTTCGAAACAATAGAATCAGCGTGGTGGATGATTAAAGTCATAATGAGACAAATCTGCAATGTAAGAAGTTTCCTCCGCCGTGCAGCTTCGGAGCCTACCATCTTGATTCTCAGAATGCTAGCGAAAAATGAAATCTTTGTTCCATGAATGCATGTAGGTTGGTAAAAGATGAATAAAAGTCAGGCTGATGCTTGTCGCGAGTCAGCCGCGAGAAGAGCGCGAGGGCGAGGAGTATGCAAGAAGAGGAGCGGTAATCGGAATAGATAGACCTTCCTAGAGACAAACCGAGGATTTGGCCATTCATACATGGAAACCGAGTGACTTCGTGGTTGGAGGATTGTAATACGTCTCCGGCTCCGTCGTGGAGATTACGTCCCCGTGTGTCCCGCGGGGCTGCAATATCTTGCATTCCCTTCCCTCGGGGTCCATCCACGCCCTCCGTCCTCCTAAGCCCCTCTGTCACCATCGTTTCTCGCTTCTTGTACCCCTCGCTCGTTCCATCCATCGTCACCGTTTACTTCGTTCTCGTTGTCGTCGTTGTGGTTCTCGAAAGAGAAAAGAAGAAAATTCGAGATGACTTCCGACAGTAATAGGGAAGATGGTAGTGGTGAGATCGGAATCTAGGAGTGAGAGGTGAGAGACGGGAAAAACTGCATCCGTTCGAATCACATCCGCGAATACCGTCGGGCCTTAAGAAATCAATTAAACGGAGAGAAGCTCGTTGTATGGAGGGAGGTAGCTGAGCCAAAGAGGGTGGAAGGGGTTAAAGAAAGAGAGAAAGCGATGGGGTTGGGAAGACCACCGAGCAGACTTTGTCAAGTGGATGAAGCGGGGAAAGACGAAAAGACAGACGACGAAAGACGGAACTTGCAGTAATCAGGGGATCTCCAGATATACACATATATTTTCCTTCCAACTCATTCTTTTCTTTCTCCTCATCTATTTCGTCGCCCACGTCGTTCCTATTTCTTCCTTCGTCATCATCGATAATCTTTTCTTTTTTCACAAAAAATTCATCAAGTATACATTTGACAGAAAAGACACAAAACTTTAATGCAACAAGAGCAGAATAATAATACAGGAAAAAATATTAGAGCAAACAGCAAGATATAAAATTGTTATCATGCAATATTCCTCGTATATCTGCGGAACGAACGTTAAAGGAAAAAAGTAACGTACAGAAATATATATTGGAAATAAAAATGTTTCTAGTTACTGATGAAAAGAACGGTCTTATAAATTTACGGAATAAATTTAAAATACATTGATGATAAAGTATAGAGATGCTCATTTTTCATGTACAATTTTTTAAATTTTGAATCGATCTCCCCTATTAAACATGACGCTCGTTAATAAAGAATCTATATTGATCACCCTCGAACAATTGGTGAGAACAATTTTGCATACTGGCACTTGAGGGATATTTCTGGTAGGAAGGAACGATGGAGAATGCAAGATGCGAAAGGAGTACTCGCAAAAATAACTGAATAAAATATCGCGAGAGAAAAACGCTACGGAGATCTGGAGGCTGGAGAAGGAGGATGGGGGGATCGCGGTCGGAGAGCATGCAGGGAAGCGAGGCGGACGAAAAGGGATAAAAAGTAAGGGGTTGCCCACCCTAAGCAACCGCGTCTAGTAAGAAGCATTGGAATCGATATCATTGCAACGTGGGTTCCTCCATCCAGTCGACTCTACCTCCCAACACTGCCACCCGCAACCTCCTCCGTTACGCTCGTCATCAAGTCGACTCTTAACTCTTTCCTTCTCCTTTCCCCTGACGTGAATTCTCATTGCTGGTTGAGGTCGTCGAAGTTAGTGGCCGACTCCTCAGACCCTTTCATTTCTCTCTCCCTCCCTCTCTCTCACTCTCCATCTTACTTTGCTTCTCCACTCGGCCCATTTCCCCTTCCTGTTCTCTCGTCGCTATCTCTCTTCGTCTATCACGTATTGGGGTTCGTCTTGCTTCGAATCAAAGCTCGTTTTCGCTATTAAGAAGATTCCGCGTCGTAAAATCGTTTAATACTCTGCTAGATTATCGGATGGAAGCACAAGTGTAATGCTACACATAAGCAACGTTCTCGAGTTTTTCATCTGCTTGGCTTTTTTACGGATAAAATATTTTGCAAAATTTTAATACTTAATTTTGTTGGTTGAGCACAAAAAATGAGAGTCCTTTATAATGCCATTTATATAAGACTACTGTATACGTAAGAAAGATATATTTACATGGTGTACATCTAACAATAAGTATATTATCGCGTCATGATTATGTGTCAGAGCTTGTAATTTTAAGCTACATGATAAACAATAACGACTTTCAGCAAACGTTTGTAATAACCGATATCGCATGCGATCAATAAATATTTAAAAATATTCAAGCAGCTCGATAAATCCGGCAGTTTAACGAGCTGAAAACGTGCGGAGCCTCGAGAACGAAGTTAGAGACTCTGTAAGTTCTCGGTGAACAAATCGTCGAATACACCCTATCGAAACCCCATTCGACTCAAGGATGACGAGTTTTAAGTCGTGTTCGCACAAGAAGAGCACTAGAGAATGTCGGAAGGATGCGGTCGAAAGAGATGAAAAAGGAGCGAAAAACCTTCAACTTCTGTTTGAAACGGAGCGAAACGAACGGAGGTAAGTAGGATAAAACGAAGTACGAGCGAATGAAAAAGTCACAATTAAGAGAATCGTACGGCGAACTTTATAAATGAGATGTAAAACCCAGCGAGAAGGCATTGACCTGCTATTTGTAAATGTCACGAACCTGGATAAATCGTTCGTGCGATTGTAACAATTTCGAAACATCGCTGAAAGCAATCGAGTTTCCACGTACTTAAATATCGTGCAAATTTATTATGAAAGTATTTTATTATTAGTGATATTTTTCCGATTAGTTCCTTTTAATATTATAGTTTAATGCACCCACATACTAGGTTGAACTCTTGACATATTAAACAAAATTGGATTTCCGTAACGGTATCTACACAGGTTTTCTCGGTATGTAAACATTTTTTTCTATTTCTCGAATTCTTCCAACTCAAGTATCGAAGCACCTCCGCGATAATGAAACCGCATCACCGATCGATAAAGTTAACTTCATGAGCGGCGAAAGGTCAGGGGGTTCGACAAAACTGTTGTGCACGTGCACCCCCTGTTTAAGCTAACATTCAGCAGACCAAACGTATTGTGTTAGCACATACGTTTCCAATGTTGTACAGGTTGCTGCTAACAACCCTTTGATGGAAATGGGCAAGCCGCTCATGAAACAGAACTTTTCCTATAGAGCAATTTAGCAAAGCTGATCCGTGCATCATCGTTAGTTTCGAGGACCTTTAAAATTTATTCCTAATGCAATTTATTTTTTTTTTTATTCTCGCGATACGCGTTGAAGAATTTATCGGCAGCTAATACGCCTTCCTGTCTCCGAGAAGGCTACACTTTGCAAAAGGCAATTCGTACTCTCGTGTGATGTCGCAAGGAAGCGGACCAGTCTCCGTAACGACGGAAGAAGATAATAAAATTCAAATGAAGAAATAAATAAGCAGTGGGGACAATCCTTGGAACACACTCTCTCACTGGAGGGTGTAGACATTAGACTCGGTTGGGGTGGTTTTCTGCCCTCTTACGTGCTCGATGCAACAACCCTCGTTTCGACGGAAACCAACTCTATAATATTTCCCTGAGAAGCACGATGATGCTAGGATTTTAACAGGAGACAGATAAAAAGGCTCGAGAAAATAATTTTGCTTCTTACTTCTTAGAGATATAAATCGTGCAATATTATCATGCACTTGGCATATTTCTTGAAATTTTTCTTCTGAAACCAGTACACAAAATATATCGTATAATTAATGTTTCAAAAAATTCTAGTTAAATAAGGTACTTCTTCTATATTTACCAATTATTCAATGTACGATATATTTTTAAGAGTATAAGCGAGGGATTATACGTGATATTAGTTATAGACATAATATTAATTATTTCTTCGAATTTTGAAAGACGTGCTTTTTTTGTCTTGTCCTATCACATGTGTTCCTAATCGCGTGCCTTTACTAGCATTTGCTAGTTTCGTCATATACCTTCTTCAAACGAATATTGACTTTATGCGATATTATGAAAACTGAAATTGTTCCTTATATTAGTCATTATATTATTTTTTAATTTAATTATCATTAGACTTCTATGTATAGATAACATAAATCATTAATAGTTGCAAAGCATTAATAGTTACGTACCGGTATATTATGTAATATTGTGCGAATTGTGAAACACGATGTTCGAATGGCTCATCACTATGTACATGTGTTCCGAAAGCTTATCAAAGCTTGCATGTGTTCTGTTCGGGGATTCGCACGCACGGCGCTCACCCCTTTCGACCCACGTGAGCCGTCGGTATATCTTCCGAAGCCCTCACCTTCTCTCCTTCTCTATCTCTCCCCTTCCCCTTCGTCCTTACTATATCCGTCCTGCTCCTCGGTTCAATTTAAACTTTGCCCCTGCCAAGCCAAAAGCCGCATTAAGATTTTTTAAGGTTACACGAGAAGCTATATCGCGCGGTGATTTGGCACATCTACTCGAAAGGCTTCGTGCACGTTACCCACCGTACTCGTCACACTTCCGGAATAACATTTTTCCTTTTGTGAATACTTTCGAACCTCATCGCGATAGTAGTTTTCGCAATAAATATTATTCTTCATTAATCTCTTTTATTAATTTCATTTAAATTTTATTATATTATAAGATATTAAAAGTATCACTTTTTTGGCACTGATAAAAAAATTACAAGACATAGATATTAAGATATCTCGCCAAGTGGTTGTAAGTATACATGCATGGATTCGTAATTCTCATGGAGACGGAACTGATTAATGATAATTCTCTCTCTCTCTTTCTCTCTCTCAGATAGTGTTTTCCGTGAGAGAACCGTCCTCCCTGCCTACGCCGCCGTCACGCCTTAACCCAACCTACCCCAAATCCGTACGAGGGAAGTTTCAACTCCAATTTGCCATTTCGTGACTGCAGCGAATCTTGCATTTTTCTTTCCCGAACAAACGTCTATCATTCTATCACGAACCGCGAAACTTTTGTTCCCGTGTCTCGTCCCACCTTCCGCCTTCCACCTTGCGTGGATCGGCCCGTATCATCCGATATTTCCTTCGACCGAGATATATTCTTGCCATGCGAGAAACTAAGAGCTATAATTAGCTGCGTTTTGCCGTGATCGACCCATGCGAAATCTCGTGTCTCTTTTCAGTCTTTTGTTTTCATAAATAACGTATTACATACCACTGTATCCGTCTTCAAAGTATCTGTTTTCTATAGTTATACATTACACACAAACACAATCGCGAACCAAAATAATTCAGTCATATGTCCGAATATTTAATGCAATTATTTTCCAATGCAACGAATCGAAAAATAATATGTTTAAATACGTTCAAATAGCTAATAATATATTTTTATTTTATATCTTGCCTTTCGAGTAGTTGATTATCAGAATTTTTTGTTTGAAATGTATCAGGAAAAGTCTGAGAACATAGAATGGCTAACGAGAGGAAGATAAACGAGAGAGGACGCGGGAACAGAGGGAGAAGAGGAAATGCTGCTATTTGGTCGTTAGCCAGTTGGCTAATTTCCAGTAGAAATCATGAAAGGCCTGCATGAGGGCAACTGGCAGGAACCAAGGGTGACTCTGATCATTCGATGATGCACTCCGCTAACGTCCATCCACAATGATTTTGCTCCCCTTTCGACCCATTCAATGACCGCGCATCAGTAGCTTGTTCACCGTGCACGGATTGGCATAGTGCTGGAGCTTTTCGATGATTCTCCGTTACGTGCATCGCTACACTGTCGTGCAAACTTTCAAGCGTAGACCCTCGATTGGGGTAGGTTAGGCCGGGTTAAAACTCACTCGCTCGCAACCTCCTTCTCTCACCTGTTTTATATATATATATATATATATATATATATATATATATATATATATATAAGTCAGAGAAAAAAGTATTGGTTATAAGAAAATATATATATATATACATATATCAGTCTTTTTCTTAACCTTAACTATTCTCATAACCACACTCACCAATACTTTTTTCTCTTCAAAAATTTGAACGTGGCTTAATATTAGTTACTGTAGACAATCACATTAAATTGTGTTATAAATGCAATTAGGTATTTTAGTGTTAATTCAACTGGAAGTTATTTAAGAAATAAACTCGCGAGCATTTATTTGAGCAAGGGAACATACATAATATGAAGATCATCCACCGTTTTTCTCGACGATATGACCTATAACGTTGTATCACGTGGGAAAGAGACAAACAGTGTTTGTGGAAGAAGCTCATCCGGAAGAAGAAGTGGAACGGTAGTCGCGAGGAACAAGAAGGAGTCTGGTAGAGATAGGTAACACAAGGAATCAGGGTATCTGGAGCGCGAAGTACGAAGAGTTTCCACGAGTCGCACTTTCCGTTACTTCAATAGACACGACGCGTATATACCACCACCAAGGGGTTTGGCTTGACTCGACGAACGTAGGCGACTGAAATTTCACCGGCGGAAGTTTTGTCGTGACTCGGCGACATTGTCGACGTCATCGAGCGCATCACACCGCGACGACACTTGTCCACCCGCGCTTAGATACTCGTACACATTGTAAGGCTTTCTTAATGACGGAAGAAATTTTATCATACACACATCCGTTTAGAACGCCTCCGTGCAGGGTGTCTCCTTTGTCTTAAGGGGTGCAAAGGATCGCATGAGGAAACGCGCACGGGGGCATCATTAACGACCGTGACGGCATATCATTGGCGTTGAACTCCTCCGGCATGAGGGAAGCTTCGGGAGAGGGAAGAGGGGGTGCAAAGAGGAATCCCGATGGGACGTATGAATCAACCTCGTATGGATCAACTTTGAGATTCGCGCATATCAGTCACAAGTTCTTTCGTATCTCTAAACATGAATACAAATTTGCATTACAATATCGTAACTCAGAATCTAAGATACAAAATCTTAGATCTATTGCAAATTTAACAATAAGATGATATTTATAAGAATTGAATCTCACGTAAAAAGATTTAAAAAATCGTACGGAATAATAAAATACTAATTGAAGTGCAATTGAAATGCTAATTGAAGTTCGCACACATGAACACGTATATAATTTTTGCTAAAAAGATTACATTTTTATTCTAAGAATTAACATTGGTGAATATCGATTAATATTACTGAGTAAAACGATAATAGTAATAATATGTAAATATATAAAATAAAAAAAATTTATAAAGATATTAATTATAAAATTGTAACTCTGTAATTATATATATAATAATCTAGGCAACTGATTAAAGTAGTAAGTATGAGATATGAAAGTAGTTGAGAGTTAAAGAGTTGCGATATTATCGCGGATTTAATGGTAATGCATCATCGGTGCATATTGCGTTTTATTACAGATAAAAGCGGAATTTCCGCGCGATAAACAATTTACGTGCACACGTTTTATACGAAACGAAACAAAACATGACTGGTCAACAAAATTATTTACATAATCTACATTACGCGCTTTGTTAAATAAAATTATTTCGCACGCTTCTCGTAGCGTATTAAAACTGACCAATTATTTGTATTTATTTCGGGTTTAACGCACGTGACATTATAAACGTTTTGTCTATACGCGATACCACATTACCCGATGTTTACACGTTATCGCCGCGTTATTTTAATTGCCCCTGAATCACGGATGTTCCAAAAGTCAGAGATTTCACGCCAAACAACATTTCCTCCTTAAAAACTGTGTTTTACAAATATAGACAATAAGGAACAAAAAGTAACAAATGGAAAAGTTAAAATTTTTACCTACAACATTGGTTCTGCTTTCCAACGTTGATTTGCGAACTACCGTTCACATCGGCACGACGATTCTTCTCAAGGCACGTGTGACGAAAAGTCGAAGGAAAAAAAGTAAAAAAAAAAAAAGAAAAGAAGAAAAACCGGGCGGCAGTGCCGGCAATGCCGCGTACGTTCGGCGTCTACCAATCGCGAGGCTGCCGAATCCGCGAAAAGAGGGCAGAGCTGACCGTTGAGCGAGTGTACGTAAAATCATCCACCGTCATCGATTCCCTCCCGTCGTCCACCCTTTTGTGGGTGGACCACGAGGGGCGGCGGGCGGAGGGTGGCCGGGGGGAGGGTATAGGTCGTAAAGGGGGTGGTGAACGAAGAGGGGGTGGGTTGCTGGTTTTCCGGCCGTCGGCCCTCGGTACACCGACCGTCCCTCGGCGCGCCCTGCCTCATAGTTTGCACCCTTCACCTCCCGGGCCTCTCTAGCCGCCCCGAGGTCATCAAACACCCGACGTCAGCCTGGCCGGAGGTGGATGGGCTTGGAACCGGCCATTTTTTGTCTGGCCAGTCAGTGAGTCCCAGGGATCAGTGAATGTGCGCGGGGGCAGTTGTCGGGCGCGGGCAAGGGGGCGAGGGCAGTAGATGCAGGGGTGAGTGCAGCAACCATCGATCAGCCTCGAGGCTGGACCGCGCAATGATTTTTACCCCTTTGTCCCACCGTTCCCTTCTCCTCCCCCGATTGCCCCACGGGCTATGTTCACTATAGTTGAGCTCACACAGGAGACCGGCGTGTCTGCGTGCACACACGCGGTGCAGGTACGCGTCGCGTATGCAACGCACGACTACACGGCCAGCTAAGCGACACACACGCGCGTCACACAGACGCAGTGCATCTATAACTTTTTCTGTCGTCCCTCTCTCGTTCTTTTCTCTTTCTCCCTCGCATTCTCCTCTCATTCTCTTTCGTTCTCATTCTCTTTCTCTCTCCTTCTCTCTCTCTCTACCTTTTCTCCTTCTCTCTCTTTCTTGCTCTTTTTTGCTTCGCGCCTGCTCGCTCCCGCTGGTTCTGCTATCACGGAAACACGGTTCCTCTTTCTCTTTCTCGTTCGAAACCTGCCAGAGGCCGCCTGGCCACGCCCTCCACCCCCGACGGCCCCCAGCCTCCTCCTGCTGCCCTCGTCCGTCACGAACCATCCTCGCCCAGCCACCCCTTTTCATCTCCCGCCTTCTGCCACGCAACATCCGTACGAGCTTGGACCGGCCAGCGCGCTTTTTTGCATTATCTCGTTTTTGCAAAAATATGCGGACGCTAATCCGCAGGGCTAATTCGTTCTCCGGCGTCGACCAGTGCACAGCCTACCCTTCCTACCCTTTCTAGCAGTAGCGTTGCTTGTCCGCCACTCGCTGGACGCGTTGCGACTCTCGTTAGGATGTCTGCTGAGGATAATTCATGGCGAATTATGGAGCTCTGAGCACGATTCGGCGCAGAGCCGCGGATGTTTCTCGTCATTTTCAATTTTCCAGTTTCCATGGCTCTCCCTTGAATTTTTGGAACGTCACTTACAGCCGTAAATCAAACGAAGCAAGACGCGTCGTATTTTCAGATTACAAGAGGAAAAATCAATCGCTACAGATTATATCTGAATTCATAACATTAAATTAACAGAAGATTAATCCTGATTTCGATTCTGCTTTTTAAATAACGGGAGAATCTCGGAGGACTTTCAGGCGTCCATAGGCATCGAAAATATTCGGAATATAACATTTGCAGTAATATAATATTCTACATATCGTATGGCGATACGTGATTTATTAACAGGCTGCATGCATTATATCAGCGTATACACACGTATACAGATGCATCAAAAAATGATAACACCGCGGTAACACTTTGGGAGAACCAGCCAGTATTAAACACATCAGAATCTATTATCTCTTTTCGAATCGTCATACATCGAGAGTATCGCGCACATTCGGCTAATTACGCGCATTAGTCGACCGTTATAAAGGACGGTACGGGCGATACGTTAAATCCTTCTTGAATCCTTTAATATAGCTATCCTCACATCCTCGATGCTGTTAAACACGGACTGGCGAGGCTTACGCGGCGGGAAGTTGCTTCTCCTGGCGATACGCGGATAATAATAATAAGTGCCGTCCGGCAGAGTTCCGCTCTGCACTGGAAATGATTTTTCATCGCTACTCTCAAATTCTCTCTTTATTCCCTCGTAATCCGAGTCTCGCGTACGTCACACACACGTCTACGTCGTGACAGGCCTCGCCGTTCTCTTCGTTTCATCTCCCTCCCCTTCTCCCTCTTTGCGTTTCGCCCTATCTACTATCTTCGCTGTTCTCCCTTTCCCCCCCTTTTCTAGGAGAAAAGAGAAACGGACGGACGAGAGCCAGGGGATGGTGGAAGAGGAGTTAAAAAAAAAATAATAAGCGGTAACATGACATCTGTTCTTTCGCTCATTCGTTCGGCTGGCTTGCACCGCGAGTCGCGATCGCGAAAAGCGATTATTTCATACAGTTAGCCAGACGGATTGTGCATTATGCAGAAATGCGAAACGGCGCGCTAGATTCATCCACAGACAAAGAGAGAGAGAAGAGAGATGCGGGGGAGGGGACGGGGAGAAATTCCGTGACCAGAGTGCACGCACTGCTCGCGCGCGCAAAACTGCCGGACACGCATCGTCGCATGCGAAACGATGGCAAGCACGAGAATGTCTCGCGTGAAAAATGCACTGCGCCTCGAGCGTCCGCGTATTCTCGTATGCATTAGAGAAGTACGGCGTATACAACATAGCTATCGGCTCTAGTGTTATAACTTCTCAGAGAGAGGGGTGTGGGTTTCAACTAGTCTCGGAATATAGAAAGTTATAAATAGGTAGTAATGAAATTTTACGTGAACGTCTTCGCGGCGATACTCACGGCTTACTATCCCGCGTTTATTTTTATGAGTACGAGAATTTTAAAATACCAACAAATTGACCATTTACGTGAACGACCGCTGAATGAGGGATCAATATTCATAGGATCAACTGAATGATGCTTGTCCTCCACTAGTGTTACCTTTTAAAGATATGTCCGTCATTATACAAAGCAATAAAGATTAATTAAACGGTCGGGTAGAAATAAATTGGATTTGTGGATGTGACGGAAACTCATCGCGCCTGTGAAGAGACCAATTTCTCGCGGGCGTCCCTTGGCATGTAAAATTCACGACGGGATTCCGGATTTGTCTGCGAGGACGCAAGCCGGTGTGAGTAATCGACGTTCGATCGAAACGAATGGAAAGAAATTTGGTCGGTTAGTCTGCAGCGCAACGGCGGATGCTCGAACAAATCCGGTAAAAATTAGGCTGCGTAACTGATTGTGAAAGGGAAAATGCATTACCAGCGTTTTGAATCATTTAGGATCGCGCCAGAGCTCACGTAGGAATGCGGACGTATTAAGCAACGCGAATCTTCCGTGATACGGATATCATATGAATGCCGGCACAAGTTTTCAGATAATTCTTAAACGATCGAAATACATCTCTTTTATGACGCTAACATTGTATCGTCGTGAAACAAATTCTTTCGCGAGAACGACGCAATTATAAACAGAATATTAACATCATATTGTAACCATGTGTATTTAAAATATAATTAATCATATTGCGGAGAGAAGATACTAAAATAGAAATGCTAGAAATGTTCGTTTAATATATGGGAACGCAATTTTTCCCAACTGTAATTTCTTATTAAAAAAAAATACATATGAGAATTATATAATATTTTGCCAAGGTAAATCACATGTGTGTATGTGTGTGTGTGTGTGTGTGTGTGTGTGGATAATCTCGTCACGATGATGCTTAAACACAAAACTATAATTATTTTACACGCTACCCGTCATTATGAAAAGCGTTCCAAGAGGATAGCGTCATTAGACCCTAACGGTACTTCGCTGTAGGGTGTTCAACGGGAGCCTCGCGTGGCAGCCACGTGTCAAACGGTCCAATTTACCGGGCGGCAGTTATGTTCCCCAATTAAAAAGGTAACTGTTTTCGTTTCTTCTTCTGCTCCACAATTACGACAGTTGCAGTTTTTGGATCTAGGAAGGCGGACCAGTTTTCGTGCGCGCCTTCAATTTCGACAGTCGAGAAATCGTGGTGTTCATCCTCGAGAAATTGGTTTTTTTTCTCCCGTTCTTTTTTGTACACAACAGACGGTGGACGCCTTAGTGGGAGCTGTCAGCTGAGAGTGGACTAATTATTCTGAGTTCCACATTAACAATGGTCGAACGTTAATTGGTAACGGTCTAGCTACGCGTAAACATAATCGATATTACAAATTTCCCGCATGTTTCTTACGCGTTTTGTTTTCGCGAAGTAATTCCGCAAATTGAAGTTGTTAATTGAAATTACCTATTCTTCTTTTCGTAATTATATTATGTTGAATTACTGAAGATTTCTTTTCTCATGGACCGATCTATTTCGGATTCTCTTAAGAATCATTTTGTGAGAGAACGATTTAATAGGATTTCGCGTATTTCCCGTCCGCTCTTCCGTTCGGTTGTTGCTTTCTACCGCCGCTGCAATTACTGAAAATTGCATTCGCGTTGAATTATATCGAAAAAGAGAGAGAATTCAGGGCTAATCGAGTTATATGATGAAAACCACTGGCGGTCAGCTAGCTTATCGTCGGGGTTTGCATTCTGCATCCGCGAAGCCAGGGTAGCCCGCGGAAGGGCTGAAATAAATCGCGATAGTACATTCGCGCTAACTTCGCGGCCGTTTCGTATTTTATATCGCGCCGCGTTGCGTCGCGCCGTTCGGAAATTCGACTAAATAAAAATACAGCCGTATTCCACCAATATATTTCTCTGTTCGATCCGTGGTTGCAACGTGTTGCGCATTAATTGAATTACCGTAAGTATTTTTTGGCATCAATGGAACATGTACAAAACGATACTTTATCGTCGCGGTAAATACGTCGTGCAATACAGTTTCATGTCGCGAAATGCAATAAATCAGAAAATGCTCTGCTCTATCATCATTTACAATTAACTTCTTCAAGTTATCATACGTGAATCTTTATAGGATGCATTTTAATTCTCTGAGTATACACCTCACCGTCGCCGTACTTACTCAATTTTTGCGCCGCGCGAACCAACTTCTGTTCCGGACGATTATAATAGAAGGACACTTTTCCACCGACATAGTGAGTGATTAGAGAGACGAATTTACGATGACGATACATCGTCAACGCTGTCTTCTCGTTCGACGAATTCGCGCCGACTGTTCGATCGATATCGATTGTACTCGGTACGAAAACAAACGCGTGTCGCGAAGCCGGAAGTTAGCTTGCAGCTACTAAAGCTCCGTACAAAAGTTTATGAGTTGTATACAGGATGGGGTTGAGTGGGTGGCGGTCGGAAGGGCGGCAAAAGGGGGTAGTTGGGCAATGTGGTGGTTCACGGTGAGCAGTGGGGGATTGAAATGGTGGACTCAGGAGAGTGAGACAGGAGGGGTGAGGAGGATAGGGCAGCGGCAGCAGCATTCGAGGAGGAAGATAGGCGCGGGCGAGCTTTGATGTACGAGCTTACGCCGCGGAAAGAGAAAAAGAGGACGAGAGAAAGAGGGCGAGTGCGAGAGAGGAAGGGACAAAATTTTCGCCGGCAAAGGGATGAAATACGATTTTATTTGCCGCTGGGGCGCACAGCCATCCTCGATGGGGTTGGCAGTCCAACTGTCCGATTCGCTACCGTCCGGCACTGCTGGTCCGGTATAATGAATAAACTTGCGACTTGCCATCGAGAGAAAGATCGACCGAGCGCTCTCTAAAAGAAACCCGTAATTATTCCTGCACGTAATCCCGGTATGTCTGTTCCGATCAATCAATCTGACGATACCACGATACATCGAGGACACAGATAGATCAATTTTACCAAATAATTTTCAAAACATTTCCTTGACACAGCAATATATCCTCCTCCGTCATCGTGCAATTTATCTATAGATAAAATATATTTTTTCTTCACTTCTCACTTTTTTAACAGTATCCATATTTTAATATTGTAAAATGTATATATATATATATATATATATATATATATATATTTGTGCATAATGTTACTAAGCTGTGTACATGAATAATCTCGGACAATCATTCCTATGTATCTAGTTTGACTTGTTTAAATTTGATATCAAAACTTTTACAACTAACATTACGCACAACGGTAATAAAAGTATTGAAATTGGTTTGCGCGCTACTGTATCTCCGACGCATTTTCGATGAAATTACGACATTAAAAATGCAACCGGCAGCAGAGCCGTGTCCATTTCCGGACGCCACATCCCCTGGTGATCACACGTCTTCCGCCGTTGCGAGCTGGCGACGCCGTTGCACCGGACTCGCGATGTAATTCGGCGGCTCGGCCGTCACTTTACGAGGAAATTTGCATTAGCCCAGGACCCTTTTGAAATAAAAGGCCAACGAAAAAGGTGGAAAGGGTGAAATAGCGGAAGGGATGGCAGCTATGGGAAGAAGGAGAGAGAAAAATGGAACGAGAGTACCGGATGCAAGCGGAAAGAAGATAGAAACGCGCGTATGTGCAACGAAAGGTGCTCGTCTAACACGAGCGCATGCGCCTCCACTATGCATCCAACCCCCTCGCTTCAACACCCCCTTTTGCACCCTCTCTCTCTCTCTCCCTTTTCCCTCTTTCGTCGTCCCTCTGTATCTCCCACATGTAAGCGCCGGTGAGATTTATCTGGCGATGCGAGAACGCGAAACGCGGGATCTGCATGCGTACAGGTGCATGTGAGATGCACGTACGCGGCCGCGTGTGCGTGCACGAGAACCCCGCGGGAAGCCGGAGAGGCTCGGATGTCCAGTCCATACTGGAGAGAAAGAGAGAAAGGGAGGAAGAGAAAGAGAGGGAAGCGGCAGGGTCAGATAGGCCGAAGGAAGGGAGACGGAGGAACGCAGGATGGAATAGCGTGCGAGGAGGACAGCTTCCAGTCCGTTTCTCCCGACCGTGGAATGGCGAGTTGGACGAGGAACGAAAAGGACGAGAGAGTCGCAGGAGGAGGAGGAGGAGGAGGTAGGTGGAGGAGGACGATAACGGAGAGGAGAAGGCGGAGAGAACGGGGAGGGAATGAGATATGCCGATAGAGAGGTCCGAGCGCGGCGGAGAACGGCGGAAAGAGTGGAACGGACGCGAAAAATGGGAGAGACGGGGAGGGAGAAAAAGTGCACGTGTGTGGAAGAGAAAAAGAGCGAGAAAAAATTAGAGGAAGAGGAAAAGAGAACGAGAGAGAATACTCGTCCCTGGAGTGGGGATTGTGCGAGGGGTGGTGCAAAGGTGACGGCGAAGCAGGCGGCAGTGCGTCGGACGGAGAGAGCCAGAGGCTGACCAAAAAAAAGGACGGCCGCTTCAATTCATTGATCGCCCAGCGGTCCAAGCGGCGACGCGCGGGGTAAAATAAAAAAAAAAAGCGCCGGGGAAGGAGGGTCAGGCATCGGGTCGTCGGAGGTGGTGAACGGGAGCAGGGGGCGTTGCGAAAAATCTCCGCGCAAAAAGTGCGCACGAGATGAAGCGAAACAGCGAGGAAGGCTGGCCGGGTTCGGGGGTGGCGAGGAATTTACGAACGACGGGAAATCGCCGGAGACGACCCAACCGGTTCTTTTTTTTAAGACCGTCAGGCTATAGGTGTCTATCAATTTTTTTTCTCTCATCAGCGATGTAGCGCGCGGCGCAAGAATTTCATGCGTAGGGGCGAGTCGGGGGCCGAGTGAGTTCGCGCCTGCGAGCGTATCTCCTCGGGTTGAAGAGACGACGTGTACATTTTTCAGGATATTGGCAATATTTTACGCGACGTCGCACGCCCCCGTACGAGCTGTGCAAATAGACATAAATATAGCTTACGCATGATTGAGAGAGAATCCGCGCGTCGAAGTAACTGACGGTTAAAAATTACGTTTTTATCGTGCTTAAATTTTTGCATGACAATTCTTTGTGCTATTGCATCAAATATGTACACGCGCTTCCTATTTGTTCGCATCAATGTTTGCTTTGAATACGTTTGCAACGAATTTCGGCAACCGTGCGACTCTCCAGACGGATATTAGGCAATTTCTCAAGAGCTCGCACAATGTACATAATCCTGTTTTTATCGGAGAAACTTGACCAAGAGGAAAGCAGATGATTCCGAGATACACCTGGCAAGACTTCGAATTGAAGGAACCCTCTACGATCGAAAATAATGTCTTGGAACAGCCCGAAAACGACGGTATCCTATTTTTCTTCCACTCGAGCAGCCGCTCCTTGCGCTTTCCAGAAACATCTGTATTTCGGGAGACCCCTTTCGCATTTCGGAGACAGATGCAAATCGGAAGGGTTTCTCCTGGATGCGAAAGATCGGAAGAAATCGCGTCTTTACGTGACCGCACCCTTTCCCAAATTCCTTTCATTCATACAATTTTCCTATATATGCATCTGTCTCGCCCACAATGTCTCGACGATTTCGCTTCCAAATTTAGCCCGTGATTCGATATGGTCATTGTGCTCTTGCATTTGTCGAAAATGCATCTTGTGGGATCGAGCGTGAAAGAACATTTGCGAAGGCTTAAAAGAAACGTTGTATGTTGCAGGATGAATATATATTCATGAAGCTCGCAGTATACGACATAAAGATAAATGGTATTATTCACGTTGCAGATTTTTTCCTTTTCCTCACTCTTCCTCCTATTTCTTACTACGATATAGCATTTAGGCGTTTGAAGTGTACTGGTAATTAAGATGAGATAAGCGACGACGGAAAGTCCGACCGGTCGTCGAGTGGCTTTTAAACCAGCTCTTGTTCCCCTTCGTTACAATTAATTGTTTCCTTCCTCTATTCTTAGCTCACAAAATCGAGTAGGCATTACAATTTAAGTAATATTGTGCATTTTTACTTTATTAATATGTTAAGCCTCGCACAATGCTGTAACACGTAATTTTTTTAAATTACATTTAATCATGCACATTTTTATTATAATTCAACATTCCGATATCATAGAACAAAGAGGTAATCTTATTTGAACTATTTTTCTTTATAATCCTAAATTCTTTATAATAATATTTTATCTTATGTTTTCCAAAAATCTGATTTTAAAAATTTACTTAAAAAAATTAACAATTAATATTAACATTTAATATTAAAGAAACAATATTAAAACTGTTATTACAAAAGCAGTCATATCAAAATAATAATAAGCATCTCAATATTCTTTAACATGTAAGCTCTAGTTTCTGTTTGAAAATCAGTTTAAAGCTTGCCGGAAAATAAATACTAAAATTAAATTAAAGCTTGCCGCGTATAAATTAAATATTACAAATCATTTTACTTTCGGCAAAAAAACGATTGATCCATTGATTGATTCTCTTCCGATTTCAGTAGAATTTATCGATCTCGTCTAGCAAGTTCGTTGACGCATAAGAAACAGAAACGCCGGCTTTCATTAAAGAGTAAATAAAAATGTTCTCTATTGGGCATGTAAAATAAATAAAAAATCCGGGAAAAGATACTGGCGGCTAGGCTCTCAACGGAGCGTGTACTTGGGAGATTACGCTTTACTGCGCGACACTTTTTTTCTCTCTTTTCCTTTTCCACTTTTCTCTTGAGAAGAGAAACGTGTGGTGGCCAGTGAGTTGCTTTGAGGATGGACACTCGCATACATTTTATGTCTCGTCTCTTGAGCGAAAGAGTGAGGGTAGGAGAAACATGTCAGAGATAGTGAGTTCTTCGCGAGAAGAAGAACTAGGAGCTTTCCAATTGTGAGAAACATTCTTCTGCAACAATGCAAAGATTTTACATTTGGCTCTTGTTATGTGTGTCTTTCATATTCTTAGACACCATTTATGTTCCATTTTAATTACAATTAGTTTTGAATAATTATATTAAAATATAAAATATAAATATAAAATGTAAAATATAAATATAAATCCTCCTGCTGATCACTCGAGCCACGCAAATAAACCGATAATGAAATATGTATTTTCTAAAGTTGCAAAGAAATTATTTCCTGCAATATGTACGGAAGGAAAATTCAATGAATACTTATAAGTTGCAAGAGTGGCCCCTGTAATTTGTACCGCAGTTGCGGCGGCCACATAGACGGACGCGCACGCGATCACGAGCGATAAATCTTCGATTTTCGACGCGGGGTCTCTCACCTTGGGTGATCGTAAGTCCCGAGAAACACAAGAGGGACGAGGAAGACCCTACGTCACCACACGCGGCAGCTGCCGGTACGTCATACTTTTTCTTTGTCTCAAAGAACCCTCCTCTTCAGTCGGTGCTCTTTGGGGTACGAACGGGGGCCACGCGCCCGTGGCAGATGTTCCGTGACGCATGCCCCTTTGCTTCTGCATATTACGTACTTATACTTGGAATTCGCACGTACAAGGCGCATAACACGCGACCGATTCCCAATGTGCACGCGCGGGATCCTCAACGACGAACCGAAAACGTGGGGTGACAAATGTTCCATGGAATGACCGACGGACCATACGGCGAAGGGGGTTGCATCTAAATTTCATAACAACACCCGCCACAATCTTCGGAATTCTTGAATCAAAGTTGTAATTTAGACGAAAATAGAATCCTTAAACAACGTAAGCGTTCTATTTCAAAAGGGAGAGAGAGAGAGAGAGAGAATTTATAATATACAGAAAATTAGAATTATCAAAAATCAAATCTAATTTGGTTTTAAGAATATAGATTTCTATGTTTCTATAATTAAAACACACAACATTTAATACTAAATAAAATATAATTCAGTTATTGAAGAAACAAGATAAAAATAAAAAAAACTCTTAAATTTTTGGTACGTAATCAATCTAAAAACAAGATGAACTGGAATTTGCATTTCTTCATTATTCTTGGTAGCTATAGAAGAAACATCCGTATATACAATAAATATAACGCCATACGGCACATATATCTTTAGAAACCGCCCCGTGCGATAATAGCGAGCCGCGATAAAGAACAATATAACGGTCTTGTTAAAGATACGCCTACTACGATAAAAGTGAGTCGCAACGCGCAGTGATCGAGCGAAATGGTACTGAGAGAATTGAGCATTTCAATTAAATCTCCAATTATTCGCAAACGCGAATAATTTTAATAGTTATATATACATATAATTTTAAGTGCTTTAAAAAATCGTATACAGTAGCCCGTTAATATTTCATTAAGAACTAAGATTTTGTTATAAAAGCTATAAAATTTACATTCTCTCATTTTCATAACAGCTAAATATTTTAGAAATTTTACATAGGGATAAAAATCATAGGAAATTTTTGTAAGAATTTTATATCACACAATCACAGTTGTACAATCACACTCACAGTGTGGTAATAGACTATTTTCGGCTACAATTAGGACATTTTGATGCATGTTTGGTAAAGAGAAAGCACGATGCATAAGAGAGATGGACGCTTCTTGGCTCAACATACGTCGTCACACCTGACGTCACATACTCGTTAGGGGGCAGATGGCCCCTCTCTCAAGCGTGACGTTGGGCTCACGGGGTACCTGGCGTCTATCTATGGAGCCTTCCCCTTACTCTTTGCTTCTCTCTTTCTCTCTCTCGCTCTCTTTGACATCCCATAAGGTGAGGAAAATAAAATAAAACTCCTGTGAAGGGAGTTCCCTTCTCCTCGCGCACACACGCGCAGCTGCTCAGGTAGCACGAGCTACTTCCACATTTAGAGGACGGAACTGCCATAGGGTGCCCGACTGGTTCCCCATAGAAATTCCGTCTAGCCAGACGTTCCCTTCGCGCGTACGCCATCGAGGGGGAGCGAGCAAGAAAAAAGAAAGAGGTTATCAAGGTGACGGAGCTACGATCGATTTGTAGTGGTATTAATATACGGAAATGATTCGCGTGTGTACACATATATATATGCAGGGAGCGCGGTCTCTGCACGGAGGGGAATGTACTTCCGAATGCCACTATGTACGCGCATTTATCACGCATCGAAAGGCATACACACGCGCAATTATTATATCTCTAAAGCGAAAAGAGAATATGGTTTACATTGTATTTTAGAAACAATATACATATAAATATATATAAAGTGTCATGTAAATTTTGTATTCTTCTGACTATTTCTTAATGTAGCTTCGATGAATGAACTTTTCTATCGCTATTAAAATAAACTTACTGCTACTTTTTAATTACATGACAGTTTCTGCTTAAAAAGGAATGAAGAATAAAATTCTTTTTATAATTTTTTAATTATCAAAATTTTCCCAAATCCTTTTAAAAATTCTGTCTATCGATTAAGCTTTTTTATTCGCCTCAAAATCCTTTCATAAGAAATAACGATTTCCGACATATCTTGCACGTAAAATATATTAAGCTATTGACATAAATATAATTCAATCTTTATAGATCTTGTATGATTCCCTGCACAATATATTGATAGACGAGTAATTGGCGCAGACGGAATGATCAATGTGTCGTCGATGTATATATCGATTTTCAAAGATTTTCGAACAATCACAGGCGGATATCATTGTGTGTACTCTAATTCGATCTAAACCTACCGAGCTGTCTTGTTAGTGTGACAAAAAGGTCGTAGAAATAGCCAAAGAAATTTTTCCTTCCCTGTGCCCCCAACCGAATCATCTTTGCGACTGTGAAGGGCCAACGGTAGCCTAATTGCGACGAGCACGCAGCGGAAAAAGATTTACAAGGTGGCAAACGAGCGTGGCCACTCATTGTACAATGTATTTCTGCGTAAAGTGATCCTGCTCTCAAACGATCTCTAAACGTCCAATAACGAGGTCTCGATCGAGCGGGCCTTTTCACGCCTCGGTTAAAAGAGAAGGCAAGGCCGGGTAGGCGATTTTTGTCGCCGCTCGTAAATCTCACTAATTCTCAGCACGAGACATCCGGTCTGGTCTGCCGGCAAGGCGTCGCGGGGGCGTTTCGTGTGGTAAACATAATATCGACCCTGTAAAACCTGTCCCTGTCCCCTTAACACGTAGGATCCCTTCTTCTCGTCTTTTCGCAGCGCGTGCCAGCTTGTGGCTCGGCGAATCGCAGCTTTTCCACCGACACCACCTGGGGATATCTTTCCTTCTTCGTAGCCTCTTCCTTTTCTAGAATTACGCGTCCCACTTTCATTATGTATTCCGTGACATTTGTGTCACCCTCGCTTTGTATAAATCATCAAAATAAATTCTGACACACGTAAAAATTTTCGGGATTATTTAACATTTAAACAACTAATAAGTAACTATTACATTATTTACTATTTTATAGTAATGAACTAAAAAAATAATTATGCATCACTATATATATAATTAATTAATAATTAGTAAAAAACATTTTCTTCTTTGTCGCGATTCGTGTTATTAATATCAATTTAAAATGCATTTGTAAAAGTAATTTCAGCAAAAATTAATAAGAACAAAATACTAAATGATCAAAGTAAATAATCGACGATTTCCTCATTTCCTCATTTGTGTTAAAAAATTCAGTTTCCGCAGCAACGTAAAAATACTTTATGGCAAATGTATCGACAAGAGTAGAATTTGTGCATTTTCTCAGAGCGCACCAACGCACAGCATTATCCCTTGGCGTATCGCTATCCACCCACTCGAGTCGCCGCTCGTGCGCGCTTAAATCTCTCGGCACGAGGTAACAATGAAAAAGAAAAAAAACTAGACGAACGAATAAAGTATTAGGGAGCGATCAAAAAACGTAACTGTTGTCGGAACCTGCACTTCCCCTGGCCGTCGTTAAGTGCGGAATTCTGTTCGCGGCAGATTGGTCGATCCTCTCAACGGTATCCGGCACCAATTTCGAGGCTCTCGTCTATAACGGAAGATTAAAAGTACTAATAACGCGAGCGAGGAGAGAAGCGTTCACGGGCTGCGAACTACCGCTACACATCGTCTTTCGCCGCATGACGCACAATGACTTCCGAAACATATGTCGAACGACGTTCTTCCTTCGTTCTCCCGACGCCGACCCGCATCGAGATGCGTTATTAACGTGCGTGAGGGTGGCGAGGGGCGGGAGCGAGAGAATTTTGTCGGTTGAGCGATCGCTTCTGAAGAAAGAGAGAAAAACGCCGGGAACGTAGGAGGGTATGAGAAAATCCATTTTCACATTTTAGACCGCCGTCGGTTTATAAGACACGTGGGTGGAAGAAGGCAGATAGAGTGCATAAGTGGAGGATCGGGCCATCTGGTTCGACCTACTACCGTTCGAAGGCATGCTCCGCCGTGAGGGTCCTTTAAATCCACCAGAGACACGCACCTTGAGACCTGTCCCGGCCAAGGACCCTCGATCGCTTGGCCCTTTAAACATCGATACCGAAGCGAAGACACTGAGGCGCCCTTGCGCTCCTCGTGCCCTTCGCCACCGACGACCTCGACGGTAAACGCCGGATGAATAGTATGGCTCTTTTCATTTCCGACTACACTCGCGTGTATTCTTTCATTCGGTCGACCTCAATTAAGTTCAAGCTGGACGATCGCGTTTTCAATTTGTACCACGCTCAATAGCTTTAATGCTACTCTATCAGAGAAGGCTCGCGTATCTGTGAAGTGTAAGTATGCCATTCTACATCAGTTTGAGTGTAATAAATTCAATCAACCTAACTGGTTACATTGTAAAATAAAAAATATAATAATGTGATAATCCTATGTGGTTTCATACATGCAGAAATAATCAATGCGATCTTAACACCAGACAATCCTTTCAGTATCTATCGATCACATGTGAACAGTATTCGCGCGGAATATTCGTGCTGTTTGCGTGGAAGATCAGGGTGGTGTTGACAGTCAACCGACAAAGCCAAATTAATTTGCAAATCGCTGTTCAAACGAATCGGGAGACATTTCGCCTGCTATAATCGCAGGAAAGCGATCATATATCAAACAAAGAAGAATGGTGCACAAGGAGGAGATGCATTATCTTTGAACATGTAAAAAAACATTTAAAAAATAGAAAAACAGCCATAGATGTTGTTAGCATCTTTAATCCAGTCTCATAACTCTCGTTATATTCTTACACTCCTTCTCCCTTTCTTTTTATTTTATTACATAGCGATTCTTCATCGATCCATCACGGATCACCGTTACGTATCTGCGGACGAAGCGAAAAGTGCATCGTAGAGTGTCAGTCGTTCATAGTAAGTCGCTGTCATGCGAGCACAGCGACGTGGGTACGAGCAGGGAGTCGACCCATGGGGACGAGCTGACAGTGAGTCTCTTATTAGGGAAGGAATCAGCAAGCATGATTATGTACCTTAGAGCGTCTCCGTCTCACCCCCTCGCCGTATTCGATATTTTTTTTTCTTTCTCTACCGACTCGACGCCCGGCGTCATCCTTGACGTCGCACGATGACGAAACAGCCATCACGTCGCGAAGCTGCATTGTCAACCCTCAACTCGACGTTCATACATGCATGCAATGGCGTAGAACGACAAGAAATTGTCCATAGCGCGATTATAATATTATAGATGATTACCGGTCTTGGTTTGTTCCGCGAGACGTAAGTTTCCCGAGATAAAGTTCTTTACTTTTCACGAATTAAGTTAATGTCGATAGTATACTTACGTTGTACGTTGCCGTGGCGGTGCGAAAGGTGCCGTCCCCTGGAACAAAAAAGTAATTATGTTACTGATTATCAAAATATAACTATATATATATACATATATATATCTTATTATTATTAATAACTTGTTAAATTGGAACTTGTTTGACCGCTTGCATCATTGAACTACATCAAATTGCGTTATCGTTTTTATCTTTGATGAACTCTAATTCACCTGTTAATTTTTAATCTCTGAAAAAAAAACCAGAAAAAATGTTTTGTGTTTTTACTTTTGTCTATTTTAATACTCTTTCATGCTTTTGTTATTATTCATACGGTTTTCGTGGCTAAAGTATTTTTATGGAAGAAGCTGTTATATGCTAAAAACTTTCAGAGACCATAACGAAACATTAACAAATTTGTAAAAGTGAAATTGCAGAGAACTAAGCCGTACTCCTCGAAATTTGCATATCTACCTCGCCAATGCCGCCCAAGGCGATATTGTCGTCACAATGAAACCCTCTCCAAAGCTCGCCACCATCCCCAACACAGTCGCACGGACTATGCAACGCGCGCGTGTCGGCGACGAGCTTTTGCCTCGCGTCACACGTGCCAAAGTTCACGAATTTCGATCGTGCATAAATATCGAGGCGATATAAATATAGCGTTCTCTACGGAGATTCCTCGCAATATACTCCACAGTCAAAAATAAAAGCATTCCCTTGTGCAACGGGTTATTTAATCGGAAATATATGAAATAGACTTGAAAAAAGTATCACATGTATTTATATTAATAATAAATTGCAATCTAAATCCCTTTAAGAAAAATCCTGATTTCTATTTATTTTTATAATGAGATAATTCATGTAAAATATCTGCATGAAGAAATTAGCTTGCACCGTGCTTCAAATATCGATAACTTGACTTAATTATTCGAAACTCTAAGTATAATCACCTATACTTCCATCTACTGCATTGTTTCAACTGGAATGCACGGGGAAGGATCGAGGAAGTAGAAGTCAGGAGGAGGAGGACGAGAGTCAAGGAGATCGTAGGTGTGAGGCACTGTTCGACGCCAGTATCTGAGACAGTTTCGGCCGGCAAGATTTAACAAATAGGTAAAGTTTCGTCGCGAGGATGCCGGAGTTTGTGGATTCTCCGGCGTAACCTCGACATCCTCTCTCCTCTTTGTTCTCAAGTTTATGATGTATTAGCTGTTCCCTGTTGTATCCCTACCTCTCTCTTTCTCGTTCTTTCCCTATCCATCTTCCAGCGTTCCTTTCCTCCACCGTCAACGTCTACTCTCTAGAGTTAGCCAATTTATACAGCTCCGGAATTTAAGTTACAAAGTGTATTTAAACATTAACAATATGAGGAAGAATAACAAAAGAACTTTATTGCTAAATATTTTTTTACACAATAAAATTGTATGATTAAAGGAGGACGAGCAAATTTATCACTTTGATTTTAGAGAATTTGAAAAGATCCTTTAACGACGATATCAGTTTTTAATATTTTACCCATGGCAATTACAAGGACAATACTTTTCCACGAATTGTCACCAAGTATTTTGGGAAGCGATCAGAATTTTTGGCTGTCTTGTCGTGTCACGCAGACGCCACGGGATTGCTGTCCCGGGATTAATAAACTTCGTCGCGTTTCGGCTTAGCCCGTGGCGTAACTCCATGCGGAGAAAATCAATACCCGATACACATCCCAAAGGTCCGCTTATACTTGTCGCGCTATCTCGCTTTTATCTCGATCGTATCTCGCATATTGGCGTACGCCTAGCGTCTATACGTACATCACGCCACGTCCACATGGACGCGAACACGGAGAGACACGCGTAACGCGCCCCGACGAACACACATATCGGCGCCACCGCCCACACATCGTTTCCCACACCCTCTCACGGGCTCTTCGGGGTGACAGATGGCTTTGTAGACAAAGAACTTAGCCGACTGGTTTCGTGGACGTTGCGTAACCTGATAAAAGCAAACCCAAGTCGATCGTTTCGAGTATAGTAAAGTCGCCGTGCTCTCTCTTCCCTGACTCTTCTCTACAACGCGCCGCGTAGGGCGATACGATGGGGTTGAAAATCAAATCTGAATGTCTCGATGGAAATCTTTGTCCGGCCAAGATTACTCCTAGCTTCGCGACTGTCGCTCTCCTCGTTCCGTCCATCACCCCTTTAATCATCAATCAGATATTCCCCTTGCGATGGGTTGATCACGACTGAAGCGCACTTTGGTGCCGTTCTACGGTGATTAGACGATTAGGAGTCCTTTGCTGGAAGGCATATTACGATCGTCGTCGAGTATAGAATTAGCCGCGGCCATTGTGCGCGAAATGCTATTGACGCTCTTGCGTGCCCGCGTTAAACTCTTTTCTATAACGTATGACACGGCGCACACACGGCGGTGCTACGCGTAATAGACTTAAAAATAGTTTCTAATGTGTCGTCGAGGAAAATACGCACGCCGATATATCAGCGAGCTGCACAGTTATGACGTACGACGCGCGTTGTTGGAAACAGATTTATAATTAGTTTCCTGTTGCTGCATAAAGCGTACGTACGCTTGTTAGATATAGAACTTTTACTATTTAGCCTCCGATACGCTTGTTCGAACATTGACACGATTTCTGGATAGGGATTATATATTACATGCGTTATTCATGTACATATTGCATCATTTGTGCCCCGCGTGCACGAATTACTACACAAAACACTTATTCGTTAAATAACACTTATTCGTAAAATAACAGTCATTTACTATCATATAGTTATTTGCCATTTTGAGCTTGTATTTCATCACGTTAATTCTTACTAATATGCTTTGCATATACTAATTTTTATTTTATTGTATTAGTTATATTTAAACACATAATAGATTTACCGACATTGAAAAATGTTGAAATTGTGATCGATACTTGTGAACTTAGTTCGTGTTTAATGTAAATATGTGCTTCATTCATTTTCAAGTAGTGCAAATATAATAATTATAGTATAGTTTAATATAAATAACTTAGTTCTGTCCTAAAAATATTAGCTTAATTGTAATACGATAATAATATTGTATAATTAATACCGTTTATAACATTGTTGATAAAAATTTCATAATAAATACACTTTTTTCTTTATCTGAAAGTATGTATAATAACAATATATAAAATTATTGATTTTATCGATTTTATGTGATAAAAACTGACAAAGACTTTCAATCAAGCGATGTCTCATCTCATACGATGAGATTAGTTTTTCGGTTCTCGTCTTACATTCTGCGCGTGATTAAGATGCGAGCATGCGTGCATGGTACGCATACGCGCGTGCATTCGAAAAAGGGGCGTCGAATCGATGAGTGGCACAATAGGCACGTGGCAGAATCTAATCATCAGAAACCTCAGGGCGAATCTGTTTTTTTTTTAAGTTTCCTATTCACAATGTTAAGTCTCTGGAAATTTATTAATTCGGATCAACGTCAGATTGGTTCATTGTGTCACAATTGTCTTTCTTTCGTATGCTTGAAGCATCCGATAAAAAGAAGATGAGTAGTAATCACGCTTTAAGTAAATACGTTTCACTTCAGAGAACAGAAGATGTGGAATTGTAGGTTTTAACTGACGGTTTCTTTTCTTTTTTAAATTAACCTGATTTCACGTAAACCACGATTCGAATGCTAATTAGTAGGATAAAAGCAATGCCCTCGGTGAAATGAAAATCTTGAGAGAGACAGAGAGAGAAACGACTCGATGGAAATAAATCTGCCAATACGTCTCCAAAGTTTGCACTAATATAACTCTCTTACAATTAAACATGTATCACCCGGATGTCGCATAACAAATACATCTCTGTTGCGCATTGTCGCCCATCGAGAAAGTCGTATCTAAAGTTAGCATTTGATAACTAGCTTCACATTCGATTAAGTTTCTATCGTGCACGAGAGACTCGGTTGTATCTAAAAGCGAACTACGAACATGTGGCTCCCGCCTCAGGAGACGCCCCCTTCATATAATCGTCAAAGCTGTAATGGAATATTTCGATTGTGACAGAAAGGGGAGAGATAAATAGCAAGCGAGAATCTTCAGAAGAATAATGAATAAAGATTTACATTTCAATATATTATGTATCAAATTTTAATAATGGTTTTTAATTTTTCTTAGAACAGTTGCTAAATTTTAAAGGTACAAATCAAAGCGCAAAGAGTATTTCGCAATCTGTGCCTCGGCAGTTTGCAGAGGTGATTCAGAACAAAGTTACACAGGATTTCTGCGGTTATCAGTGTTAAGTATCCTGGTACGGGACCTGGATTTCCTTATAGGAAGGACGAAGCAACAAGTGGCTTCTTAGCTCGGACAATCTTAGCTCGATGTTCAACAAGTGTTTCCAAGTGAACACACATCTCGAGAATGTTCCTTGAGCACAAATCCATGCCACGAGACAATTTTTCTCTTAATTAGCAGTCACTGTCTCGTGCAATAAGAGCGTTATAAATTTCGCATACATATTTTACGGTTTCAAGATCTTGATTCAGTTTATGAAAATTTAAATATAAAGATTTTTAAATATAAGACATATTATATATGAGAGATATTAAGACATGTCAATAAGAAATCTTTTGTGAAAAGTATTACCAGTTTTTCAACGGCAGCCTTCTAATATAGCTTTTCTAATAATTAATTTAAATATAAATTTAATTGTAATAATGAATTACTTAAAATATTTACGGATTAAATGTTGTATTTTTGTTTGATTGATTTAATCAATTTTAATCTGATCGAATCGCATAAAGGGGATGACTTTTTCAAACTCGCGAAACACGCATATTCGCAAAAATCAGCTTATAAAGATAGGATTGTATTTAAGAGTCGCAGAAAAAGCTTATATTTATTATATTCCTTTATGGGGTATTTATTGTTGTCCAAGTTATTGTCATTGAGAGAAATGCAGTGAAATAATACGCGATATTAAGAACGAATAAAAAGCGCTAATCCCGAGACGAAGGAGAATACGGAGGAGAAAGAGGATAGCCGGTCTCGCGTGCCATGTCTAAATAATAAAATAAAACCGACCCTCTAGCTCCTTGGCCCGCGCTCAATATCCCGACAGCAACAAGTTGATATCTTGTTCCCTCGACGTTTACGGTAGGGGGGGCTTGACCGAGGGTATGGAACGTCGTCGTAAGAAAACGCTTGTTCTTTCTTCCAAGTTTCGCCAACGGGACGATTCTTTACATCAACAGGTTCCTCCGTAGCTTACGGCCCGGAAAATCTTCGAGGGACGGATCTCTTTAGCCACAAGTAGAGACCGAGAAAACTTGTGGCTTAAGAACGGCGTAGGAAAAGCGGACTTCCTTAGGGTCTGGACTAGAAAGGGATGGGTGTTCCTTGAGGGTAAACGGAGCGAAGACGTTCGGCGTCTTGTAACCTGTTGAAGCGACATCCCTCGGAAGATAAAGCATCTTTTTACGAGAGGAAAAAAGGGTGCCGAACAAAGGTACCGAAAGGAAGATGATACAACGCTCAGATAACACAATTATCCAATTAAATTTGTTATCTATAAATAACGATCGAAGTATTGATCAAACAGATTATTTGCTGTGTGCTGAGTCCAATTGACATCTTGAGAAATCATTTTCAGAGCGACGAGAAAAATAATTATTAGGAGAGAAAAATAAAGATTTTTATAGATGTTCAAAGGACAAAAGTTGTGCATGCATGGATAGATAGCTAAATAGAAAGACAAGCGACGAGGTAGTAAGACGGTCTAGAGATGACGAAGAGAGAAAGAGAGACCGTAGAGAACGAAGGAAAGAAGATTGAAGAACAAGAGCTCTTTGAAAAAGTGACACCTTTGTTTTCCCAAAGGGCGCTTGAACGTAACACGAAGGGTTAGTAGTCTCAGTCAGGAAAATTGACGTTACGAGGAAATTACGCGGAAGCAGAGACAAAACCTTCCCATGCACACTTGCACAATCGCACGTACACGTAGAAACTCGTTAGCACATTTAATTATCGTATCAAATTAACACAAGGTTGGTCAAATGTTTTAAATTTGTCAATATATCGTTTATAACGTTGTTAATTCATAAAATCAAGCATACAGCAATATTTATTTGATGATTGTCTCACCATAAGTATCGCGTACGTTACACATATTTGCATATCATATATTTATTCGTATAAGTTTTTGTGATCCAAATCGGAACAGAACTCATATTTTATAAAAGTTGTTCTTTCGCATGCTATTCAATTTATCCGGAAGAGCCGATTCTCCTCGAAGGATCATCTAGCATTCTCTGAAAAATAGATCGCTCAATCGGATTCCGACCTGGCCCTAAGAGGTGATCAACCTCACCCTGACTTTTTAGCAGCGTATGCGCTTTTTGTGGGCGTGCGGGGTCTCTTTATAAGACGTCGGAAGCATTGTGTCACCGTCAATGCGCCCCGCCGGGATAAATATTTAACAGCGTACGGCTGCACCGCTACGTCAACATCCCGGAGATTACTTAACGTTCCTTCCGGTGGCCACCAGGAACTCATTGAGGATGCACTCAATCACTCGGATCTTCCTTCTTTGCCTCTTCTTGCCCGCAACAACGATGAAGCCGAAGATCTTGCATAGATTCGAAATATGCAGAACGCGGTCGCGACGCGCTCGAGCGCACATTGACAAAGAGGAACGCCACGATAAAAGAAACCTGCATACGAGGGGGTGGATAGGAGAGGGCTGCGTAACCTACGAGCAAAATGGAAAGGAGATCGCCGATTTTGTTTGTCCACAAAACGCCGCGAACAGAGAGGCGGTTTGGCATTATGCGCTCGTCGTAAATAGACGGCGGTTAGCCACCTACAAGCAGATGATGAGCCTTTTTGGGATTCTTCGGGATTAGCGACAGGCGGATAGTCCGCGCGAGCCACACGTTTGGGGGAGGTACGAAACAGAGAAACCAAATGACGAGAGTCGAGAGTAATTTGAGATGCTCTTCTTCTTCTTCAGCTGCCATTGAGCAGATGCCGAAATTGGTACGACGGAGACAATGCTACGGGGATAATGGACTTCTTAATTCGAGAACGTCTAGTGAATGGGATCTATTTCTACCGGGAGAGAACTGCACCTTCCATATCAGAAAATGTCCATCGGTCTCTGTTCTGTCTTGTTCTCTGCAGACAATGCGTGATATACGTAATCACGATATACCTTTACACCGATATTAAAACACAGATATTGAAGAAAATATGCTACGAGAATATCGCATGTAAAAATGTAACTCTGAAGTCCGATATAAGTGACACAAATTAAAATATAGAAATATCAAATAATAATAGTAGAGATAATTAAAATACTCGTGATAATTCGCTTCAAAACATTACTACATATAGAAGGTATATAGGTTCAATGCATCATCGTTACAGCTGGAAGTGAAACGGACAAGCAATAATAAGTAGAATATTACCGAGACGTCTTTCCTTCCAGCATTTTCGCTCATTTTCTCGTCTTTATTCCGCCAAGGCGGAAATTAATTTCTTTCTGTAAATGCGAATCGAGTTCTCATCTCCGAGACTATCCCTGGTACCGGAGACAAGCATATACACGCGCTGGCTCGTGAGGATGCGATGCATGCGACTCATTGTCAGCTGACACCTGTAGACATACCTACACGGGACACGTACGCGGCCACTTACTTATGAGAAAGTGGGGTGAAAAGCTCTCGCGCGTTCTTTTCATCGCGCTTCCCGGCGGGAATGCTGCTTTATGTATCCAGTTTGCTATATTCATTTCTATGGAAACGGTGCTTCCTCTTTACTTAGCTCTTCTTAAATCTCTAGACTTCCGTCGTTGATTGTCACTTCACGATGAGAGGCAGGATTCGAGACATTAAGTCGCTTACACTTCTCGCACGTTTGCAAATAATATTCTACAGATAAGGTAACGCAGAAAACATCGCGATTTTACGTCACGATATCCGCCACATTGCGAGAAGGTTTCACGAGGCCGAGGGAGTTTCTTTTAATTAAAACACAGATATTATTCTTGAAGGGAGGCAAAAGGGATGACAAGACTGCAGCTTATTTATCTCAGTGAATGTTGACGACCGAGCTACTAGAATACTTGCAACTAGAATATTTCTCTAATGAGAACGCGCAAAAAGCTCGAGAGTATTCTCGTGCTCATGAAAGTTCGACGCCGCCGAGAAAGTCGGATCTTTGCATTATTCCAGAACTTCTTATGTTTGTATAATTTACCTCGCTTAGTTAAGCCACCATTCTTGTTTTTGTCAATTTCAACTTTAATTTTCCTCGTTACCAATGCAAATGCACTCGATAGCAGTATTAAATAAAATATAACATTCCAACCAACTGCAAAATGAAAAAGTTTGTTTATAAAATAACGTCAATTGGAAAGAATGATAAAAATAGTAATCAGTTAAATCACAATTGAATATTTTTATTTTCGAGATGTAAGATCGATCGTAGTTTATATCACGTGTCCACATAACACGTATAGTAAATAAATATTATTTAATGTATCGAAAGTTATTTTGAAACACGCTTGTAATACATCTTTTTCCGTAGCAAGTTTTCGTTTTATCAAGTGGTATAATTTTTGAAGCACGTTCAATTACTCATATTGTGAATTTTATCAATGGACCGGCTCGTGCCATCTCTTAAGGGTGGACGCCGCAAGTAAAACCGCGCGTTATTACGGTGGGGTAGTTACCATCTGCCTTTCGTTACCTGTAAATTTGTGCACCTGGACGCATTGGCGCCACCGCGCGATTTGTTCGTATTCTCTGTTGGTGTACACGTTTATCGATTCCAACGAAATTGGCGGTTACGATAATAATTTGTCAAAAATTGTGCTTGATTAATACCTCATGCAGCACGAAATGCAGAATGGAGTGTTATTTTACTTTCACGAAATTGATGTTAAGACATTTAAGAAATCAAATCTTTTAATTAAAATTATATTATACAGACTTCGAGTAATGCATTTAATTATACGCAATTGGTAATACATTGGTAATACGCTTTGTAAAATTCTGCCGATTAAATTAATTGCACGACGGCTCCGCAAGATGCCCAATGAAAGAAAAGCGGCTAATTTTGCTTCCGTTTTGTCGTATACTCGCGTAACACGGCGAATTCACAATAAAAACCTTTCAACGACGGGCGAATGATTGTTTGAACTGAAGCATCTCATAGTATCGGCGAGTGCATTCGATTTATGCACTCGATTAAACGCAAAAATCCATTGCTTAATTATCCGTAATATCCGTGGCAATCCGTGGAATATCATGGACCGCCGGGCCGAACCAGTTTGAAGAGCGACGAGTAGCGATAAAAAAAAAAGAACCACCTACGCACGTACACGCGTGCAGTCGATCGGCCGCGCTGGTTGGTCTGGGGGTAAAAACAAAAATCGAGGCCGAGCCCGCAGATACGCGGTTTTTGCGAAATTACGGGTCCCGCCTCGAACCTTCGCACACTCCCGTAAATCAATCGGCGCTTCGACATTCGTATATATTCTCCGTTAATTATTTTTATTCACGGCCCAGCGTATAGGAACGCCCAGTTCGCCGGCCTGGGAGTTCGTATTTTGTACGCATACGCACGAGTCCCTAGTCCACCCCGACCGCCGCACTTGCTCACATACGTGCACACATATATACACATACACACATACATAGACATACACAGACACACACACAGAGATGTATACGCACGCCAGGCACGTACGCTCGCACACGCAAGCGCCGGCGTAAGTGCGCCTGATGCACCAGGATGCGTGCGTGCGTGGTAGCGTGCGTGCGTGCATGCATGCGTGCACGTGTCGCCGTAGCATGACGCGTATGTGTGTATGTGTTGGCCGGTCGTGCGCAGCATGCGTCCGCGTGTACTGGCGCACGCGTGTGCGTTACGTATTTTCGAATAGCGAGAGCCAGGCTGGTTCGTCAAATTTGCACATTTATTCGTTTACCGTCATACAATCGAGCTTAAAACTCGCGCGAATGCGTGTGAGTGCGCGGCCGCCCCGTCAATGCATGGACGCACACACGCCGCGGGCTCATCCCTTATTCATAACTTTTCGAAGGGCTTGATGGAGCTCCAAAGCTCACGACACAGCCCAACGATTTTTTTTTACACTTTGGTCTCCTGTTTTGCGCCGGTCGAGGGGGAGGGAGGTGCGGTTCTCTCCTCCTTCACACAAAACACTTCATTTGACCGTACCACGTTCTATAATAGATCTTAATAATATCGCGCATTCAGTGAGATACCGTCGCGACGGTGGATTAATTCACGTTAATCAGTCGACGAATTTCTTAGCCACGCGTTTGTTTCGCCGTTTTTGAAGTGACGACACGCCAATCGAGTAAACAAATTTATCCAAGCGTAATAATTCTGCAGAACTTGGAAACGCGGGGGCCAGCTGCTAATTAACAGTTCAATCGCACACTCGGTCGCTCCGATAGTTTAATTGATTCCGAAATAGTTGCCTTCCGCGGAAGACCGTGGGGAAAATGAACCACCGCGCTACCCTCGTCAGACACCCTGTGGTCAGGAGACGAGGAGATCCGGCAAGAAATAAATTACCGAACGCTATACATGGATACCAAGAATGTCCACCCTTCCACGTTCTTCCTACTCGACGCTCAGCCCCGCAGTTCGCGAAACAATCCTGAAGCAAATCGAACGCTCCGCGTCTCTTCGCTTTCCCTCAGCTTCCGCTCGAATAGGACGAAAACAAAGACGAACTTCTCTTTGCGCAAGGGGAAAGTCGTAGCTTGTTTTGCCGATAAAAAAGCGAGTCTAAAAGCGCAATGTGAACGAAATTATATCAAAGTATTGCGACGAAGAGTAGTGCTTTGAAAATTGCATTAAATACACTCTTTTCATATCTTCCGTTTCTTGAAACAAGGGAAATATGTCTCGACAAATAGCTCGTACATTCAAATAAACCTTTTCATAAAAACCTGCCTTTTTTTCTCTCTATGTTATTGCTTCGCTTTGTGCTGCGTTATTGCGTTTTTAATTTCGTTTCATGGTATGCGCCATATCGAAACGCGTTACACGATTTTTGTCACAGCGTAAGCGTCAGTAGCAGGTGCAGGAAACAGGGAAGCGTAATACACGTGCGCTCCTCGTAGTTTTAGAACCACGAACTTTCAACATGTATGTAAGCAGTTTGCGTACAGTGCCTTCAATTTTTCCTCCTTATGTTGATACATTTCGCGTACTCGCGAGAAGGGAAATAATCGTGAACTGAGAAATTTTCCTCGTTCTATGTACTTTCAGAGTATCCGGCGCGAATCTAAAAGTATCGCAGTTATTGTGTAACTACATGATACTTCGGCGGTCTCGGACGTAAGCGAGTAATTCAAAGCTTCGTGCCAAACAGCTCTTTAATTTCCCGAAGGCTCACGTCTCGCTGATCACGATATCAGCACTCAACTATTCGCGAAAAACTAATAAAGTGTTAGTACTTGTAACTCGTATTTTCTATTTTACACTTCGTTCACCTCGCGAAATATAAATATACTATATTATTAAATTTTTCATGTCATTATCCTGGAGCATTTACATTTATATTTCGCGTCACGAGCAATTAAAAGGAAATGGAATTTCCTCGCATTTTAAATACTACAGAGCAATTTATTTATTTAAAACTGACTTAACCCTAAATCGCGGTATAAAAGTCTCCTCGATCAAAGCCGCGTATAGAGTGAATAAGACGCCGCCACTTCGGCCATTAACAGGAGTCTGCGAACGACAGAGAGGGACGTATCAAGGATAAAGGTATAAATGCAGCGCACGCACACATCTTGCACGAGGAGGATAGCACCGCGTGTTCGCGACAGCTAGGCACTACACGGTCGCGCATCGACGGCTGGATGCCCGTGGAACGGCTCGTAGAGCTCGCACAGCTTTTAAGCTTGACGTGGCCATTGGAAAGAACCGTGGAATCGAAGGAAGAGAGAGAGGCTGACTGCAATAATTATTGGACGTGGGAGGAGGCAGCGGGGTGAGAGGACGGGTAGACGAGGAGAGGACAGGACGAAGGGACAGAGAGGACGGCTGAGAGCGACGGAGAGAAGGGCGAGCACGCGCGCGAGCGCGCGCGCGAGAGGGTGCGAGGGACGATGAAAAGTTTGACCGGACGCAGCGAGCACAATGCATCGTGGTCCACCCTCCACCCCCGGAAGCGACCCACCCCATAATCCACCCGCATTGTACGACCAATCAATATTGTTTTATATCGTGAGTCGTGAGACGAACCGGCTCCGCTGGTTCGACTCGTTCGGCGCTATGCTACTCTCCTCGATAGCGGCTGCAGTCCACCGAGCCCTCCGACTTCCGGGAATTCTTTCGCATCCATCCATCCATCGTGGAGAGGCCGATGGCCTTCCTTTCACGATTCTGAGACACTCGCGGTAGAACGATTCAATGATTCGATCTATTCACGACTTAACTTAATCCCGCTCGTTAAACCATTTACGTTTCACAAAACAATGCAGCCTCTCCAAATTAATCTTCAATTATTCATTTTCTAGAAATTCTTAATTAAGCTCTGGTTATATGTAAGAAAGAACCGACGCGACGCGTAGTGATACGATACGATGAAGTAATGTCTAAGTGAGTGTATTTATGGAGTTAGCATTTCAGATGTGCAAAGTAAATATGCCGCTGTTTCGCAAAAGTAAATATAAAATTCCACGTGTTACGATTAATACCCTGTATCCAAAGAGCGCAAAACATGCGTTTATTCAGTACACGCGATAAATGCAGGTTCATTGATTAAACATGAGAACGATGCACGTATAATTAATTAATGAATGGCTTCCGTGTGTAGTGTATGAAAAACGGTGATTCCTCATTTTTTGGTATTGCGCGATACACTGTCATTATACGTGATTTTCATTCATTTAATTCGACCGAGCCGATACGCGTACGCGCTTAATTAGTTGTTGCGTATGTGCCGAAATTACTCGTACTTTATGCTCCATTTCAACAACGCATAACACGGGAAAATTTGAGGTTGATTATTCGATATATTTATACACGGTAAATTTCAAGAAGAACTGATACAAGTAGCATTATTAACTCTATAAAATCGCTGATACAAAAGAATTTGGATTAAAATCAAAATATACAGATTAAATACATTGGTTAATTTCTACTAAAAACTTCAATACTTTAACAATTCTTTTTTAATTGAGAACTTGAAAAAGTTAATTGGACATACATAAAAAATAGTATATATTATCTTTAAAAAAAAAACCTAAACAGCGGGTGATAAAGATATATCTTACAAGATATATATTGTCAAATGATAGAATTACTTGTACAGTAATAATAAAATTTATATAACCGATAGTTAAAAAATTATTTTTAGTACATCCACTCAAGATTATGCCGATATATATATATGTATATATAAAATAATCGTCAGATTGTCAATCTCTTTATTCCTTCCCCCTTTTCTTTTTAAAAGACATTCTTTTATTGATCTATATTGAAACTGTTAGATATTTTCATCACGATTTTCCGCTTTCGAGGTTCTCATCGAAGAACAATAATTCGAACAGAGGTAACTAGAAGATCCAGACGTGACGACATTTAGACCGATCTTTTCTCACTAACACACGAGCAGGACAAGATTTTTCTTACGGGATAACAGAAGAACGCGCAAAGAGCGGTGCACAATGTGCATCCGCCTGGCTCGCTCAACGAGGATACGTTTCGCTCGCACGATGACGCTGATTCAGGATTATTCTCCCTCTTTAATTATCCTGTCTCCCTTCCGTCCTCCTTCGCCTCCGCTCGGCATCAATGCCGCCGTCGCCATCGTCGTCGTCGTCTTCTCTCTTTCGCTTGCGGAAAGGATAGAAAATCCGGCGCGTGATGCGATAACGAATTATCTTTATTTTAATTTATCTTCGAGAACACACTTCTTGGGCAGGAACTGGAATATCATCGAGCGATAATGGCATATCTCGCAAGAAATGTTGCACTGCCTACGATATTCTTCCCAGAAGTTTCGTTAATACATTTACTTTAGAAACGAGTTAAGAGCTTTTTTTATCTATTTTTTTAATGTTACAGACCTTTAGAAAGAAATTAACTTGAAAAGATAGTTTTTAAAGCGCACGTTTCTAAATGAAATCAAATCTCTTTTAAGCGTGCATTTACGAATCTAAGTCTATCGAAAAAAAGTATTGGTCTGCGAAATATTTCACTACGTGCTGCAAATATAACATAGCAACAAGGCGTTTAAAGATAGCGAATCAAGGACCGATCGGAGTCATCCTCACATGTCTAGTGACGACTCACAAGCCCGCGCTACACAAGCGTATCGCGTAATCATCCGTGTGCTTGTATTCGTATGCGCGTGTATGGCCGCATAAACGTAATATGCTCGCACGCCCTCCTTCGCATAGAATTTACTATTGCCTTCCGCTCATCACACGCTCAAATACCTACGCGAAACGAGCGTGCCGGCCGTGAACATAATCTTCGAGCTGCCATTAGTTCCATCAAAAGTATTTTATTAGCGCTGCCCGCCATTCCGATCGCGTGCGGATTCGCGACACGATTCCGATGTAATTCTTTATATTATATATATATTTTTCCTGAATCTTGATCGACCGAGGACATCAATCGGCGGCGGCGCGATAAGCAAGAACGCTCACGAAGAGTTTCCTCATGCCTTATTCTCGCAACGCAAATGTAAGCGCGAGGACGCTATTCTTGTCACAATTATTTTTTTTACGCGGAATATGTATCACTCGATAATTGTGAAGCAGAAATTACAGGTCTGATATTCCGCGTCACGCACAAGATTGCGAATCTTGCTGTCATTAATCGTAATTATACGACAGGTTTAATCAGGTGCACAATGGCGGGATATATATTTGCGTAAGCAAATAGACAGGCTTCGCTTCGAAAGAAGTATGCTCCGTTCCCTTGGCTGTATATTTATCGGACGAATCGCGTGCAGAGCCCGCGCTGCCGATAATTACTGTCCGATTCTTTGTATCCTTACCACGCCATGATTGGCCGAGGTGGATAATCGACCGGGGCCCAACCGCGTTGCGGGGACCCAGTCACCGAAGATCCGGCCCCATTCGTCGCGACGCGCACAAAACGACGTTCGTTCCGGAAGAACAAGTCGACGTACCATTGTCATTCTCCATACTCGACGGCTATTTAATGTACGCACGCCTCTATCCCCGTCTCTTCCCGACAACGAAGCGATCACATTGATAGGAGCCTTCGTACACTTAGGTGTACTTATGTGTCCACTTATATGGGATATGACGTAAACGCCTCATTTATCCATTCACGGCAACGTTTCTACGTATTGTGGCACATCGAGGAGCAGCGAAAACTTGCTTTTTTTTCATTTGCAACGCACACAGTTCTTGTAATCTCCAATCTCACTACGAAAGATTAAATTTGTATCTCTCCCAATAAGCATTTGCGATCGGTTTTGATAAAATGAATTGCCAATTCCCAGTACAAATGTATACTTGGAGCCGCTTTGACGAGGGGCTGCGATGTTCGGTGATGCGTAAAATCAGGGGCGATTAGTCGGAATGCACACAATTAGCAGTTACAGCAGTTTGATACAGCATACCATGCGACACGGTGGGATAACGTTTTTCGTCGCAGATCTTCTTATTACCAATTTATAAATTTCCTTTCAATACGATGAGCATGTCGCAACTGATTTGCCGGGTCAATTTGTGAATTGACTCATTTTAATCGAATGTTTATACGATGTATCACTAAACAATTAATAGTCATGTTTAATTTATTCAATTATTATAGATAATCTAATTCAATAAATTTCAGATTATTGGATTATCGCGAAATTACAAATAACTTAGACAGAAATCAACTGCGATTATTGAATTTTCAACAATAGATTACGGCAAACAGATCTTTAATGAGAGTTTGAGAAATGTTACGCTCATCGGGGTTAATCGGAGGTGAACCGACTCATCTTAGACAGATGTCGAAACCAACCGCGAAGTTCAAAGGGCCGTTATCCCTTCATTACGACCAACTTTACGCGACTAATCTCAAATTTCTCTAAACCGATATAGAACGCTGCTACTCCGACATTTAGTCTAATTAAATGTACATTTCACAATAATTTCGTAGTAATCTCAAAGTATCTCCATGAAATGAGTAACAAGCGCCATTGACGAATGTATTATTTCGATTACAAGTTCATGCACAACGGTTAAAATCTTTCCACATATCTAATTCACAATTGAAATCGATCGATTTTTCAATATGATTCCAGATCTGTCTTTAGCGTTTCTGTTAAAAGCGCGAATGCAACATCGCGAAATCGTGCGTGTCCGAAAACAAAGGCCACCGTTTGTCGGTGGTACCAGTGATGCGGGAATTCATTAAACCACAAAAAAGATATCTTCCGCCCGTAGACACTAATAAGAGCACGAGACTGTACCCCACGATTTCGTATCCGCATAACTTCTCGCAACCATCAGCGCACGAAATGTCCCTCGTCTTTGATGTCGAACATTACAGAACACGAAGGATCCCGCTATGGATGAAAAAGAGAGGGAGAAAGAGAAATTCGACGCCCTATCACCCTGGTGACCACTCGTAAATTGTCGCGCTTTCTGTCTCATCCCCCTGCCTCATGCTTTCGACGCTCGCGCGCGCAAAAAGAAATAACACTCCCTGGCGTCGTTCTCGCACTTCAACGAGTTGATCGCGCCAAGAACGCGCTGTTAGGGTGGCCGTCCCTCCCGCGACGTGGTGAGACAACGGGAAACAATTAAGGGAAGACGAGAGTCGCAGTGTCGCCTTGTATGATAATGCGTTGTAACCTCCGGCACACAGAAGGAACGATACGAAAAGGAAGAACAGGAGGGGTGCGTGAAACATGGTTATGCAGGTAAGCGACGAGGGAGGAGGACAAGGGGAGGGGGGAGAGTACGGCTAGAAGAGAATACGAAGTGGATTAGGTCAGGGAAGGGGTTGGGGGCCGTGGTTCTTACTTTGCATTCTTTTGTGTATCCTCCTGAGCCCTCCATCCGCCCTGCCGTTACTCAGTCGTCCTCCTCCCTCTTGAAGCTTAAACTAACGCCCGAGATTTTAATGCACTTGTCTACTGCACATACCGTTCATAAAGACACATATGTCGTCTGTTGAACGAGTGGGCAGAAGAGCCGTGGTCTTGGAAAGTGGAATGAGATAGGATACGCGTGCAGAACTCTCTCTCTCTGGAGGGCGGGCACGGCGAGATGGAGAATGGCAAAGGAAAAGAAGAAACGAGACGAAGTGAAGGAGAGAGAATGTGAGTGTAACGATATAAAATGCATTTTAAATTCTAAGCATCGACCGCATTATGGAAAGATCTCGACTTTTCGCATGCATAATCCCCGGGAGAAAGATGAGAAGCTCGCGGAAGAGTTGAAAGAGGAAGCGGCGAGAGTTCGTGATTTTTGTATGGACACGGACTACCTACCATCTGGTTATTACAAACGTTATCTAATATTCCGCGCTGTTATCATTGAATGCATTATATTATATATTCATATCGTCTTTCTTACATTATATATATTGAAAAAAATCACAGAAATATTCACGTAATATTCAGTTATATATGAGTTTTTGCATATTACAACGTAATGAACATATGTATGTAAGTTATATATCGTCATATCAAAAATCTCTCTTTAAAATTATTTCAAAATACAGACCACATCTCAAAAACAGATTCCAAATAAAATAATAGAATCGTAGAGAAGCAACCCTGCATTGCAACAAAATAAGTCTAAATATTGTATAATGAAAAGCTTTTATATAATAAATAAAAACTAGAACAAACACAATAAATTCACAAGTTGCTATAAGAAAAACGCATTAAATTTTCACCATATTTGCAACGATTTTTCTTTAATATCAATAATATTTCACATTTGTCACGAGTTACATAATCCAGTTACATAATCCACTAACTCCAATCGCATATAAAATAATCATATTTATATCATATTTAAAAATTATGCTTTTCTAAAATAATTATATATTATACGCAAAATTATTCATGAAAAAATAAAATAAATAAAACAATAATAGTAATGAATAATTTGTAACGTTGTCGTTATTAATAAATTACTGTGTTGTCCTGTATGTACTCATTATTAATTTATGTACAAATAAATTATATAATCATTAAACAATATTTTTGTTCGAATTCTGAATTACGGCAAAGCACTATTAGAAACGTAACGTTTACAATCAATTTTACGATGTAGTACCCGAAATCCGTGGTATCTATACATGATTTTGATTTTAAATCCACCAAGTCATGGGCATTAAACATCCTAGTACCTCAATACTCAAGCCATTGTTAGTTAATACTGATAATTTATATGTTTTATAGAAATGAATTTATCGCGGAAATCTCGAAACTCGCTCGATCGATTTCAATGTGTGATTAATTTTTACTTCTCAATTTAACATTAAACATACCTCTTGCGTCCCGGTATCCGCGCACCAACCAGCCCTCTGCTACGGCGTCATTCGTCAATCTAGACAGAAAAGACAGAATATCAGCAATCCGACTATACGCATTCATTCCTTAACGAATGAATTGTCATTTCACAGCTATTTTTTCTTTTTCTTCAACATTGATACAATAACAATAATGCTACTAGCACGCGGATAATATCTTCACGGCGGAAGCGGGCGGGCAAAAACCCTCTCCGATATAATACCAGGAGTTGAAGTAATATCCAAGTACGTCGATTCAAGGCAGCAGCACGCGTGAGAGCAACCGGGAGATCCTTTCAGAAACGGAAAGAAAGCAGGCGAGAGATTCGCGCTTCATTCACTCGCGGGCGCAAAAGACCTCTCCTTCGAGATGTAATTAGCACATCTTGCCGCGACGTGCGCGATAATACGGCTTTTAATTAGTGTGCGTCCGTGTATTCCGACCGATTCCTCCCTGCAGCAACGTTATCCGCGCCCGCCCACTGTCATCCCGCCTGTAGACGACGATGATAACGACGACGGCGAACACACGTGGTCGATTTCACGCGCGCGTGTGCACGCCGCGTCGCAGCAACGAACCGTGCGCGTTTATGTCGACGCATCACACGCCGCTGCACCGCAGAAGTGTCAATATACGGGTGCGTGTACGCGCGCGGCGAGCGAGCTCGCGTGCACCGATTTGCGTTACGGCGGATACTCGCGCTCGTAAGGCGTGCCTGCGGTTACAAAGAGCCGCGACGATCGTCGACATAAACGACATAATTCGATATATATGCCTCACTTTCCGCTCATAAATTATTATTCGTGATTGCGTACGCCAATCGAGCATATCGCGTGAATATCGAATATGACGCTCTGATTCATCAAAGTAAATTAGATTGAAAATTGAGAGAGTCGACATTTTTCTTCTGCAATTTCTTCGGTAATGAAAAGCTATGTGTATTTGCCGCGCTCTTAATTTAAGTGCTGCATCTCGATCGACGTGACTGTCACGACTTTAGCAATGAATTGTAAAGTCTGCTAGCATATCAAGAAAGGACAGATCGAAATACTTGAATTCGTTAATAATTTTCTTATAGACTTCCGACAATGCTGCATGCATTTCAATGGTAAAGAGAATTGATTTAACCGTTGTTTTAAACTTTGCCGTTCATCACCGATAACACATCGCGGTCGTTGTTGATGACATCCATAAGTCATGGACACGCCAACAAAGTGATTTAATGATTAGATGTGTGCAAAATTAATGATGCGAAGTAGTGTTCCAATAGCTGCAAATGATTGTGCGCACGATTTAGTTTCTAATTTCGTATCAATATTGACAAAGGCCACACACTAAAATACACTTGTCTTAAGTTCGCGTCTTTATTGTCAAACGCGCAGATATGATGCGAGTGTTAACACGTTAATCCGCTATGTGTGAGTCTCCACTCGTATCCTCGAGACAATTGTAGGGGTTGACGAAGGACACCAATTGCTGCTGAGCTAGCGACAGAAAGCTGCACGATTTCCGGGATGTGCGTTAATGTCTGATATTAGATCGAGTGTCGCAAGATAATGCGTGTACAGTCACGCGTGATTATGCAGAATAGGGGAAACAAATGCAAGATAATTTGTTGTGTTAGCCACTATGATTTTTATATCGGAAAGACGTAATCCATGACAAACGAACGTGTGGACATTTCCTTTACGTAATCACGTAACAATTATTTCGCAACAGACAAAGGATGCCAGAACACGACTCAGCCGAATATTTTTAGATCTCTCTTCCTTATGAGTAACTACAACATAATAACTAAAGGAAATATTAAAATGCGTAATATATGTGGCGGAAAAAATTTTATGATGTCATATGCGAAAAATTTTCAACGTACTTTTTATATAATTTTCATTAAACGGAGGAAAGCTTTCGATATGCTTTTAAATGCGATTAAATGCGATTGTATATCTTTATAAACACGTTATAACTCCCATTTAACTACATGAGACATCAAAAAATATGCAATGAAACACGTTACATTCATTACGCGCCCTATCAAAATACTATTTTAATTATAGCAGCATGCGGTGTACGCATCGGACTCGACGGTTTAAAACGTCCGACCGAAAAGTCGAGTTATATCCGATTTTGAAGCGCGCGATCTGTGTCAATGCCACGATTTACTGTTGCGAGCCTTTCGGGAATTGAACGAATATTGAAATTGCGGGAAACACACAGAACTTTTGCATAATGAGCTGGCGGCTCACGCCGACACACGAACAGTTTGCACGCACACCGAGCCCGGCGCCGGCGCGTACATGAATATTTTCATTTGATTGCGTTAATTAAACTCGTGCTGCCAGGCGATGACCTTTGAAGTTCAGCGGCACGCGGCACGCATACACCAATTACCGATATTATTAATTGCAATGTGCTCCCCATTTTCGGCAATCATTGAGTCTGGTAGATGGTGAGTAGAGGTACACCTTAATCTTAAATAAATTTTTTTTTCGAGATATCTTATTTTGAGTTATAAAATATGTATCATATTATACATACATACGTACACACACTATATATATATATAATATATACACACACAAATATATATTTATATTTGTATATAAACTATTTATATTTTGTTTTATATATATATATATATATATATATATATATATATATATATATAATTGCAGGAGACTTCACTATTTAAATTGTATTCTACTTTCGATACTATTAATAAACATATTTCTAATTAGTTCGTGCGTTTCGCGGTTTAATTGTATCAGTGCAGTAGCACTCGACATATATCTCACCGCAAGTGATTGCAAAACGATGATGCAGTACCTTCCGCATGCATCGTCCTTAAAATTGCCCGCGGTTTTGTGGTTAGATCCTAATCCACCATGTTGCAAGAAATTAGAAAAATTTAACGGAAATTCCTCAGTGTTTCTTTGATAAGGCGACTTTGAGATGACGGAAATTATTGTGAGTGTACTTACAAGTTGAGATAAATATTGCAAAAATGTACTCTTCTTCATTTTACTTTACATACATATACACACGCACACGCACGCGCATACATAACACATATACATACAACATTTAAATAAAACGACCTAAACACGAGCAAAACCAATACGAGACAAAACGTTAACTTTTGATTTAGATTGTTATTAAAATTTATAATATATTGTTTTTACAACTATGGAAAGATTATGTAAGATCACATTCAAAAACTTAAAATAGAAAAGATTGTGATAGTCTCATTGTCAGAGACGGATCGTTACGAAAGATAAGAGATAAAAATGAGATAACGCGACAAACAAACCAGTAAAAATGAGTTTCAAAATGATAAAACAATCTTAACATCATAGTAGAAATTCTGTTTGTTATAGATAATATACAACTTCTCGAAATATTACTTATACGGAATAAAGTTGACATACCAAAGCTTTAAAACAAAAAGAGCTATTGTCGATTTAGAATATTATTAAAAACAGTACTCAACCAGAAATGATTAGTTGAATCAATGTCGATTTGATGTGTCGATGAATGGTCGCTGTTGAATATTAATTGATATTTTTGTCATTGATCTCATCATAATTGTTTTTATGTTAATTGAGCAATTGTGAATATTTCTATAGATTTCTATTGTTTTTTTGTCCCCACTCCCATCCCAATTCTACATCGAACACAGTATGCACTGTGCTTTTCGATTTCGCATCAATTCGATATAGAACTGGCCGAAAGACAATCGATATCAAATCGATTTCGATTCGACTAATCATTTTTGGCTGGGATATTAGTTTTATAACTAACAATATTACGATAGATTTAGCTCCGGAAAAAACTTGCAAACGTTTTCGTAGTTGTCTCATTATGAATTAAAATGATTGAAAATATCACAATAAAAAAAATTGTAAGCAGAAAAAGCAAAGTAGTCGTAGTGATAAATATATTAAATTAAAAAATCAAAACGTATCAATCAATATAGATGATATAATTTAATAATACAATACTAGTTACTCATTGCTTAGTTTTTTATTTATTTTTATATTTCTAAATTATTTATCTCATTTATTAATGTAAAAAGGAAACTATACAAGTAAAGATAATTGCAATAAATGATTGAAATATTTCGAGACATTAATTGTTTTAATAAGAGAATTGTACGCGCCACAACATCGATATTCTTATTCGCATTGCTATTGCCTGTATTCATACTGATTTTAAACCAACGAGCTGTAAATTTTATTATTTTACACATAAACTGTTTATTTTTTATATTATGTCACATCTATCTAAACTCTCGGAACGACAAAGAGACTAATAGTAAATTAACATAATAATAAAAATAACTTTGTAAAATAATGGAATATAATTAGAAGAAAAAAGAAGAAATATAAGTATATACATATATGTATGTATGTATATACATATGTATGTAGCTGAGAAATTGAAAAAAGAAATATAAGTGTGTGCGCGCACACATATTTATACTGTATTTCTTTTTTTCTTCTACGCGCGTGTGTGTGTGTAGAACACATATGTGTGTAGTGCGATGTAATTTCATGTAAATTTGCGACGAGCTTTCGAGACGTCGTATTCCGCTTTGCCATGAGATCTACCAACCGCGTTAGGGTGAAGTACTTACAGTACAATGACTATGCAAATAGGCCGGCATTCGGCTACATTTGTTTCAACGAGCTTAGGAATGCCGTCTCGTGAAGGAGCAGTTCGTCCTTCGCAGAAACCGTAAAAGTTTGCCCCGTGTCTCCAAATCTTTACAAAGCGTGAAGAGAGTTACTTTCCGCGCATTTTTATTGTTCGTTATTTCGTTCGTGTCGCTCCCTCAACATCGTTTTCGCCGCAGCGAATTCTCTTCATGACGAGTGACTATTTTTCTACTCAAATATATCGATCGTGAAAGTTCCCTCCCCTCTCCATCCGTGTTTCATCACGAATGGCACAGTCCGATTAGATCAAGGCTCTTTCTTCCAAGTCTCTCTACACTTGGAAAGTTCCTTCGCAAAGTTGAAACTTTCTCAACTTCATTCGCATGCATCCTACTTCGTTCACTTCTCGTCCGCGCGTGCCATGGGAGATTAGGCTCGACAATTCAGATCTGACAAAAGTTTCGTCTCGCGTCGGGCAAAGCTAACGGCAACGACAACGATAACGACGACAGCGTCTTAACGCGTCACAGCAGAGTGGCAGTTCGAAACTTAGCGAATTTCTGACAACTGCCGCCGTTTGGGAACGCTTAAACAGCGTTACTCTCAACACTTGCTGGGACAAGATCCATAATGACGGCCGTGAGATTCCTAAAGCTCGATGCATGCAGATTCGTTTGGATCTCCACTCAATTGCTCGATCCGCGCTTCGATTGCAGCTAGCTCGATTCTCGAACGATCCTCGAATGATTCTCGAGTATCGCGCTTCAGTTGGGGAATACGCTATGTAATCAGAGCTCTTCGTCTACATGCGAGGCACGCTAATGACGCGGGCGATTAAGCTCGTGCGATGACAATCCACTCCCAGTTCGAAAAACGAATGTCATTTTTTTATTTGGAAGTGTAAAGTGCATAATAGAATTCAGTGCTCGAAGTAATTCTACTTATTTTGTTTTTTGTGTAGAGATTATATTTCCGCTAGAGAAAATTGAACTGTTTGAACGATCAATAACCGTATTATATTTTGTTATATTCTTATCAAGTTATACGTATATTAAGTTAAATTACCTTTCTTGATTTCTCACACAAGTTTTTGTATTGTCCATGTGTTTGCTCTGCAACGTTTCGATTACAATTATAGATTTACATTTAATACTTTTCCATCGTGTATTATATTAGATCTTATTTGCGCGGAATATTACTTAAGTTCTAACACTTTTGCAACTTTTAAAAATACATTTCAATGCATCTCAAATGCATTCGATTCATGGAATAATTGATTTCCCTAGGCGCACCATAATCTTACATGAGTGATATGAAAAGTGCCAGCGCGTATTACATTTGACGCATGACGGCTCTACTAAACGTATCTCAAGGCGAAGCGTAAACTCATACTGAAAACCGAGACGTGCTGCAAGTTTCGTAAGCAAGAACGGATGCGAACTTTGAGACCCGGTAGGCCCCACCGGATTCGTAATCGCGTAATCCGGAGATTTCATTAAACCAAATATCCGAGCTTTCTGTCGTCGGAGCTTAAGTGCGCTCCCTAACCGAGAAAAAGTTATGCGATTCGGTACATCGGAAATCTGCTTTTATCCCCGCCGCAAATTAACTTTAGCAAAATTAATTAAGAACCGGAGCACCGGGGTTGAGTAACGCTAAGATCGTCCATAATGGAGATGCGGACTTTAATCCCGTTCGATCAAGCCCACTGTCAAGCAAGTAAGCTAATCGAGCAAGCCGTTTCCACCCTTTCTGCCGTGTATGCAAAATTGATTTCTCTCGTGACACACGAGAAATGGTTTTTTTTTGCTTTCAATTGTAGACATCAAAGTTATAATTGCGTTGTCGGTACGTACGTCGCGGTTATAAAGATGCTTTACCATTAGTGGCGGCAACGTATTGTGTCTTATCCCAGGCAGCTTCGACGCACGAACGTATCGAAACACGGGACTTTGCTGTCAAAATCGAGCCAACGTGAGTCGCGCCAGTGTGCAAAAGTTGTCAATGCGTAATACCCGTATTTTATCGGCCGTTAACGAATCCGTGGAGGACGTTAAGGAGCGCGTCGTGTGGGAAAGCGACGTCCATTCTTTCGACGACAATACAGCCATTTGATAAAAGTCACTCGATCTCCCTTTCGCCGCGAACAAATATTGGAAGGAGAGCTCGCGCGATAAGCGTGAAACTCTGAATTCGAAGCTGTTTGTAGATTACGGACGCGGGATGCGTACATGTGCGTATGCTTGCGTGTAGTTGCGTATCGGTGTCCACACTTACTACGTTGCTTTACGAGGCAGATGTTGATAACAGGCGACAGTGACAGAGACAGGGACAGTGACAGCTGCCCCGTATTGTTCGACACGTTCGTTGATTATAGGTCAAAGGCCTCTTACGAAGAATCAAAGAATTACACGAAGTGCGGTCAAAATTTTTTTGCAAGCCGATCATTTACGATAAATCTCTTCTTGCTGTACAAGCTGCACTTCTTCCAAGTTTTTCCAAGTCTAGAATTTGACCTGTATAACAGGAAATCTATGGCGGTATTTGAAATTTCACGCGATTTCTTTTCTCGGTATCGAAATTAACTTCATTCATTTGTATTGCTCTATTTATATAGACATGTAGCATATTTTTCACGACACACTTAACTATTTTTCGATAACCGAAAGATAAGATAAAATTTCCATTTATCAAGCTACTCGGTCTAAATGAATACAATCTTGTTTGGTGAAGGAGGTAACAAAGTAATATTGAACTCCTTTTTTAAGAGTTGTTGTTTATAAATGACACAAAAGAATGAACAATTTTAGAAGCACGAGAGTTTGACACGATTAATAAATTATAGAAGCAAATAGCATCTTTATTTGTGCACTCAATCTTGTTCTGTCAAATAATCTGTATTAAGATGCACTAGCGATGCATTACGTAACGCGATACTCTGTTACGGAAAGTTAAAAATACATTAGACTTGACACAAAATCTTCTCTTTGATTCTTTAGACACGGAATCAATGAAAATAGCTATATATAAAACATATTCTAACCCACTTTTAGCTAAATAAGTTAAAAAAATCAATTAAGATTCAATGGAGTGTGCTGTAATAACGATAGATATGACACATTAAAGAAACATATTATGAAAAAGATTATGAAAAAATAATCAGCATTTAAGAATTTATAGTTTCGAATTGTAACGCCAGAGATATATTTTGAAAAACGTCGATAAAATTCTCAAGCAATAGCCGAAAGTTTGAAAAGACGATTAATAATTTATTGTACTTAGTAGTGCTTGACTTACAACAGAAATAGTAATTTAATCTTACCATAGCAAGCTTTGCTTTCGACTAGCGAAGTAATTATTTGAAACTTTGTTATTACGATTTGGTCTGTAAAAAACGGACTCAATTTTACTATCTATATCCGTTTTTGTCGGGTCGTTAAATAAATGTTCGCGCGGAGAATGATATCGTGGAAGAAGACTTCTATTTATTGCTCACCATACGAATTGAAACAAAAAAAACGAAATGTCGGATTTCTGGAAAATTCACAAATATGAAGAGCACCGATTGAAACATCGGTAATTTTTCAGTTATGCGAGCAATATTCTTTGGTTTTACATCTTGGCTCGTGTCGCATTTGTTCCACAAATCTCGAGGTCCATGAACCTTAAATTGATTTTTTGAAAAATTCATGCGCAAATGGAGTAGATCGAGCCACAACGGTTTAAGATTGCTGAAAATAAAGGACGGAAAATACCGATCCTATTAGTCGGATAGCAAACCTGATGTATTATCGGTCGGCGGAATGGTCTTCGCGAGAGAAAATAGATGTGGATATAAACGCGACGTCGAGACTGCGAAGGACTCCCGACGGAAGTGACGTGCGATAAAACCATGCGATTACGAAAGGCTCGTCCGCGCATCGTGGTGACGTGACGGTGACGGTTATTGCACACAAGCCGATTTCCAACGGTTTCGCAAAGAAATTACGAAGTTTCTTACGCAGTCGAGGTTTGGTTCCAAGAATCGTCGTTCCTTATGACGTAAACTGTATAAAATAAAATATAAATTAGCAATAATTAGAAGAGTGGGATAGAGATGGGATCGTGCAAGCTGTCGAAATTACAGAGCCTCGTAGCTGTATCGTTACATTGTGACGAGAGCTTGCAGCGTCGATTAGGCGAGATACAGGATAATACACGTGGGGAAAACAGGAATAAATAAAATGCAACGAAAAGCAAAAAGCATAAATTGTATTTCGTAACAATAATATGAGCGAACGAAAGCGAAACATTGGTAGTACACACCGCATAAACCGCGCATTGACAATCGCGATGAATAATGGAGGGGTCAATTAAATCTCAATTAAACACCACCGGATAATACGAATCGCGGCTCTTTTCAACGTCACCCCACCAGAGGGCTAGGTTTTTTAAACACCGCTGGTGCGTTTACTCGCTTCGAAAATCAGCATGCCTAGCGCACCCATGTTATACAATCATTTTATACACCTCGTAAAGAATAGCGTATTAAAATTAGGTTGATGGGCTTCGAAAATATGATTTCCACTCTGCGCCCATCGATAATCTCGCCATTCGACCGAATCAAATTCTATCCCGACACTTGGCGATACCGATACCACGTATTATATTCTGTATCAAATTATCCGCTAATTTAATAGCACGTTGTCGTCATAATTTAAAGCCGCGTCCATCATTAATCACGGACGGCCACGACTCGAAACTAAATCAGGATAGCACGAAGTATGCTCGCGTAAAGTGGGAAATACATTTACAAGTGCGTTACACTCCACGATCGCTACGAAGGCACGCAACCGACGACCCTCTTCCGAACTCGGGCAAGGAAGAAGAAACACCGGAACACACGAAAGGAATTCTATCCGACGGTTCATTTTTGTCCTTTCCGTAACTTTTCTTATTTCTTTCCGTCGATTCTCTCTCTTTCTCTTTCTCTCTTTCCAACGTTTATCTGCTAAAACTCGTAACGTTTACTATCGCGTTCGGTATTGCCAAGTTTCGATGGTATGCAACGATTGTCTTTGACAAATCTGAGATATGTACGGGTTTTATCACAACGATAAAACGCGAACCGGCAAATAATAGCTCGGACATTTCATCGCATTTACGGAACAGCACCGAAACACTGAGAACACAGTAAGAGATGCACCGACCACGTAACTTTACCTTATCTGCGATGCGACCACATTATCCCCGAGATAAACACACGTGTCACACTGAGTCGCGAACGGCGCGTCGTAGGAGCAACGGTGATCACAGATTAGAAAGAAACGCGGATCCGTGATACGCGGACACAAATGTCATCCGAAGATCGAACAAGTACCGCTGGAGCGTCCGGACACTGTAACCAATCTCCACCACTGTAGTCCACTTACAGTTCACCCGGTCGGCCGATCATTTTGCGAAATCGCGAGGTAGATGCGAAGAGTAACGTGCGGGATCACATTGTCTTCCGCGAAAGTTTCCTCGTCGTCATCGCGAGTCACGTTGCGCTTTATCCACGATCAAGCACCACCAGTGACCACTGTTCGTCCGTTGACCGCTAGCAGCCACCAACGACTCCGAGATTCCGCGCGATCTTCCCGTTCACTACGGTCTCGTGCACCACGTTCGCGGACCCGTAGCTCCACGGCGTTTGGTCCTTCGTGTCCTTAGAGCATACGTATATATCCGTGAGCGGGTGTGCGCGTTCCTTGGACGTGTACGCACGTGCATGTAAGCCGGACGTCTCCGTGTGTACGTGGAATCGTGGTTCCGTGGCGGTATAGGCGAGCCGTCGTTTCCCCCGGTCGTACGTGTGTGTGTCGCGCGTTTGTTACGTGTGCGCGCGCGCAAATAGTCTCATGTGAGTGTTGCGTGTATGCGTGTTGGTTGGTGTATGTGGTGTACGAGTACGTGTCGTGTACGTGTATGTGTGTATGTGTGAGTGGGCTAAGGGTGCGCGCGCGCGCGTCTATACCGGTGGGTATATTACAAGGTGTACGCGTCTTAAGTGATTTCGGCCTCGCTGGTCAGCCCCGGCAGCTCCGTATGATGAGGCCGCCGCTTTGCTACTGACAGACCTAAAGACCACCCTAACCCTGCAGTCGGGGACGAGGGGTTCCCCACCCCCGTCGTGAGCGTCGACGAGAGAGAGACCACCCTCCCCCGCCAGGGACCAGGGCGAATAAGCAACCCTTAGCACCCGATGCCACCTCCACGGCGGCGGCGCAAACGCACTCCTGCCTCCGAGGGTAGTCTTATCCCCACCGACTCTTTCGTAGAAGCGAGACCACCTCTCCCACCCACCCCCCAGTCGATCCCGGTCCTGCCACCACCACCGCCCCCTCCTGCACCCCTCGCGACGCACGCTACCGACGCCGACGCCGCCGACGCCGCCGCTGCCACCGCCGCCGCCGCCGTATCTACCCCTCCAACGCGGACCTGACGGCGAGAAATCCCTTCCAGAGACGAGAAACCCCTTCTTCTCGTTTCCTACGGCTTCTACGGAGGAGAGTCGTCTTAAGATAAAAACACGGACGATCGGGTTTTGCAGTTAACCCACTCACCCTCGACTCGCACATCCCCTCTACACGCGCGTCCTTCCCATCTCCTCATCATCCCCCTGATCCACCGATGTATCCCCCTACTCCTATGCCACCGGACTCTTACAAGCAAGCAGCCTCGAGTCACCCCAACCCTTTTCCTCCGTCCACCCCATCCTCCTCGCCACGCTACTCCGCGGATCTCTACGACTCGACGAAACTTTCGATTCTTTCGGGGCCAACCTTCACAACCCCTACCGCCCCCCATTTTTTCCTCTCTTCGCCGATACATCGCGTGTCGACCCGTTCGACGTTATCATACCGTTCACCCTCGGAGTACACATATTCCCCACCCCTGGCATGGCGTTCCCACTGCGAGAGACAACAACAGGACCGACCTCGTGGTTTTTTACAGGACGGAGGGGGAAAGGTGGCCGTATATATTGTTTCATTTTTTGAACGGTTTCAAGCGCATCGATCTTCGACGACTACACATCCCGTCCTAGTCATACGTCGATGTGACGTGCCGACAAGTTCACTTTCGCCGCGTTTCTTTCCGGGGTAAACTCCATGATCCCGTACATTATCATCGATACCCCGATAGTGTCAAACCCGTCACAACGATTTCTCATTTGAGAGATGATAATAATAAATATGATGACAGTGATGAGTTTGTGCGAGACAAGAATAAAAGATCGGTTATATATCATCTTCGCAGGACAAATGCGATATGTGTGTATTTTCGACTTCATGTTCAACTTTTTATATTTTCTATATTTTCGTGAAACATTAATGTCACATCTGTCAAAAATGTTATTAGAATAATTCTGTGTTCTTTAAAATATGTAAGCGAACCTTTAAAATTTATACGAAAATGGACAGAGAAAATCAGACACATAAGATGTTGACTGAAAGAATAGAAGATACGGAGAACTGTACAAAAGATAATAATGACAGATACAGCGACGCAATGTAAAAATTAAACGAGATACAACGATAAATAGGCATAGAAATGACATAAATAAAATACAGTCTACTATTGTCAGTTTATTGTCAGTTAACAATTTTTCTGTAATTTTGTTTCATTCAAATGACTTTTTGTGAAAACATTTCCCTCGAAAGAGAATCTAATTACAGTATTTTATAAATCTTTGTTCGTAAGCTAAATATGAAATCTGTAAACGCATAAAATTCATAAAATATGAAGATGGAAGGTATTTTCTGTAAATAATACATTGACAAATTTGTCGTAGATTCTCAAAGCATCACACTATGCATTATGAACAAGATTTCGCATAGAATATTATATCATTCTTTTAGCTGTTAACAAATACAAGTGCAATTTTGAAAATCTAAATAAAAATTTGAAAAATACGATTTAAATTAAAAGTATGTGAAATTATAATCGACATCGTCATCATTAACGTTTATATTAAGGAACTGAAAAGCTTTTCTTTTTTGCATTTTTATTAATAAAATTTCAATGACGCAAAAAAATTGGTAACTTTCACACGATAAAAAAGTAATAATTTTTACGAACGGTAACTTATTTAGAAAAGGATGTACTCGTACAAAACAATCAAACTATATATAATTTGATGTTAAATTGACAAATATTACAGTTGACAAATATTGACAAATACATATATTAAGATGAAAAATAATGATAAATAAAGGTAATAATTTCCTCTTGTAACATTGTCGCGCAAATAATTACGGATACTAACTACGGACACTTTGTTAAAAAAGTGACAATTATAATTCAGGTATATACATTTGAACATATACAAGAATAAGCTTTGATTTACGATGCGCTGTCACGAAAGTTCTTTTATGCTTAGCCCTTTGACCACGAGATTGTATCAATTTAAATGCTTGAGAGAATGGGAGTATGTTTACATTTACTCAAAGTTTGGAAAAAGCTAATATCAATTTTAACTTGACGAATTTTTTACTGTAACTTTTAGATGGCCCGTCCAGAATTAAAAGGAATTAAAAATCAAAGTATCTTCCGAAAAGAGATGATGCTCGAGTTTCAAAGTCCGTAGTAGTTAAACTACGTTCCATTGGAACTTACAATGCAGATATCAAATATCACGACGACGTTCTAGAAACTATAATAGACAAACGTCTTTCATTAACTAAACCTTTCTGGTAATAAAGAAAGAGAAAGAGAAAGACAGCCGCAGATGTATCGAAACAAATTTTTATGCGGGTCAAGCTTTTCTGCGCTTTTCGAAGCCGCCACCCCCACCCCTGGGTATACACCCCACTACCGATCGACACTCATTTATACTTTTACCACCACCCCACCGCCCCCACCGTGGGGATTGTTTATGACACGATTCGTTTGATTATTAGCTGTTTATACGCGACCATCGATCGAACCGCTAACTGCACGCGGCATTCCGACAGCAAAACAGTTTCGCCGCGCGCTTTACTGAAACCCTTTCGCTCCAAAACCGGATTTTTTTTTTTCAAACGTGTACCTGAACCGACGAAACTGGTTCTGCTGGATATTCCGTTGGTTCTTGGTTACTCTTTCTCGTGATCTTAGTTCATATACGGACGACTACTCGAACGACATCTTAACAGTGTTCCATACGTCATCGTTCGTCGATACAATTATAATTTTTTAAGTGTACGGCAAAAATAAGATTTCTGGAATTCTCTTGAAATTCGAAAAAAGTGTGCGAATCTCTGTTTCATGATAATCAGCAAAAAGTGAGAGTGATGAAATGTTAAATTATAACATCGAATTCTTTTCTCACTTTTTCCAAGTTTCAACGATTACGTCCTCTTTGCTATCATGAAACCAAGAAATGTAATTCACAATTTTAGCAGAAATTAACTTGATTCTCGAGTAAGTTATAAAAATACTCGACGTAATGAAAAACGATGCTGTTTTTTTGAATTTCTTTAATTGAATTGAATATATTTTCAAAGTATTATTAATTCTAGCAATTCCCATCCTAAATGATTAGTTATTTATACATTTCAACTTATGTTTGAGAATAGCTTCGGTGAGGTTTATGTTATTGATTTAAAAACGAATCCGCGTTGCGTCTGTCGCGACCTGTCGTGGGTTAAACGGCTGCCGTCGGAACAATGTTTGACATCTCCGCTTTTCTGGCTGACAGGAGCTAACCGTACCTACTGTCACGAAGATGTTTCCGATAAGTTTTGCCCAATTATCACGCATTTCAAATTCTCTCATATTTATCAATGCTTTTGCATTCTATGCGCTGCAATTCAATAAGTATTTTAGAATTCAATTCATTGCATTTATCACACGAGACTTATTTCAAAATTGATTTTTTTCTCTCAAGCGTGTACTTATTGTTACTCATTTATTATTTTATTCCCTATAATTTATATATTGTTTAAATTTGTTATTTACTTATTAACACTTAATATTTCTTAATATTTCTAGTAACACGATTTTTTAATGTAAAAATTATACAATTAAGGTAACCGTATGATTCTGACACACCTCTTTTCCAGAGATATTTATTATGTCGCATTACTCATTTTCGAAATTATAATTTGGAGAATATTTTCAATATTATTGCAATATAACACATTTTTCCGTTTGCATTTTTCCTTTTCAATTGTCCATAGCACAAAGTGATGTCTGAGGGACTAAAGCAGCGCGAATTTTTTTTTTAGTAACGATTTAATGTCCCGAAACGCGATTCGACGTCTAAATATCTTAGCGCATCCGTTTCAATAAAGAGCTGCGCAATTATTTATCATTAGCACGATGTTTCTTATTTACCAATCGCACGATCTTTCTTGTTTCATTAGTCAGGAGCACCACGATCTTATTGTCACTCGGATATTGTCGTCGGCTGCCATTCTGTTTCACGCGAGTTCGTTTTACGAATCATTTCTTAACGTGAGCACAATCAACACACCAGCACATCACATCCGTCACCGTCAACATCACCACACGATCAAGAGTGCTTCCTTCGCGCGGAGCACAACTAGTCTAAGGAGAAACGGACCGCGTAGTCAGACACCGTAAGGAAAATATGCGAGTGTTTCACTAGCGAAAGACGCGCCGTTTCTCGAGTAACGTATCCCACTACTGGAAGAAAGTAAGTGCTGTCGCAAAGGTGTTGTTTAATTGTGAATGGGAATCTTGCATGTGCGCTTTGCATCTCGAAGGAGAGCTTCCGTTCGTTTCCGTTTTGCGCGAAAAGAACCGACGCGTGTTTCTACTTGTCTCCACTTATCGCGGAGATCTTTCTTGCCTCTTTATCCTTTCATGTCGTCTCTCGTGTCGTGTCTCATAATCGAAATGGGGCGTATCATTAAAAAAAAAAAAAAGAAAGAGAAATGTCCGTTTGTCACAGCGAGAATTTTGATCATCTTCGTTTTCCTTCTTGGTTCGTATTTAAGTTTGTTTAAGTTGCGTTTTCGTAAACGTAATTTACGCGATCAAGATGGACGATTAACACGATAGCCGGAAAAATTATTGCTTCGCGTGCGATCGAGGGAAGAGGATAGCTGGGCGAAACTCGTCCGCGACACAAGAAACGAGGAAGGTGAAAAGTGAACGAGGAAGGGACGTCTCCCTTCATTCCGGTCGATTGTCGGCACTCACCTGTTTGTCGCGCCGATCCCAAGGAGACAAGTTCGGAGGACGAGGACGGGTAAGATGTTCACAACATCGGCGCACTCGAAGCCGGCAGATTGACGATCCTCTTCGATCCTCTCTCACTGCAAGCTCTCGCGCGAGCTTTTAACATCACAGTATCTACAACGTCGAGTCGCGTCGTTAAAAAGTCCTCGCCCGGCACCTTTCCTTCCCTTTCTTTTTTTCCTCGTCGCGAAACTTTCTTTCCGTTTTTTACTTAACAAAAAAAAAAAAGAACCGAACTTTTTCTTTCTTTTTTTCCTAAATATACGTTAAACAAATCGTTTCTTTTCTCGTCCTTTTCCTTGACTCGCGCGCGCGGCCCCGGTGCCTCTTTTTACGTGGGGGCTCCCGGCCTGACGAACGTGGCCGATCAGCGCGCGGGTAGAGAGAGCTTGGGCTGCGTGGCGGAGCGCGAACTTTCGGGCTTGCGGGCGCACTGGCGCACACGGCACACTCGCACCGCGTAGGCGGAGAGAGGAGAAGCTCCGGCGGATGCTGTAAGCCGAAGGGAGAGAACTACGCGCGCCGGCCAGCGGCGGAGCAAGCCGGTGGCCCCTCTTGGCCACTTTGCCCCGTACGGTGGCGCCTCTACTGCGCGCAATCGCAAGCTTCGTCGCTGCTTCTCCTAGGCGTGCAGTACGAGGGACGAGGACGGCGTTATCCGTCGGCGTGAGATCGGCGGCAGGCGGTGGGAAACGAACGAGAGAAAGAAGATCCGCGCGCCGGCCGAAGAGAAGGACCGGCGAAGCGAGCGAACGGGTGGACGGACGGACGGACGGGCGCGCGGAGGGTTGCCGGCGAAGGGTTGACGCGGGGGTTGCTGGTGTGCGAGATACGGCTCGCGCGCCGGGCAGAGGGACAGAGAAAAGTGCCGCGGGAGCAGGACCGCCCCTTGGCGCTGGTTCTACGCGGGAACCCGACCGCCCGGAGCGGTAAAATTGAAGATTTATGCGAGACGCCGTTTACGTCGATTAACGCTACGCCGTTGCTGCCCGCCCGTAACTTATTTAACGACTGCGCGATCACGCGTTTTTCCACGGAGGCCCGAGATCGCTCGCCGCGATTCTCTTCTCGCGCGAGAGCGTCATGTCGATCAAGATTGAGATGTTCGATACATGGCGCGATACGATACAGGGTAAAATTCATTCTGTCTCCCGAGGACCTTAGTTCTTTTCCCGCATTCGGCGTTAAATGTAGCTGCGTAATTTTACCGCTGTACTTATTTAATAGGGAGGAAATTTAAATGTGAATCTAAGATTGAAGAATGCTGTTATTGAATATTTAAAGAAGTCATATATCTGTCTATACGAGGTAAAAAAAGTAAAGTACTTTACATAATGTGACAAGAAAATGCGATCTTTGATTGGAAAGAATCAATATGAACGATAAAGTCCATTACATAATACGACAAGAAAATCTGATTTTTAATCAGAAAGGTATTCGAACATAACGTCTTACCCCGGGTGACGGTGTTTTCGTCAGCGCTCCTGAACGAGTCTCGAGGAAGGCGATAGGCAACGAGAGAATCGACGGTGCGACGAGGAAGATCCCGATCGTGTAAGCTCGCGACGGAATCGCCGTTGGTGGACGTATAGGGCGGGCAGGGTCGGCAGGGGTGAGCCGCGTTCAAAGGACAGAGACGGGGCGCACCATCCCTCTTTCCCCGAGGCTCGGGTGCGACGAGGATACGCCGACGAACGATATGAGCGCCACCGAACTCGTTCGAGACACGCCGGACAGCGATCGTAGGAGGAAGACGGAGCTTGCGAACGCTAGGGAGAAGAGAGAAAAGCCCTGTGCGCCGGAGGGGTAGCACGACGTAGACGGAAGCGGTGGAGACGGCGGAGGGAGAGAAAGAGGGAGAGAGAAAGGGAGAAAGAGAAGCCCCCGCTGCAAGCTGACCACCGACCCTCTACGAAGGTATATACGAAGGAAGAGAAAGACGGACACGACGAAGACAGGTGCGAGAGAGTGACCGCGTTTTATCACACCGACGACTCGCCGTTGTACGTGTGAGCCATGCGGATACCACGAGGTGTAATATCGGTATTTCCGAAGCGAGACGGTGTGCGTTCGGTATACGCGTACATATCGGTGAGATACTTGAAACGCTCACCTTCGACCCGAGGATTCGAAATGTCATGAAATTTCCAAAATCCGGGAGGGGAAAAAAACTACGATCTCCTTAAACTTCTCCCCCTCTCGATCGTGCTCGAAAAATCGAGTTTGAGTGTCCTTTTCGGGGAACGTTTGGTGCTCGCTCGAAGAATGTTCGATGAACATCGATCCAGATCCTTTTTTTTCTTCTTTCTCAACTGCAACGCGTGCGTTACGGAGTATCGCGAGGCTCTCGTGTAATTAAGCGTGAATAAACAAGCGAGCGGACCTATAATTTAGTCGGTCAGGACGGAAGTGGTGCGAGCGAGACGACGAACGTGCTCGGTCATGCGCGATCGCCGGCAAAAGAGAGAGCTCCGCTACCCTTTCGATACGTGAAACGAGGACACGCGCAGCCTCGCCGCTTGTATCGCGCGCGATGGGGCGCCGCGTCTGTGGTGGTGAGAAGCGCCGGCGGCGAGGTTGTGGTAGTACCCCGAAGAAAAATCGCCGCGAGTCTGTAGACGCCTGTACGTGCGTACTAAGGGGTTGAGACGGCATGTGGTAGTGAAAGGGTTGCTGGACAGTGGCGAGCTCCTGCTTAGGCGGTCGCCGGCGGAACTAACAAGGAAAGGGGTTGAAATCTGCCACCTTTGCTCTAATGATCGCGCACTACGCTCTGGTCCTTTCGTATGTAGTACCTTAACTCGACAGATATCGTTCGAAAACGCGAATACGTTCGATTACTTTCGAAGAATTTCGTGCGATATCTCTTAACTTGCGTAGAAGAGAGTTAAGCGCGATATTAAATAACCAACACTATACTTCGTTGCGTTAAAACATTCACCGAATATGCTTATTCGCCAAGTAAATAATGAAAAGTTTGGAAAAATGCCTCTAATTAAGAGTCAAAAGTTTTTTCTTGTATTTTCTCGCGTGTTGTTGCGATGCGCGTCAAATATCAAAATTAACGTCAAAAATAAAAAGCTCATAAAAACGCGACAAACGCGTAACGATCTTTTGGCAATGTTTTACAATATTTTTTGTTCATTGCATAGCCATAATTACAATCGTTTAAGCTAAAATTATTGACTACAACGATATATTCTCCTCAAAGGTTCGACAAAGCTAAAAGCGGTTTTCCAGTAGAAAGGTATTTTCATTTCGATAGCACGATATGCGAAATAAACGTGCCAAACTGCCAAACGATGTGCTCGGTTCAGAGACCTGCGTCTCAGTGTTATACCACTTTTTACACACTCCCTTCTCCGCCCCGTTTAACTCCAACCCCGAAAAGCCCACTTACCCAATCATACCCCAATCTACCGCTGGCTCAGCGGCGGCGTGCAAAACTCTCGATCAACCGCCAGTATTTTTATCCCCGCAGTTTTTAAGGTCACTTGTTGCTTCTTACTATGCTAGTGCCGCGGGAAGAAACTCGCCCTCTTTACGAAGGCCACGTCCACTTTTTCTCGCAGCGCAATGTTAATAATTACAGCAGCCAGTGTGGAAAAGTGATATCGTAACAATTATATTTTATGAGTCTCTAGTGTGAATTTTAAATTAGTATATAATACAAAGTGAAAGCGATTATTCGTATATAGCACGAGAGCGATTATTATTGTAGTATATAATGCGAAGTAAAATCTAGTGTTAGTTATATATAATTTATATATTTACAATATGTTTAAGCTAATTTTGCTAAACTGTTTCGTTTTAGTGATTATGTTAAAAACGTTGCAGAAATACCACTATTATTTATCGATAAATTTTTTAATCAATTTAGAATTTATAAGTAGTTCATCTTCTTACTCTGTCAACGGTGCTTCCTCTATGCCATGAAATTATTTGTTGCATCGTGCTACGCTTTACGGATCAATTAGAGCAATGAGGCTCTACTCGGAAAAGTCGGAATGCTTTTCCGTATTCAGTATTTAGTGCGTATTAACGAGAAAATCGAGCTGGGTAGCACGCGCTTGTTAATTTGCTGTAATAATCGCGTCTATATTTGACAAAAGAAGAGAGCAAGTAGAGGACGGGTCGATTATAATCGGAACAGTCGCGTCCGCTTTTAATCGACGAATCTTCTTTCTAACGAGTTTTGCTCTCTCTTCTTTCTTGTTTTTCTCAATATAATCATAATATTTGCATTCTGGTTACTCGATCTTTCTTGGTACCGTGATGCGCATCCCTCACCCAGTTTCACCCCTTCGCCCCTTCATTGCAGCTGCGCACGATATCCGATCAGTGTGGCCGGTATTTTTATTCGTAGATTTTAAGGTCACTTGTTGCTTGTTTAGTTATGTCGGGGTACACACGCGCCGTCAACACACCGGCGCATGGATCGGCTGGAGCACGCGCGCGCGCGCGCGAGTGAGAGAGAGAAAGAGAGAGAGAGAGAAAGAGAGAACGCGTGTGTGCTCAGCGGGGGCGTTCGCTCTGGTGTATCGTAATGCACGTGGACAAAGCAATCCGCCGACATGTGTTGAGGATGCTACATGCAAGCGCGGGATTGTGTACGTGGCATCGGACCGATAGGTGGACGCCCTGTCGATTTCATTTCCCCCATCGAACCACCGGATGGCGAGGGGGGTACGCTGGCGGGGTTGAGCGTTCCACTATTTTTTTCTGGCTTTTTGCCCCTTTTTTCCGGGGCGTCCGGATTTCGCGTTGCGGTTTTTTTGCGCAGCTTTCGCTACTCCCGCGTGGTGCTCCTACCCTCTCTCTCTCTCTCTCTCACTTTTCTACGCGCGATTTCTTTCTCTCTCTCGGTCTCTCACTCTCTCTCTCTTTCTCTATCGTTGGCTACGTGTATCGAAATGTCCCAGTCTCTCTTACCGCTTCTTTTCACACTAGTTTTCTCTCTCTTTCTCGCCTGACTCTCTTTCCTCTCGCTTTATTTTTTCTGGCTTTTGCTTTTGTTTTTTGTCAACCACCGTTTGCCGCGTTGCGCGTTCGTTTTGTTTAGTGAGTTATGTCACGGCCACCAAATCGATCTTCGATGTCTGAATACATGCAACCAGAATTACGCTTGTAAAGCGATAAGAATCACGATACCGAATCTCAGAAGCTTATAACAGCTTCTGAGATAAAGCGCACGATTTTACTCTAATTGAATATCGTTTCATCTTCACGCACAGGATTAAATGCAAAATTTAAATAACGTGTCAATCTTAAAAAGGATATGTGATATGTATATGATCCCCTACACAGTATAAAAACGTGAAATTTGTTTCTTGGAATTTTAAATTATCCTGTAAATTTTGAAAAAATATTTCCTATTCAGGTTATTCGATATCGACTTACTTCTTCATTCGCGCACGAATATATACTAATGTAGTAGCGCAATGACGAGAAGTGTGTGATTGTGCACACATATACATCGAATACATGCGTGGCAAAGTGGTGGTTGATTTGCGAGCGTCCAGCTTCAATAGATCGAGCAGATCAATGGCATCGACTCCCTAGAGTCAGTCTTTTCTCCCATCCTACTCCATCAAGTTGTAATGTGCATGTGCATGATCCGCTAGAACTGAGCGACTGACATATTCGATTCCGATTATCGAATTCGTGTTGTCGTAAGCAGTGCAATTGGGAAACCTTAAACATAGTTTAACATTTAACAGTCATTCACGCTGCCAAGTGAAATGATAAATGATCTTTGATTCTCAATATGTATTTTTCCTTTATCGAAGTACAAAAATATTTCCCTCGCGCAAATAAATTCCGATATTCCGGCCGTTATATAACTTGTCTTTTCATTCTGATACAGAATTTGCGAAAGAAATCTCGAAAGCAGATAACAAGACTTTTCCCCGGAAATACACACATCGTGTCTGTTCGAGAAGTTCAGCCGTTGAAAGAGAACGTGGTTTATAAAACCCTGAATATTTCATCGCTGCATTTTATTCAAGCATCAGGAATATGAAAAGTGTTATATTCTTGAACAATAGTGCTATCATTCAGATGACGCTTACTGAGTAATTTGCGATCACGATTTACATCCTGCCGACCAACTCCTTACGAACCCCTGGCACTCCTGAACTGTTCGAGTCTACGGAAAAGTCTAAACTCGGACTGCGAGACGGACAAACGTGCGGACGGACGGACGGACTGATTGGTGAACTCGCTGCTGCCGGTGACAGCCACAGTATTAGCATTCCTGCGCGGCCAGCAACTTCATACTCAATGATATACCACAGCGGGAAACGCGCGTACACAAGCAAGAACGTGCGCTGAGACGCGTGTACATACGATGGATTCGTGGCCGCGCCGCCTACGAAGGATATTGGGGTGCTTTCGTACTCGTCCACCATAATAATTCGCCATAATAATTCGCAGGCATACAAGTACAGGCGTACCGTACGTTTGCACGGAGGTCGGCTACGTCGGCACTGAAAGGTACCTCGGTTCAACTTCGCGCTCCCCTTCGCTCCGACCGCTACCCTCTTTTTCTCATCCTCCGTAACCACCCCCCCTCCTCCCTCACTGCGCCACCGTTCTCCTCTGCTCGTCGCTCTTCTGCTTCTCGCTTTCCCTCGGTCCTGGACTGCAGTCAAACAGAGTCGCTCCGCTCCTCCACCTTTGACCATTCGAATTAAACCTTTTAACTGTCGCATTGTTTTTGATGGCTCATTTTCTCCCGCGAAATTGTTATTTAAATTCGTTCCGGGTTATACGCGCATACACCGGGTGACCGGCTACTTCCGCTCGTTTACTCGATCACTTTCACTCGTAATGTTTTTACTCATTTTGACAAACCTTTCCTCTTTTCCTTTACAGATGTCTTGTTAATGTGGCAGTTGATGGAAAAAAATCGGTATCGGGACGGAAGTATTGAATTTCGGACGGAATAAAGTTTCCAAGATTACACTGGTAATACGACATAGACAAATTAGGAATGACTGATTAGATTTAAGACGTAGGTATACAGGATATAAGGCTCATATTACGGTTGTACGATAAACTTGATAAAGTAAGGTCTTTAAAAATGTGAAGTTTGAAAATCTTTAGAAATGTTTTATTTTGTGGCAAATTAATACGCTTAGAAAAATGTATGGTACATAAATATCATGTAATATCAGCCTAAAGCATCGAGCAGAAGGCATTTACGCAGCGATATTACTAACCGCGTTTGAGTTTTAGTGTATCCAATTGATTGGACTGTGCACCTAAACATTAACGCATCGCTGTCGGGGCTCGTAACTGTATAGGCGATACTTGAATAGCGTCTGGATTACATTGGTTTTCAATCTACTAGTGTGCAACTCGAGTTTTCGTAGAACCACGAAGATACGAAAGTTCTACGATAACGCATATCTACAATAGCTTAAGAAGCGCTTTGCTCTGATTAGATTATGCTTGTAGAGGAAGTTTAGTACAGTTCAACACAGATCTAAGAATATAAGCGCAAAGAGCTTACTAAGTGCTGGCTTCTGCTGAACACTTCCAATGTCTAATTCGCAGCGCATTGCGATTTGTACAAAGTTTGAATTGCAAAAGTAATGTAAGAATTGCAAAAGTATGAGAATCCGGTCGAGTGTCATTACGTAGATTCACATTGAAACTCTCGCAACCGCCGTCTTCATCGCGATGCCATCATCGCCAGCGAATCCGTGGGAATTCCGGCAATGAGTTACGCTTTGTCCCCGCGGACCCGTACTTGCGGCCTAAACCGAAGCGAATTGCGGCTGGGTATGAAAGCTTTCAGAATAGGCCCGGGTTTGCTATATTAGCCCGTAGTTAGATTTTAGTTTAATGATTTCCGCCGGACAATGTCCGCGGTAATGGCGTCCGAATCCCGTCCGCCTCGTTCTACCCGAGCACATTCTCCGAATGGTTCCGCGGCGTGAACCCGCAACACGTTCCTCCACGCACTCAGGCACGCGCGCATACACATGTACCGTTCACCATCGCAGAATGCATCCGTAAGTGGCGGCACTTATTGACGTTCGCGCGTCCGCGATCTTAACAATGCAGATTGAAGGTACGCTTTCCGCGGGGACAACGGACAAATCTGGTAACTATGACGACCGATTGTCGCTCCTGGGAACTTGCTCATGTTACGTTCGTTCAGAAATGCTTGAAGCTGCCAACTCTACGTCGTAGAAGCATTAGGCTCCGCTTCATATCCTTGTACCTGAATAACGCACGATGAAAATCTTTGAGTGATGCGCATACACGAAGCACTCTGAAACGTTCAGGCAAAAACTCTTTGATCCGTTTTTTTTTTTTTTTTTGTAGACTTGGATCGCGATTTGTATGATCAAACAAACACATTAAATTTTATGAAAAATCTTAAGGATTTATTTCAAGGGGTTTACACGCGATGTAACGTCGGAAGTAAGAGATAGAAGCTTGTGGAGATTTTACGTACATTATATGTAATTCGATTTTTTCCGTTGTGAAACATATCGTAAAACAGTCACAATCGCACAACAATCACGTGTGAAGACAACCGTTGGAACTGTTAAAAGGCAAACGGTTTAGCGTCTTGAAAGGATATCCGGCTCTTTAAAAACCTAACTTTCGCCAACGTCTTCGCTACGGTGAGTGAACACTCGTGTACATGGGGTCCCGCTTCCTTATGAAGCCCCCTACAGGTGCACCCCATGCCAAGAGCGGACACGCATCGTGCGCTTACCCTATCGTGTGGTATACGCCTTTAACGCATGGTAGATTCTCTCAACCGACCGTCTTGCATCCACGATCCCGAGTCGGTTATTTCTTATCTTGCGAAATGTCCCAACCATCACAGTTTTACTGGTAGCTCATGGGTAACGTTAAATTAATTCTATAGTTGATAAGAAACGATCGCGATCTTATTCTTAATTACGATCGTAACGTATCTTCTTGTAATTATTAATATAAAAGATGAGATAAAAATGTAGAAGCAGCTTTCCAAGAAAAAATCGGGATCGGGAAACATTGCGTTTATCCACTTCATTAAGCAGATAAAATTTGCATTGTATTTTAAATACAATAAACAGGTAACACTGCGGCAAACTGATATATCCGCGTGGCGATTGGTTTAAAGTGGTTTAAAGGGAGGTCGATGGTATCGAATTCTCTTTTTGATGCACAGCCAAGAATATTTTTCCTCATAATACCCAAGCGCAATGCACAGATAACAGATTAATATTCAAACAAATAAATATTTATTTTGCAATCAGGCAGCAACAGGTAGCAACGTAATTAAAGCGTGCAGTTTAAACATTATTTTAACAACGTTTCCGGGCACTGACAGGTATGCGATAATTATTGATGGCAATTAGAGGTGTGCGGTAATGTGGGATTATGCGGATTTATAATTTAATCGATATCATAAAGTGATATTTAGTTTTTCTGTTTTATACAACGAGATCAGCGGCCACAGAAAATTTAACTAAAGCATCAGGCTTTTATTGGAAATTATAAATCGCACACGGCCTGTTGCACATTCTGTTTAATTACTCGTATAACGTTAAGTTTGGCTTGTGCAGAGAGGATAGTAGCTCAATTTGCTGTTTCAACGAATCATCAGGATTAGTTGTCTTCGTTCTTGGAATGTCTTTACATGACTACGGACTCTATTAAGTAATTGTATGCTAAAGTCTAACGGCACGATAGGCATGATAATTAAAGGGCGTGACGAGTTAATGTATATAGAATATCTCAGAAGTCACACCCTTTCTAGTATAGATTCTTCTAGTATAGATTATTTATTGTAGCAAAGATTTGATGATATGTACCGCGCATTATGTATAATTATTTTTTAAGTACTGTTATATTTTATTTACTAAAATCTCTCTCTCTCTTCGCATACACAGTTCTTCGCTTTACCGTTATTTAAAACCAAGAAATATGTAATGCTGATATCGAAACTATCATAGTTTTGTTAATTTACTATTAAGCGAAATATATAAGCGAAATTAATACAATCATTCTTTACATTGTAAAATCTTTACATCGAAAAATTCAAATTATAAGCTTTCATTTAAATTGAGAAAGAAAGCACGAGGCCAAAATCTTTTCTCTACATTATACATTATAGATTCAGAAAAGTCTGAATTATATATATCTTTGCTCTTTCTATTTTTGTTTGAACTCCCAGAGAGATTTGCTGCTTTGACGCGCGCACCTTTTATAATTCGTATCGCGGAGGCCTTTATCCTTTCGACATAATCATTTCGAAGGCTCCCGGCTTTCGTAAAAATATGAAATAACGGCAAACGTGCGCGTTGCATATATTCTGCAGGTATCTTTTATGTTCTCATTACCGGCCGAAATAAATGACTTTATGGCACAAAGTAGATATAACCGTTTGGCGAACAAGTCTCTTTTGCACAATTGCGTAGTTTTAACAATGAAGGAAATAGATAGGAAATATAGACTATATATATATAGACCTGTCGATTTAACGAAGTATAGATAAAAATGTAAGGATTATATTATATAATATGTGTATAAAAGAGTACATATTCGTTAATGTCGGAAAACGTTTCGCTATATACTAATTTCAGCTATAGATGCAAGTAATCGACTTTTACCTCTCTACATCAACTAGATAACCATAAAGGACAAAGATTCTAATCAAGATACGGCTACTTGTTTCGAGACAACAGTATCTTAGTATAACGTTATCAAGGGACTATCTTTATTCGCTATAACCTTTGAGACTTGCCACGGCCTAAGGGACATTTAAGGAGTAACAAAACAAACAGTATTTAGACAAGAATTATTGCCATGTAAAAGTGATGATAGTTAAAGTGTTTTATAACTGAAAATTTTTTTATATAATCACAGTCTTTTAACTCTTAAAAAAAGAGAATTTAGTGATCGGAGCTCCTAGATCATAAGTTTTTAATTTCAACAAATATTTCCAAAGAGCTGTTGAAATATTAATTCAAAATAATTTTAATATTAAAAGTGGTATATATAGTATTAACATGACGAATATGTTATTACTAAAAGGCTGTGTCGCATCATGTTTCATCAATTGATGCAAAACCGAAAATAATTACAATCGACGAGGATTAATTTAGATTACGCTAATGCGTATCGTTTATTACTTGGAAATCAAAAATACAAACGAATACCATTGATAGAGTGCTTTTTAATTAAGCCGTCTTGTAAATTGCTCTCTGTCGGGTTGGCACAGTGGATCACTTCACGCTAATTTTTCGCTGTTAATTACAAGTATTTGTTTGATTATCGACACCGTGGCGAGTCAATAATAAAATCACGAACCGCGTATAATTGTTTTTGTGATCATGAACATTTTGTCAATTTCAAACGCTGCCACTGTGATTCGATGTGCGCGGTTTCGCGAGTACTCACTTTAATCGGCGAGAAAAATGGTGGGAGGGGATATAAATCGATGGAAAAGCCCGAGCGTGAGCGGGAAAAGTGTCGGCGACACGCGAGCGTACAATGAGATATTAATACTCCCATTTGGTTTCGATTTCCTGGAAAAACGTTTGATGGAGATAAAATTACCGGCAACAACGGTACAGCGCCACAATAAATCAACCGCATACCCACCGTCATTTCCATTGTATAAAATCCGGCCAATTATGCGGACTCGATGAGGATCGTATCGATCATTATCTTTGATTTCATTAACGATGAAATTTAGAATGAAAATATCCCATGACATATTTTTGATCGTTACATCGTTAATGATCTCCGTGTGTATTTATTTGATCAGGACTGTTAAACGAATTCGTCATAATAAAAAGCTATTTTGGATAATATGTTTAATAATTTGATGCAAAAATTAAGAGACTGATTCTGAATCAAGATATCCAAGAATTTATAAACTTTAAAAAAATAGCGAAATTGAATAATTACGAGAAATAAATTTTTTTAAATAAAATTGTACATACTAATAAATTCATCAACACTACATCGTTCGATTACAAGGAATTGTTCTATGATTTCTCACATCGCACATCGCACATTTCGACAATCGTTTCGTCGGACGTTACGTCTTCACATCTGATTCGATCGACATAAACCTTGCTATAGATATCTGTAACGCAAGTTACCATGTCAAACATGATCATGTTCGGAGCCTAACCGTGGCTCGTCCAGCACACACGATTGCGTTCGCACTCAATAGGGTCACCGTATCAGTGGGTCGTGTGCCACTGTGATGCAGGGACACGGTGGTTCACCCCCGCGTGCTGCACCCTCTGATAATAGCATTATGATTCGCCTGATTGTGGAAATAAACACGGGATCGTACGGGGTGCAACGTATACATACATATATAAGTATATACATGTATACATGCGTGTACGCACATGCCGTATACATGCATGAACCCAGCGACTCGGACAGTTCACGCCGCCGGTTAAATACGATGTGACAATAAATTTCGTCCCGTCGATCGACTAGTCGATCGCATCGTCGATAATTACGATCGTGCGATTATCTCGTCTGTGAATGGTAACGATGCTGTGATATAATTCGTAGATAATTATTCGAGCAGTATGCATTTCATCGAGAATCACATCGCTGCATTGACAGAAAACATTTATCAACTCTCCGAGCAACTTTATTTATGCACCTTTAATTGAAATTCTTAACATTTTCTGATTTGATTGTGTGTAATGTGATAGATATGATATATTTATTTTAGCTCGTCGATTCGCTCCTTAGTGAATCTAAGGTGCGTGATTATTAAATTATTTAACGTTAAAAATTAAGTGATAGTAGACAAAATGGAAATTTTAGTGAATATATTTCTCCGGTTACAATATTTTAATTTTTCAATTAAAAAATCAATTCTGTCTTGATACGCAACTTTTAATAAACAAGGTAAACGTGAAGATCATAAATAAAATTAACGTTGCTAAATTCGTATACAACGGCATGAAGTACGATAGACAAACTCCTCGACTCCGGAACCAAACGCGCACGAGTGCATAAATAGGAAACGTGTAATAGGCACCAGCAAGAGGGAAGCAAAGCGTACTTGAAATATATGCACGTCATAACCCTTACAATATTAAATTAGCGTTGCTCGCGGAAAACGCGTGCTTCGCATGCGTTCTTCCGCTACACGGCCATCAGCTGCGTGGTGCCAGGATTCCGGCGATGATCGGCGCTCGCGCGGAGCGTCGAAGGCGCGAAGTCCGCAAATATTTCGTAGGGCGACATCATGTGCAACAGGCGTCTCGGTGCGGGGGCACGTGCGATTCGGGCTGCCTCAGAATCTTCGGTATTTGATCGGTATCGATGGCGACCAATACGCGCGCATCGGTGTACATAGCCGACGCGCGCGAACGTGCGGGCGTGTGTTTGTACGGGAATGTGCTCCGGCTAGTGTATGGATAACAGGGTCACTGTGCCAGCAGGACACGAAGGGGTCGTGCACCCCCCTCGTCCCCGATTGTCCGAATACGTAACAGACTACTATTGGCACTACCGGTGTATCACGTTTAGTGTAGATCGATCGATCGGTTCATTGATCGCGTTGCGTGCTTGCTCATACCGCCGCTTTACTATCTATAAACACTATTCCGCGGATTCACTGTCGCTTTAGGTATGCGTCGACCATTAATTATCAAGGCAGATAACATCGGCTGCCAATGCTAAACCGGTGTAATATGTAAAAAGCTAGGAGACCGTCGAAACCATTCTGTTTCTTCTCAAATAGTCACTCGCATACGTATGTCCCAGTATAATTACCAGTTTAACAGCGTAGACTGTGATAAAATGACAATACTAAATAGCCCTGTATTGTAGATGTGTTAGGCTATTTAAATATAGTCGTCATTTAATCTCCGTAACTAATTCAGAGATTCGTCAATTGTCGGCTATCGAATTGTGAGCCCGACTTGGAATTTTCAACATATTTTGATTGTTGAAACGATTGCGACATCAACTTCGTTCCCATTAATTATCCCTGCATCCGTAAAGTCGTTTGTCGCGTGACCAGAAAAGGGTGTGGCTCATCCGGATAGTCGCTGAATGTATTAAGACACCACGGCGACGGTCGTGTAAAAGTAATATCGGACATTTGCTCCAAGTGACATGAATTCACTTTCCTTTTATTCTCCGCTGTGTTATTTTGAGCTATCGAGAATACGCGTTTAGGTATTGTCTAAAAACTCGTGTCGTGATTATTAATTATTAAACAACCTTCAACCCCTATATATACACACGCACAAAATACGTGTATAGCGCGGGCGCTACATCCTGTATATCTATTTTTCATTACCTTGCCAGTGTAATTAGAGTACATTTCGGTATCCTTGCGCGAGGCAATTGTATTATATTTCCCGTAGTGACCGAATGTAATTATTTTTACAACGAACCAACCTGAACCGGAACGGTGAACGCGGCTACTAATGATTCCGCGGCATATTGGCACGATATACGAATAACAGCCGACAAACTTGCCAAAAATTCAGACGTGAGTAATATGCCATTGTTTTTGCCGAGCGAATGGAGTGTAATATCTTGTTCCGAAACGGCATACGATAAAAGAATCCGTACGTTGCGAATGAATGTGGATAGGCGGGGAATCGATGGTCAAACCCGACGCAGAGAAGACAATTCATGGGCTTAGCTGCGTAATAAGAGACCAGTGTTTTTGGCTCGGCATGGGACGATGTTGTCCGGCCGCCGGATCACTGTGCATGGGGATAGAACGTAGGTGAAATGAGGGGTGAAGGGTGTCCAGTGACGATAGGTCGCCATGGTAACCGACTGCACCGCCTCACCACCCCGTGCATCCCCCATGGCTGCAGTCCGAGTTTGCGAGCGGAACTGCATCCTGGCAGAATGGGCTGAGGGGAAGGACGACGGAGGCACCCTGAATTTCGGTGGATAAGTGCGGAGGCACGGAGACGGGGTTTGAAACGAGGGAACGGACAGTCACCCCTGCGAATCTATGTCTAATGATTATCGCGTATCCTCGCTCCGTCGAGATCCCCATGGAATTTAGTCTTCCGCGTTCATTAAAAATATCAAAGCCTCGTCGAATCGGGAAATCCCCCTCACGATGGCTTATGGCGGAAGAGTCCACTTGGAAGATTCAAATTATTCGCGAAAGCGCATCATGCACTATTAATAATTATAATTATTATCATATTTGTTTGCTCCACGTTATTTAAAATGTATATAAAAAGAAACCAACAATAAGCGTGAGCAATTTGCGTAAGGCAAATGTATGTACGTCAAAGTGCAAACGCACGTCAATGGGGTTAATGGCACGAAAGAAATTGATAGAGTAACGCTTGGCGCACAGGCACGCGATCGGAGATAGTCAAATAACGACTTTTACTCCGCGGCGCAAGCAGCGTAATGGTCACTCCCGGGGAATCTCCTTGAACGAGGCCAATCGTAGCCATTCTGCGCGAAACACGGCATTAGGGTTCGCTGCGTGCTGATGGACATGCACGCGACTTTGAAAGTTTTTCGCGGGGAGGGGTTGTCGCGGGTACGGAAGGCGCATTACATTATTTATCTTATTTATCGGAGTTTGCGCCATTTTCTGATCTGATTCGGGAGATAGTGGTCACGTACGGCCGGCTGACGTCGGAGACAGCACACAAGGTGGCGTGTCAGAAAATTATTATATGCCTTACTTTGCCGTCTGTCTGTGCCGAGTGAATATTTTATTAATTCCATAAAGCGTCCACCTCAGCTTATACTCGTGCGCCAGAGGCCTCCATCACGTCGACGAACGCACGTCAAAAATGCCAAATGCCCTTTATTCGAAGCAGCACGTTGCTTCCGCGAGCTATAATTGCCCTGAAGCGAGGCTTTCGCGTTGCTAAAAGCGAATGATAGCCAACACTCGTCACAATCGTGTGTGTAGAAAGTGTTGTTGGAATATATGCGATGTGTTTTAATAAATTTAACCGACGCTGCATTATTCGCGAGACAGATAACTGCATGAAAGGTCGAACTGTGTTAACATAAATACGAGAAAGAAAACCATTATTTATAACTCTTAGATCGATGAATAATTTTACTTTGATCAAGGTGAAATCTAAAGCATGATCACGCACTAATTAGAAACAAGACGATGGAGGAATTGAAAGTTTGATGACACAGAATAAGGTACGGCCGGTGTTCTTAGTTCCTAGGACCTAAGCCACAAACTATGAATTTATGCAAATCGAGATAAGACTGGCACGTCTCCATGACCTCGACCGAACCCCCCATGGCCGCCGGGGGTTACGTAGTGGCTTACAGTTCGGACTTCATGCCCTTCGTACGAACCGGACTCTAGCCAAACGGTCTGAACTATCCGCGGACTTAACCGACTGTTAAGTTCGACTTGAGTTACTCGCAAGACCGACCCCGTGTAATCCGAAGGATCTCAGCGAAATGCCCCGGTATGATTGTGTAAGCGCCACACTCTCAAGTTGCAAAGGAGTCTCAACCCTCTCGGTAGTATCGCAGTTTGATCAGGATAGAAACCGACAAATAATAAGCGGCAGTCGAGAAGTTGTGAGCTATCGTGCAAGTTGAACGATGATCGTGATTTTAGAACGGTTCGTGCAATTAAACCGCGGTGTTCAGATAGGCATGTATCAATATTTCGATGAACTAGGTCAACGGAGAACAATATATTTTTCTGATCATTGACGTTCAGTCAATACAATTTCAAAATACAATATTATATAACGAGAGAGCTTACTATATTTCTTTTACTTTAGTTTAGTTGATTTGGTACAATCCAGGTCAATTGATTTTGATATAATCACTCTAAATGGACAATATCTTTCTGCAAGAAAAAAAGACTAGACAGAAAGGCAAAATATCATTTGTAAATTTTTCTATGCTACTTATATTGAGATCTTATATAAAATTTATTTGATCTAAAGAAATTTTATATTGCAAAGAGATAACGGGACGACTTGGTGGGTTTTGCACGTGCGATAACGCTCGTCTTGATTTCAAGTTCGCTTTTTCCCTGACGTGAATGGTGCCGATAGTATCTTTATGAATATTTCAATGTGCGCTTAATCGCCACAATTCGTCGAAGTGGAAAAAAATATATGTGTATACTTAGCTGGTCAAGTCCGAAAGAAATAACGAATGCAAGAAATCAATTCCGTGGCAAGATAGCCGAGGCGGATTCCGCTTCGTGCATGTGGTAGATTGTCATGTGTACATGTCCGTTCGCGATGTACGTTCGAAGCGAAACCCAGGCTGAGCCTGACGATAAGATCGGTCGCGTGAGCTAGCCTAGGGGTAGTTTGCCCTAAATGGCTAGTCCCATTTCCCTCGTCTCTAAGTAGCCGGGTGTTTGTATCGTCGTACGTGTCGGTGCGCTGTCGCTTCGGTATTCGCATTCTCCTCAACACCGACCTGTCCTCGTCACCGTCACATTTTATCCCCTCCCCCTCCCTTCTCTCTCTCTCCGCTCTACTCATCGGATCAGCCGATAACGGAAAATCACTAGCGCGTCCCCGATGCCACGACCGTGCTTGACAAAGCGTACATTTAAACGCTCTTTTTGTCCGCGCGTCAGATGAAATGACAAGATGAACGGTAATTTTCGACTACGGCGATGTCATCGAAGTTGTGGAATATCCTCCCATCGTCGGCTCCAAATCCTTCTGGACTTGGAGAGTTCATATCGGACAAGACGAGCGAGTCCTTGAGCGTCCTCGAAGCGCCATCAGAAAAGTAGCGCCGGCGAGTAGTAATCTGGCGACAGTTTCATTAACGCTCTTCCGGCAGATCCGTCGAGGATTTGGGGCGGGAGTGCATGCCTGGTTACATTGCAGCCTATCTCCGACCCCGTTCCTTTTGCAAATCGGCTCCGGTGCCTCCCTTTCTCCGTGCCCGGAAGCACTTTTGGGCCATGCGAATCCGGCGGACAAGTACCTACCTGAAATTCTGACGTCCTGACGTGGCACTGCACCACGGTAGTGAGAGATCGCATTGCAGAGCCGGGGTTGCAGAGCTAAGCTCAGCACATTGCTGTGTACCTTCCAGCTTACGGCCGATAATGTTTTCATATTGTGGCGACCACGTATTTCGCGACACGCCGCCAGCATTACCTCGCTTCTTGTGAGCTCGCAGCTGATCTTGCTCGAGAATGGAACAGGTCGGACAATCCTCCGTCTCTCTCTGTTTCTCTCTTTCTTTCTCTCTACGTCGCTTATATGTTCGATCTTCATCCCCTCTCGTGCCGTTATTATACTCGCCATAATCTTCTAGCATCCGACGCAATCCACCATGGGAACGTGCTTAAAAGTAAGCTGGAGGACCTACTGCGTGGCATACTCATCGGATGAGAACTTGAAAGGAACCACGAGAAGAGACACTCGACTCGAGTTAAGGACTTGCCTCGGCTTGCCGTTTGTCTCCGGTGTTCTCTTCGTACATCTTTCTTCGCCTTCTTTTTCTCTCTTTTTTTCTGAAGCATGGTTTTCAACGCTGGGATTTTGTGCGACTCTCGCCGACCCGTCCTTGCGGCGCGGCCTTGACATTACTTCGAATGGTGCTCATCTCATGCGCGCTTTCTCTTTTCGCCAAGTACATCGCGTATAACCGGATTCGGTGCGTAAGAGGAATCTAGATGTACACAACTCTCGAGTTTCGAAAAATAAATAAATGTACTTGGTTTCTCGACACACTTTCGATCAATCGATTTACGGAATTATCCTACTCTCTCTGACTAATGAAGGTATGTATCGATCGTCATAGGTAAAAAAATATTTGCGAGTTTGCGTACGTGCAAGACACATGTATCTAAGACAAAAAACGCGAGCATGAAATATGATCGTACGCCATATGGCAATTAAGCTGGGGATGATAAGGGACAGCGAGCAAATATTTGCAAGGTGACGTCTTTACTAGCAACCGATTATATGTGTGTAGAACTCTTTTGCCTTATCGATGTCGCAACAGGCGCAGATTTACGAAAATTAAAATGTGAAATGCGAGCAAATTATTTGTCTATCACAAGCTTCAATAAATTTATGGGAATTGTTATTGCGTTAATCGTAAAATTTCACGATAACAAACAAATAGTAGCTTCGGAAATTAGAATAAGATCAAAAAGTATAAATTTAATAAAAAATAGCAAACTCACACGAGCAGCAAGATTATGAACGAGCAATTTCAAGCAACGTATATACTTTTTTCTAGAACAATTGTCCGATATGTTTTCTTTCTTATTGATTAAAGATCTGTGTGTACGTCTGTCTTTAATTTGTCAAGAAGGTTACATTTCTCTTAAAACACTGCGATGGTCAAAGAGCGTGTGCGGTCCGGCGCAAAAGAGTTGGGGCGCTTAACTTTAAGCCGGCGCTAATGAGATTGGAACACGGCGGAAATTTTGTATAACGAACCGAAGAAGCTTTTGGTCTTTGAATCAAAGTCCACCTACTTTTCAAATTTACAAAGGCTTCGGCTCGATAAAATATGTATATTCACTGCAGAATATTACAGAGAGAAACTTTTCGAAATTTCGCCAACTCTTATTAGCGCCGAGTTACAAGTTAAGTACTCAGTAAATTGTTGTCCGTGCAATATTCAATCTTTCGAGGCGTCATTTTGCAAGACGCATTATTTTCAGTAATCACGCGAAGATATTCTATGAGATATCGTGTCAAACGGGGATTTAGAGCCCTGATACGGCAACCATGACAATACCTTTATGTGTCATTAACTTATCCATCGTAATCTGGAGACGTAGAAAGAAATCGTTTACGAGCGATTTCGAATCAGCCATATGGCGGGTTCTGGTACGGGCTTATCGAAAGATAAGTCGATGCTATTAAACCACCCCAACGGACCCCCGCGCACCTGTCCTTCGCACGCCACGTAACATGTCGAGTCCGGTGGGATTTTTACTCCGTTCTGCGGATACACCGACGGAGTCTTTTTATCGAACAAAGGCTCGCCTTTTAACGAGTGTACGGTAAACCGAGATAGGAGATAGTGAATTTAAATGTCCTCGAATATAACAGACGGGACGCACGTGTAGAGAGGTGCACAGGGCTGACAAAGCCGGGGGATCGTTGCGACGAATCTATCCGCTCAAAATTTTCGTCACTTAGCAATCCTGGGGTGTCCTCTTTTTATTTCCTACATCGACAAATCCTTTTGAAGTACGCTAAGAATCTGATAACGTCAGCGACTAATGTATTTTTGAAATATTCTTGTAGTTATTAATCGACGCAAATTAATAAAATAGCGCAATATAATTGATGGAATAAATGTTTTGTTATTACTTTCCGTCAATTTCTTTTCCGAGAAGTGCGTTACATTCTTCGGAAAAAAATTATGATACATAAGATAAACACTTTTAGTTAAATTGTTTCGTCAAAAGATATTGCTTATATCTACATAATTACTGTATGTGTATATGCATATATAATATATAGTGTATTTTATGTTTATTATTATGTTTAGAAATTTAGTGTTGTATATAGCTAATTTTTCGAAATATAGTCTTCAGACCTAAGTCATAGCAAATTAATAAAATTATCCACCTAATGTTCCGACATAGAAAACTTATCCATTCTAATAATCTTTGCCTCTTCGACCCAAAATCTTTTCACGTTGTGCCATCAATTCCTCCTCAGTAATAATAACTTGACATCTGTTTGCGTAACGGTGACATCTCAAATTGGTGCAGCATTCAGACGCAGAAACGCACTAAAAAATTTGATAAAGAATCTATTATTCGTCACATCAATTCAAATTGAAATGATAAAAGGTATTAATAACTTTGAACATAACAAATAATTTATCAAATCACAGTTTTTAAAAAATATTTACATACGGAAGAAAAGATATATACAAAATTTCAAGTAAACAATGGCGTTGTACAACTGACGAACAGGTTTCTTGTAAAAAAACAAGTGAAGCATATAAAAGTTTTTTAGTGATAAAAAATTTATTTGTTATTTTTTACTTGCTTTTTCACGGCAAATTATCTGTTTTTGCCAATTTTACAGATTTACTAAACACTTTATGTAACGATATACAAATTAAAAATATCAAGTCGAAACCATATTATAATAAAAAAAAATTGAAAAGAGATAAACTTTAAAGAAGAATATAAAAATACATTTTACATTATTCTAAGAATAGATTCAAGGACAATACTGGCAGCATATATTACCGCTAAAATTATGCATTTTAAATATTATAATAAAACTTAGTTTATTAATTGTGCGCTTGTAGTATAATTTCTCGTGCAAATAGTCGTATGAATCGTTTAACATTCTATTACGAGGATAGCAAAATCATAAAGCTTTTCCCTTATTATTCTCGTTGATTATAGTATTGTATATACGTGTTTTAAAAAACAGAATAAAAGAAAAAGTTTATCAGAAAAATAAAAAAATGTGAAAAATACATATACTAACAGGGTCACCGTGCCGACCGCAGGCAGTCTTATCTGTCGAAGCAGCCATGATAAGAGAAACAGCTAGCAATGCTACAAAGACGTACAGCGTTAATTTTGCCATCTTCTCAGCAACGTCGTATTCTGCAATCAAATAATTTTAGCGAATTAAATTCAGCGAGTAATAAAAAACCGCCTCAATCGGTGTCTATTATCTATTAAAATTACTTTCAATTGCTTTATTCAAGATTATTTTAATTATATTGAAATATAAGACGTCTTGTTTGTTATTCTACATAATTTTCAATTTTAATTTTTAATTTATGCATAACGCGTTCAGACTATTCATGAAATTTACATAATGCGATATAAATCGACCTTGAGTTTTATACTAACACAGCAGGTTGTATGCGACTGAATCACCAAGGCCTGACTCAGTTAGTTCTTTAATAGGCAAAGTAAAACCGTTGAACTCTAAGATTGTGTCCTATAATTTATGTCATTACTTGATCATGGGTATGTTTTTAGTACCGTTGACTAGAAAATTGTGCAATTATTTTGTGAGCAACTATAGTGCATGTCAAATGTCTTGCAATATCTAATAACATATCACAGCATAGTAAATTACTAAAGAAATTGTTACAATTAAATTTTGTAATGTTTGCGTGTATCTACTGTTTCGGAAATATATTTTTTATATATGCACCTTTTCAATTTCACGAAACTTTTCAATTTTTTAAATTAATCCACAACATTAAAAAATACATTTTAACTTTAAAAAATTACTTTGTAATAACAGATAGAAACTGAAAGCATTGTAGTTTATAAAACCATGACACTTGTAATATTTTCAAAATTTAGAGTAAATAAATTTATTTAATATAAATAAATGATTATATAATTGAGACTCTTAAACAAATTGACAATTTAATAATAATTTAATAATAATTTAATAATAAACAAGTTAATAAGTTTTTAAAGGTAAAACTTATCATTACGATTTTTTTCATTATTCAAATTTGATCTTCTAACAGTTATGTATCTAGTAAACAGAAAACAATTTTAAAGTTTTATAAGTATTTATTTTTTTATATGCGTGATACATTTTGCTTATCCAATAGTCTCAATTATTCTATTTCATTTGTTAAGAATATGTCAGATTTCGAGAAATTATAATTTGTATTGCAAAGTACTCACCAAATGCTTCAACAAAAATTCGTCTTCAGATCTAGTCGTCTCGAGAGCTAAGTATCAACTGAGTTCTTGTAACGGACAAAGCTTACTTATACTGTGATTCACACAAATAAGTCTGTTAGTGTACGTCTGATGCATGACCCATGAAAGAGAAAGCATTATATTTTCTGACACATGTGGCACAGTACATTGTTTATATTTTTTTACCTGTTTACATATGTTTATACATACATATAATTACAGGTACGTTACGTATGTTTACATATTATTATAACAAATTTCTTTTTCTTTATTTATTAACATGTTTTATTTACATTCAGCGATATTACTTACAAATGTAAACAATATTTAATCCCTCAAGTTAATTAGTTATTGTATTATAAAAAATGTTTTAAAAAATGAAATATTTTGAATCTCTAATATGATTTTAAAAAATAAATTCTTTAAAAGTATTAATATGCAGCTTTATCAATATTTAACTTTCTCAATCTATTCTGAGAAAACCGGGTCGGGAGATTATGTTCCGTCGGTTTATGTTTCATAAAAATAATGTATAATCTTACACGATGTAATTTCAAATTCATTTGGGATTTCCATTATTCGTCATTTATTTATTTTTCCATTATCTTTCGGAAAATATCTCTATCTAATGTGATTCTGAAATTTTGCATACACAACGGAATAATAAGACAGTTTCGAGGAATTCTTCGTTGTATTTAAAATACTTAACATTGTGTTAAGAAAAATTCATGTTGTCAATGTTCACAAATGAGTCGCTTATATTTCAAAGTTAATACGCAATAGCAACTTCGACGCCGACTGAATGCTCGTGAAGTTGATAAACGCCTTAGAGTGAGGAAGTAAATTGCTGTCTATAGCCATCCGTTACGTCAATCTTCAGCTCACATTCGCGGGACAAGTTGTTGTGCGGATTTTGGTTATTATAGATCACCTTATACATGCGCGGAAATACGAGAATGCAAAAAGAGAGGCGCCTTCCACTGATATTCTCTTTCCATTTCAGCAGTATCGAATGCACAAGTGCTTTTTGCCCTTTGCGCCAGCATTCTATCGAGTGCATATTGCGCGCCTCGTGCATTCCATTGATTCTCCAACAAAGCGCTCTTGTTCTTTAATTCGGTTGACAGGAAACAACAGGAAAGGAAACTGAATCATCCAGTAGCATTGTCCTTTTGTTCATCCATAGTGGTTGAATAGAAATAGTCGGGGGTTTTTTCCTGTCATCGGCGAAGCTTCGACACATTATAAGCCGAATTAACCTTTTTTTAATATATCCATGGCAGCACGTTGAATGCTTTTAAGAGAGTTCTATAGCTATGTAGTAAGTCAAAATAATGTGATACGTTAGTATGAGCTTGACTAACGTGATATTAGTACAACTGGCAATGCTGTAAAGAGAGTAACGTTATGAATATCACATGTCCGCGCGGTGTTTTCTAGTCATCCTCTAGTGCGACGTTGCCAGATCTTTTGTGTAATGTTGATTGAGCAGACAAAAACGTAAAAAATTGATTTTAATTATTTTTTCTCCACTCTTACAAACACTGAATAATTATTGTTAGACAAGCAGCGTATTCATTAGATCTTTGTTTCATGAATTGTTTCTTGAACATCTCTTGTGCGTAAATATAAACATGGAAAAGTTGAAACGGTAACGATACTTGAGTCGAACGTACGGCGGTAAATCCGTAGAACGTGATTTACAAAAATTTCTAACATGATCTGATTGTCAATCCTTTTATACACAAATAAACTGCGTTTCCTATAAGACAATAGTTTTTTGTATTCAAAATTTTCTTTATCTTTATCACATTCGTTATCTTTTCTCCTACGTACCTTAGGCTCACAAAATTTTAACCAAGTTATTTTAGAAGCTTTATCTGGCTAGACCAAATTTCATATGATCTGTTTGTCAATTCCATAATCTATAGAATTCCTTTAAACAACATTCACGTTCTACGGATTTACCGCCGTACGTTCGACTCAAGTATCGTTACCGTTTCAACTTTTCCGACGTGTTTATATTTACGCACAAGAGATGTTCAAGAAACATGATAGATTTGCATACGTTCAGAAAGAATTTAAATCTTGAATCAAATTTCCATGTCTAAACTCATAATCTCAAAGAAGTCTCACACCTATACAATCTACTTACAACTGATAATAAAATAATAATAATACTGGTAATACTGATGATAAAAAAATGGACATTTAATCAATCTGTAGATAAAGAAGTGATGTAACTAAGAAATATGTATAAGCAGCTTTTATCCTATGCCAGTAATACAAAATATATTACCGATTTTGACTGTATACATATTGTTGAAAATTAATACGGAACAATATAAATACCCGAGAATTTGCATTTAATTGGTGAAAATATAAACGTATAAAGAGTACGTGCGTATGTCAGATCCAGTTTAACAAAGTGCAACATAATACCAATTATTTCTATATTATTAAATATCATGCTCATTTATATTGCATTTATATTGTCCATGAACACATGTTTTGTGTAACATTTATAGAGTTTTACACAGTCACGTTACTTTTGTCGACAAAATATAATAGTTGGTCAATTGCTCTGTAATTAAGTGACGTTTGCGATCATGTGGATCGACTATTTAATAACATAAATGCAATTGGCGCTAAGAAGTGAAATATCAACATATCAAATCGCTGCGTGCTGTACACTTGATGTAACAATAATACACTCATGCTGCTTATATTAAAAATAAAATAGAAATCAATGAAAGCTTTTGTCGATTAGTATCGATTATTAAAATTTGTCGATTATTAAAATTTGCCAAACATTAAGTATGTAATTTGCAACATTTTTTTTTTTAAATCAACTATATGTTTTTTTTTACATCAATTGATTGATCTCATTATTCTGTGCAAAAAAGTATCAAGATAAGATTACCGAAAACTGAATGTTTCTCAAGATATTTTACATTTTATATCAAAAAGTTGTTAACTTCAAACCTTATAACTTAAAAAGTACTTAAGAGGAAAATACTTTCTTATAGTGCTCTGGAAAGCTCTCGAGATAAGCTACGAGAATATGCAATGAAAAGTAAGGGTTTCAATTTAAAAAATTCAATGTAATTTTGATATGACCTTAACACCGCCACCCAAGGTCTAACTAATATTCCTATCTTCTGTCCTCCTCAGACTCAAACAACTTTTGTCTAAAAAGTTTCCTTCTGAAACTTACAGGATTACATTTGGAGATATTTGAGTGGATAAATTAAAATGAGTTACCCTGTATATAACCTGTATATAACCTTATCGTTTAATTTGAAGTCGAAAAAACGAAACAAGTAGCATTTGGTGTTTACCACACGTGTCTAGAGACGTTTGTAGATTACTGGTTATTGCGATAAATATTATCACATGCCTCAAATTGGTATGACGCTTGCAATGAATGAATAAGGGAGTTCCAGATTTGAATCCTGGCTGAGGTAATATTTTTCGCAATAAATTCTGTATCTATTACAACGCAGCTCGTTAATTAGCTACTAAAAATTCAGCTCTGGCCGTTCACGTGACTTGACTTAGACGACTACATATATATTGTACATAGGTATATCTTATCGTTGTAAAATTTTTTTTAAATTATCGGCACAGTCCTAAGTGTATCCGATTAATATACAGTACATACGTGTACATACGTATACATATGTATACATTTTGCACGAAAAAAAGAATTGATATTTTATTTGTAACTTAACACTTTTTATCTAATTTTAATTATGTATTTATAAAGAGAATTAGTAATAATACACACACATTGACCTTTTTACACACACATTATCTGGTTGTTTAATTGATGTATATTTAATTACGCATCTAAAACAACTAAACATAGCGTTCATGGTAGAAACTATAGCATGTAATAATAGATATTAAATTTCAAGCACATCCGATTATGCCCGCAGATATATTTACGATAATCCCTCCAAATAATAATGGGCGCGGTCGTCTAATTCGTTTTAACCATTATCGAAGAATTAGTGATTATGTAAGTACAATTTCAATATGCACGTAGTAATAAGTCTTTTTTTATTCTCTTTTACTTTTGATACTACTCAAACGATTATGCAAAAACGATTATACTTTTCAAAATAATATAACTGTATACAGTTAGTTTTAAAATCAAATACTCACATCATCCAACATTAAACGTGCAATCTTGAAATAAATCTAAAGCAATTTTAAATTAATAATTATTATATTTGATTATATATATATATATATTTTTTTTTAAATTGTGTGTGTGTGTGTGTGCGTGTGTGTGTGTGTGCGCGTGTGCGTGTGTGTGCGTGCGTACGTGCGCGCATGCGTGCATGCGATAATTTGTGTGTGTGTGTGTGTGTAAACTTTTTGGAAAAAATTTTAAATTATAATAAAAATTAAGAATATATTCTAAATTTCTAGATTTCCCTTTTAAGATGTAATTATTTCAAAACGACGCTATTTATTGCTTAATTAAATTTTGAAGAAAATTAGATACTTTTTTAAATTATTATCCTATTAATAAATGATATATATATATATATATATATATATATATATTTTATATGTAAATAAATGCAATCAACATAGAGATATTATATGCTATCATGATACGGTAGAATTGAGTGATAATTATTGTGTCATGATTGTATTAATAAATAAATAATCCTATACATACAATAACAATACAAATTTAAATAAAATTGAAAACATTCTTATATATGTTAACAAACGACAAGTTTGTTCGGCAATAACCGTTTTGCTTGCGATGTCGAATTTTTGGGGAGAGATTGTTTTCCTATGTTCCCTTTCTTGTGACTTTGGACAAATTTCGGTTTGTCGAATTTATATTTTCAACTGATATTCTTTGGAGTAGAGACCATGAAAACTTGATTATAAGACCAGAATTTTCTTGAGCGCTCTTTTTCTCTTGGCGACTATTTTCGACGACATTATCTTTCGTATCGCAATTGTAGAGAATAAATTAATGGTTTTCTTTTTAACGAAATTCCGAAATTTATTTGTGAGTCTCTTTCAATTTTCTCTTCCACCATTTCCTACAACATATAGTTCTTAAATATATATATTTTTTATTAATATATTATATACCTAGATATAATCAAGTATTAATAAATAAGACACACACACACACAAAATATTGACAGTTTTTGAATGTTTTTATTTAAAATTACCTATAACATAGAAATATCTTTTCTTTTTTATATAAAAGAAAACGAGTACCGTGGTTGATAAGCGACGTTAATATGATTCTAATATTGACGTAATACGATTTTAACATTTAGATATAATCCAGGATTAAGAGGTCTTTTATTTTCTTTAGGCACAATTAGACCGGATTTCGGTATATATTTAGCAGCATAGGAACAAAAAACATTCATTTCCAAAACAAACATTCCAAATGGTGACAACAGTCACTAATTTGTATACACTAAAATATTCGAAATAAAATACTTATACATGTTTTTACATTATTTGATATTAAAAATTAATATTGATCAATATTACGGATATACAAATATAAATATTGTTTAAAATATTGTCTTAATATAATAAGTTTATAGAAATTTTACATAGGAAACACAAAATTTAAATTCCTTAATTCCTTAATTCTAATTTAATTTTTCTCATTTTCTTTATATGTTAATAATTTAATAATATTTACATGTTGACGCAGGACTACACTTTTTTTTCTTGAGGAGCAGTCATAGCCATAACAAATATCATAAAATAACAAACTTTATCTTAGCCAATATTTTTTCTGTAATTACTATTTCTTATAAAATATCTATCATTTCATTGCATATGTAGTATATAATATGATAATATTTTTATAAAAATTGCAATAATACATTACATGAATATTTCTTTTAAATGATACAAGAAATATTTTATTATTAATAAAATAAAATAAAATTTCTTATATAAAATATAAAATATAAAATGTTTCTTTTATTAATAATTTTGTATTTTATATAGAAATAGTTTATTACTAATTTGAATTTTTAATTTTTATTTCAGGAAATTAGATAAATGAATTAAATAAAAACTTGCCATTTTTCTAGGAGAAATATAATCTCAACTGATAGATCTTACTGATCTTTGAAGAGTATTTATATTTTATATTACATTTGTGCAAATCGAAAATATCGGAAATGTACTGCTCACATTACATTTGCTACGTGAAAGGAAACATCTGTTATGATTTGTATCTGTTATAAAGTTATATATTCTTCCTCTTTAATTCGAATTATTAGTCATAAGAGGTTCATATTTCATATTCTATATTCTGCAGATTGGAGATTTTGTTGGTCATAATGTTTTAATGTTTTGATATATTCTATAAGATTAAGTTCTACAATATAATAATCAAATTATAAAATGCAATATAAATTGTTTTATTACAATTAAATTATATTTTATTATTAAACAACTACATTGAAAAAAATTGTGTTAACTAAAAGTTTTTTTGAGAATTTCTTATTTGCGTGTAGGAATATCAAAATATATATGTCGCAAAATATATACTATAATCCTTTTCAAGATTATAATTTTAATTTTTTTTTAACGAAAAAAGGATTTTATTTTTAGCATCAAACATTATTATGTTTTATAATAATTCCTAATAATAAACTTCCAATACCATTTGTTAATAAAATATCGCTGCTAGCTATTCGAGATAAGAGATGAATTATTACTAAATATTTAAAACAAACATTATGTATTTAGTTGCAAAAGCATACTTCAGAGGAAACTAAAAAGGAAATTTATCTTGCAACAAAAATTACAGTTAAATATTATACACTAAATTTTAAGTAACAACAAATAATGATATCGTAATTTGATATCATACAATTTTTTATTTATTAATTATATTAGTTGATTATCATAGCTATTTATTTCTTAATTGTCAGACTCTATATATTTGTTTCTAATATAAGAATTTGAGTACATTCATATTTGTATAAAGTAAATATTATTATGAAATAAATTACTTTTGTTGTTACAAGTAAATTTCAATTTGGTAACAAAAGATTCTTAGTCATTAAGACAAAAAATATATTGCTGCGTGATGACTAAGTGTATATTTCCAATTATATTGTAAATTTTTACATATTTTTAAATTAAGTAAGATTAAATCATAGTTTCGTGCAAGAAAGTCCAAGTCGAGCTATCGTTTATGATTATTGGGCAGATTCTTCTTTTGATCTCTATTCTACTTCCGAGCCCGGGCCTTCGGGTCCCCATGGACTTCCGGTCCTAGGTCCTCCAGTGCAACGACTAGCCCATGGATTACACACAAATCCTCCGCAACATTCATTGCTACTTGCACACTGAAAAAGGTTACGCGAGATTATAATCTCATAACTTAATTATTTACTCGATGCACTTTTGTCACTCTTCTGGTTTAATCTATATTATCCACGTATTTATAAAATTGTCCACTATCACTCAAATTTTGTTATATTCACTACTTAAAATATTTCAAGTGTGACACTTTATATACGAAAATATCTTTTATTCTGTCTTTTTGCTTAATTGTGAATAAGTTGGAATAAAGAAATGTAAACGTGTTTAATACATATAATAATATAAATAACAATTAAGTAAACTAAATGTCACTACATTTTTTTATATTGGTTATATTTTTAAAAATTTGTGGAATTATCAAATTCTGCCATTTGTGTAAGTTATATAGAATTTATTATAATTTTAAAAAAATGTACCCTTAAGTTATATTATTCTTAATTTAATGGTTTAATGGTTTAATGGTACCTTTTTACAAAATAAATATATAAATATATATATATATATATATATATATATATATATATATATATATTACAGTTTTAAACATAATAATATACAATGGTACTTACTAATGTTCCGGGTGGTTTGCAGGCCATGACTAAAGTCATTGCGAGGAGCGTAAAGCAAAGGAGCACAAGGAGCTTCCCCATTTCGATTAATTGCTTGAAAGATTGCGCTTCTAATAAAATATGTAACAATGTTGAGAAAGTAAGAAAACTTTTGAGAAAATAAGAAAATACTTTTAAACTAGAGATAAAGCTTTCGTCTCTTCTTACCTGTAATCAGCTCAGTTCACATTCAAAGTGAATCATTTCGACGATCGCTCAGCTTATATACAAAATCAATGTATACATAGATATATAGAACTATAATCTCTTTAAATATCTGGGCGTGTTATGCACCTTGAGACTTTTTATGATTCTACGCTCGTCGCTCCTTATGCTCGTCACTGATATTATCGTTTATCAGGCTTCATCAATTGAGCAAGTAGCATGAGGAATCATAGATGCAAACACATTACGTAAAGATCTATGTCGTCGATCTTGACAAAGACGGAAAAGTTATAAACCCCCCGCAAAACAATATCACGATAACAAAATCTTTCCTCGTGATCCGCTATAGCATTGCAGTGCAATGACGTCACTTCTTTATTTATCTGTTTATTCGATATCTCTGCAGCGTGCTCACTGCAATGAAAATATCACCGTGAGAGGATTTCAGCGTCTGTAAAATGTATAAGACTTAATTCTGTTAATTTTATAGTCATAACATATTGAAATACGATTTATGCAATAAATCAACAAAATATCTTTTTAAAATAATGCTTTTAATTTTTAACACTTTCAATCAAAATGTTAGAAGCCATAATAAAACGCACTACGTAATGTTTGGGTGAATCATCTCTTGGTATCTTTCCAATTCTTTCTCTTGTGTGTGTGCGTAAACGTAAAACTTCTCTAAAGCTATAATTTCTAATTTCATCAAAACAGGAAGATATATTTTCGTTTCGTGTTTATTTCTACGTAAAGCACGATAAGATGTGCAAATTTCCACAACATTCATCACAAATTAATCAAGTTTCGTACGCAACTACACTAATTGTAAGATAACAAACGTAAATAGATGTATTTTAAAAATGCGAATAGTTTAGCAGGTACACTGTGACACAAATAACTGTCCTCTGAGTCGAGCGAAGACTTCGTCAAATTTGTAATACTTAACATGATAACTTAATATTAAATTTTTCCTTCAGCCAGATTGTCATCCCAAATATTTAAACGAGATATAAATATTTTAAAGCGCATGTCTATATGTAATTTATATAATTAAAACATGTTTAATTGCATTATATATAGTCATATACATCTGCATCATACACGATAATGTGTGTATATATATATATATATATATATATATATATATATATATATATATATATTGTATATAAACATATGTTAGCAATGTTACTAATCCAAAGATCCTTTTGAGATAGGCTGGTATAGGAATTATTATTTAATGTCTGTCAAATCCAAAATTGATCTAGCATTAATAATACGGTTTGCAGCCCCTGATAACATTATTTCGTTTTCACATTTCTCACTATAATACATCTGCGCAAAGTTATTATTTCGACATTTAGCCCCGATGATGTAGCAAAATATAATCACGTTTTGTCAACAGTGTCGTCGTGTCGCGGCCGTCACGATGCGCAGGGCAGTTTGCACATTCCCGACTTTTTATTGTCCAAAAGTGTCACGATTTGATGTTAGTTGTAATCGTCCATTACGTTTTTCGTCCGCTGTCGGCGATAATTGGCGGTACCACCGGTGTAATATTTCAGAACACTCGCCGTGTAACGTGCTCGCGTGTCATTCGGCCTATCGAAACCGTTCTCCAAATTGATTCAGTTATCATTCCACTCTGTAGAAGAAATCTCTTTGTATTTTCGGGAAATTGCCCATCACAATGAAGTTATCACGTCTTCTTCCTTAAAAGGTGCCGTTTATTAAACATTAATATAATAGACTCTAGCGTTCAGTTCAAATCAAACAATTCTACATATACAGTTATCATCACATCTTTTTATTTTAATATCATATCTTTAAAGTATATTTTAAAGAGCGTTTTTTGAATGAGATAGATCGCGCTTTAAAGTCAATAGCTATTATATAATTTATCAAAATATGACAATATATCAAAATATTATACAAAATTAAAATTAATTAAAAATAAATACACTTATTATTGTTCCATGTGCATACTTTTATAGTATATTTTTGAGTATATAATATATAAATGTTACGCAATTTTTATTTTTTTTTATGAGAGATTTTAACTTTTCCGTGTGAATCCTCATAAATTTCAAGTATTTTCATTTAGCTAAATTAACGGTATCAATAGTACATGGCCATTATAATGAATTATGTAATTTGTATAATTTGTACATATAGTATTAATTACATGCATTAATAACAAACAACCGATGCAGCGTACAGCCAAAAATATGTAAACGCCTAATTCCTACTGTCACTCAATCTCCGACCAACCCCCCCCCCCCTCCCCATAGCTATCATATAATATTTTCTCTCTACGCGCAAAGTTCGGTTAATTGAGTGCGCCATTATCTGTAATTTAATGCAATGTAAACGATTAAAACGTTTATCAAATTCGGTCTTGATTCTGGACTAACTGATGAGTGGTGAATCATTTCATTATGACGATAATTGTGCAATTACAGAGCCAGATGTAGAGCTGATCGGAGATAATAAAAATCGGGAAAAAGATTCTGACACATGTTATAAAGACAAAATGTTAAAACGGAAATTCGATAGAATAGGAAATCCTAGAACAAGTACGGCAAAAATTGCATTTTTCCACGTGAAATGCATTCGACAGTGTCTGCATCTCGCAGTGAAATTTCTGGAAATGTTGGTTACCGCGGAACGGAGATTCAAGCATTTGCAATTATCGATGTATATTGCAGCGTAACCACACATGTATCACGCGATCGTTAAAGTGACGTGAGTCACACTCAAGAATCAGGAGTTCTTTCGAAGAAATAATAATAGCATTATCTTCTTTTCTGATATTTTTGAATAAGTTCTGCTTTGCAAAATGATCGTATTACCCATAAATTATAAATGCTTCAAAAACAGTCATTTTTCTAATTGTATACGTGAAAGCATATATTAGATATTGCTTCTTAATTAAATTGTCGTATTTTGTACATCTAAGTAATTTCTTACCTTGAGTAATTTCTAAAAATCGAGAGACGTGCTATTAGGTTCGTACATTATATTATGACTTCTATGTCAATTCTCATAATAGAACGATCATAATAGAATTGTCGTGTTTTAGACGTGGTGAATGAATTACCTCCGCTTCCAGGCTGATATCTGAATTAGTCTTGCGTGCAGAGAGTGTGTACATTTGTATCCCTTTCCTTAACACTGTGCAACATCTACACGCACTTCCGACTTACACTTCCGAGCTAACCACTCCTTTCCGTTACACGCGACGGTTCAACCCCTAAGAAACCATTAAGCTCGTTATGAAATTACCGTAAATGTCCTAGATAAAAACAACAGTTACCAATCATGTTTAATAGTCGGAAATATTAATTGTCTAAATCAATAAGAAGAACGAATTATTTGAATATTATAAGTATAGTAAAGATTTATATATTCTTATAAATTTTATTATAATTAAAAAATAAGAGAATAGAATACAATACAAAAAATGAGTCTATTTTCATGTGGACAGTGTTACTTTTTGCCGATGTGGTAATAAATCATCAAATAATCTGAATTCATCGCTCATTAATCAGAGTTTTTAGTTATTAAATGTAATAATAAACTCTACATTGTGCAGAAAAAGATAAAAGTTTTAATGTATTATTTCAAAGTCACAATCGATTATTCTCGAATTCTATATAAAATCGATAATTTACCAGAGTTGTGTGTGTGTACTTGTTGCAAAATGTAACAGAGTTTATTGGACGCAATGTAATTGTTATGCGATTATACCAATTCATCAATTCGAATACAACCAAGACAATATTTTTATTAATCTGAAGCTGTCAAATTAAAACTTCCTACTAAAAACAAAATATTTATAAACATCACTTGACAAATATTTATTCTGTTTTACATTTTTATGCGACAACAAACTGTCTGGTAAAATTAGAAGTAAAAAATACGTTAAGAAACATTCAGCCGCGAAAAGTTAGTTTCAATAAATGAATAAGAGACGCTCAATAAACAATTTCCGTTATCTGTCTTTTACTCGGTACCGAAATAATTACTTAAACTAACAAATTTTCCAATAGCTCTTTTATTTCGATCATTCTCGAACGATATCGAAATAGGAATAAATACATTTGTTCGTGTCAGAGGCTCGTTATGCTCCTTATGATCTGGTACAGTGAAAAATATGAACGTTGATCTGAAAAGTTCTCGAACCTGTTTATCGAATAATTGATCTATATTATGCAGTAAAGAAAGTATTTTCCTTCCCTCTTTTCCCCCTCCCTCTCTCTCTCTCTCCCGACATGCACGAGGTTCTCCTCGATAGAGTCACTTAAGCGATAAATCTTCGCCGTTAACGTCGTCGTCCCGTCTTTCGTGGTTTTGCTCTGTAGGATCTATCGCTCCCTTAGTTAGCGGACTCGGCCTTCCAGTCGTCTCACTCACGTTCTTCGGCGTAAACGTTTGCTCGGCGTCGCTTCCACCAGCGTGGTCGAAACGGAGCGGAGTCTCTCTAGGCTGAAGTGCCGGACAATTTGATAATTGGATCTGCGGCAGTGCCGTGATTTACGCGCAGTAGGGTCCACGCTGACCGTCCGGGTGGCCGCCGCTACGCGGAACCGCTCCGGAAGCAAAGTGGAGACGATTTCGACAGATAGATAGAGACGAAGGCAAAGCGAGATGGGAAGAGAGAGAGAGACACGTCTTCTCGCGAATTAGCTAAAACTACGTCTCTACTATGGCTAGACGCTGTTTTACGACATTCCCCAATTCTCGTTACGGTGCAAACGTTATCTCGCGCGATGCACGCGCGATCAATGTACATTAAGTACACTATCATATAGATGTATCAATCGCTTGCACATTTTATGTAAATTGCTCGCGTGATTATCGATGAAGTATTTATTTTCATACGAATCGCATTCTCTTCATCTCTAATTACTGTTAGATTTCTTTGCTATTGTAGATTGAATTTGCGGAAGGATTTAAAAAATAATAATAAAAAGTAAAGATAACAAGACATCCATCTGACTAGTAGAATTAACATGTCACAAAATTAATATTTAAAAAATATGTTATTTATTAAATTATTATTTTATTATTTATTAAATTTGCGCCTTTTTATGATTATTGTATTGTTTCCTTCATATCATATTTATAGATATATTTGAGGAGGACCTAAATCACAGGTCGAAACGTAATAAACGTCTATTTTTATATCACTGGTGCCAGTTTGTGAGTCAGTTATTACCTTCTACTTTTATTTCTTATCACTGGCAAAGAGAAGATTTTCGCATTTTTTATTTTATTTTGTTAATATTATGTATACATGTATATAATATTACATTATTATGCTTTATATCTTATATAAACTTTTTTAGAGCATTTTATTATTACTAGTAGTTAAATTGCGGACATTCTTTTAAGGACATTTAGCGAGAGAAGTTTTAAAGCTTCTCAGTTACACTCTCGAAGGCTAATTCAAAGAAAATTTAAACGCAATTCAAACGACGTGCCTTCGAATGAGCTGTACGAGTCGAATCAAATCTACAACGCTGAAGAAAGTGACGACCCGTAAAACGTAACAGTGAGAAGGCGTTGAGAAGAGTATCATAAAGTCTCCCTTGGCGAGATGTTTCGTCCACTTTCCCCACAACTTAGTTTTTCAGCTTCGCCATGCAAGTCGTGATGTGTCAGCCGTAAAAACACGCGAGAAATTGCCGTGAAATAAAACTCCGAGTGGTAGCTTCTTTATATCGGGAAAATATGGCAAGAACGGCAAGAAATTCTTTCTTGTCGTATAAAAAATGTAAGAAAAGCGAAATATATGTATAAACGACCCATTATATTATGTTCATATACAAGGCTAATTGCATATTTCTAACTAAAGTTGCATTACGTTGAACGATTTCACGTTAAAGTGGTGATAAATCTTGAGAATCGATCGGTTTTGCAGTAAATGAAGTGTTAAATAGTTTAAGTACGTTGCGTTATTTTATTGAACATATTATTTTATTGAACACTTTATTTTTTCACAAACGTTTTTCCACGATTGTTTACATGATCTGTCACGAAATGTACATACACATTCGCAGACGTTTATAAAGAAATCAGAATTCATCAGTCGTAATTTGTAACAAGAGAGAAAATATATGTTTAATTAGATTTTGCCTAATCGATTTTTGAGTCTCTGATAAAGACACTCGGGCTCGCGCTATTTATTTATCGTCGCGCGTGTGTACCGATATAACAAACAATACAACAACGATGCTCGTGCGTCGCACTTAAATTGTAAATTGACATATGTTATTTTTTAGTTAGCGCATGCTTTTTTCTAAAACTCAACAACACAGATAAAAAAAAAACCCTGCGAAATACTTTCAAGATTCATTCGTATAAAATAAGAATGCAGGCAATTTTTTAACCACTCTTACGGGCATTCTTAAGATTGACTCGTCTTTATTACGGAGAATATGCTCGCGTTTTGGCACAAGTCATTTAAAGTCAGAAATTCGCAATATTATCGAAGCAACGAGCACCGTAACAAATCTCCGCGGAAGAACACCCACGGTTTACGCTCTTTATCCCCGCGTGTAAGAGGATTTCTCGGCTGTAAAAAGGTGAAATCGAGGGCACGATGTCGCTTTATTCTCGCGGTTTGTCGCAACGACGTCCACGACATATGAATCCTTCCGTAGCGAGGAGGGTTGACGCCGCGAGAAGAGGAGAAGCCGGGTCGCGAAAAGTTGGAGTAGAGAAAGTATGCGCTGGTCCGCCACCGGAGAAGGAAAATTCGCGGGACTGGGAAAGAGTAAACGAGAGAAGGAATGAGGTTTTTCTCCTGACACTCTTGTATTATTTCCGCCAGCCCCGCGCGTTTCCGCGCCGTTATCCTTGCCTTTCCGCGCCACGAAGGCGACGACGATGCAGTCACTTCGTGACGTCCGCGTTTTACTGTAAATTGATTTCTCGTCGTTTCCCATCGCGGGAAGATAAGACTGCGAAGATAAAAAAGATGAAACAGCAATCGAAAAAGTCCAACGCAATATGTTTCATTTTTCTCTCGTCGCCTTTGGAGTTTTTTTACGAGATAGGAACGTCGGGGGAAAGGAAAAGTGTGACATCTCCTCCCTTCGTATTTATCTCAATATAAGTATTTATATCAAGACGACGCGAGAGGCTAATAAGTATTTATTTTATCAAATTTCACATCGTGTGATGCAATTTTATCTTCATGCGAGGAATATTCTTTTTACTACGACATGTGACTGTTGACATTGTTCAAGAGCGCGAATGAACATGACTCAACTTTGAATACGAAACTTTGCGTGCGATGTCGTAAGCCGCGGCACGCAAAAAAATAAAGACTGACAATATATTCGAAGTCGGAATTATATAAGCCGGATCTTCCGGACGGTGATAATCTTTATCTGCGATAAAAAAAAAATCGATTTTACAGCGAAACCGCCCCGTAGAAACGACAAAGCAAACTCCAGCTGTATCTCGTCTCGCGTAATCTCGGTTTTACTGTCTTAGTTGAATCGTATTCCCGAATTCCCTGTGCAACACAACAGAGCAGCGAAAATCCCCATTGCCGGTTTTAGCCCTTTGAGGTTTTATGATCGATAAAATCAGGTAACATAAATCGATTGTTTCGTCTTCGTACTAGCACGAATTTAAAAATAAAGGAAGAATAAACGAAAAAAAAATGAAACAATTCAAAATAAAAAAAAAACTTTTTACCGGGCTAAAGCCCTGATATGTTTCAAATCCTTCTACGTTACATAACGTATTCATGTAACGTTAAAATAGCAATGGTAGTTTTATGCGGTCGAACTATCATTCAGATAAATTATATTCTCTATTGTATTATGCTAATAATTTATTCATACGATAATCAACGCCGGGAGAGGAGGAAAAGGCTGGTTGCCGCTCTCGGTTGTGTTTAGTCAAACGCAGTATTTAACAGAGCTCTTTCATAAATAATCATATTTTGTTATATTCCGTTGCATATATGTTAATATCAGTAACATTAGTGGACTACTCTATATTATTTGAAAATAAATATGATATCTTGGTCGTTCAGTTGATACATCTATTATTTGCAGCCGTGCAAATAATCGCAAGTATTCTCAGGAGAAAACGCGTACGAAGATTCGAGTAATAAGCGATAGCACAGAAGCATTCGAGAGCGGGATATGCAGGGAGAAGTCTTAATTTCCTCTGCAACGCCACCCTCCGCCTTGTGCCGGCGGAGACCGTTTTTTAAGTCTGACGCGTGCTGGCCTTTTAAAGGCCTTTCTTCCAGCTGTTTAGGTTATTATAAGGACTGAAGGCACAGGGACGAGCCACCGCGTCGAAAGGGTGACCATTCGCTCCCCGGCCATTTCCTAGCAATTTCCTGACGCTGTTTTTCACGTGAACTTTTGAACTCGTTCCCCCGCAGGGTACCTTTTCACTGTAAAATATCTGCTAAGTAGCCGGTTATAAATGGCCCTGTGCAAATATCGTAGGTTTTATGTCCAGATGCGTCCAGTATATTTAATGTCCTCTGGACGTCGGTCATCGTTGATGACTGCCCGACGAAAATATCCTTTGCAGAATTAATGGCCTGTCGCGATATCGATGGTCAAAAATGAGGAAAAACGAGTTCTGGATTTCCTTCCTGTATTTATTTGTTATGTGATACTCCAACGTTTCTCTCTAATATGTGTATAAAAAAAGATACTTATTTCCATAGAAAGATAGTTACTTTCATAGATAATATTTTAATTTTATTGGATATCATAAATTAATGTGAACATGTTTAAATAAATCTTGAAGACTTGCGCGTTTGTCGCTTAACGGCGATCAATGATATTGCGCGTGACTGAGAACAGTACGCGTATATGCGTAGTAGAGACAAACGTATCAGAAACATCGTGAAATAGTAGATCAGTTAAACTGTTATTTTTGTCAGATTATTTAACAGCAAGATATTCAATATACTTAATTAAAACAATGAAGGTATTAGTAAATACAAGAGTGCAATTTTTTACAACATTTTACAACATTACAACATTATAAGAAAGTATATTCTAAGAATTCTAGAAGTCTTAGATACATTTCAATGTTAATTGCAATGCAGCACGACTGGCCTTCGAGGATAAATTTCGGAGATAAATTTATATACTTTATTTGTGATGCGGTAATAATTATTAGTTAATAACATATTTTATTATAAAATAGAAGTTAATGGTAACTGATTGATTCAATTACCACATAATTACAATTTAACTGGCTCGGATGATAAATAAATAATAAATAATTTAAATTTAATTTCTCAATAAATTCGCGTTATACAGTTGACGTGCAAATAATGATTATTTGTCGTCTCTGCAGACATATAACTCTGTGCGCATGATTCTGTGTACTACCGTTTACACGATGGTTCAACCTCCCTTCTGCAATTCTGCATTTTGAGCGTAAATATCGCATTATAAATAGATCGTTTCCAATAAAACAGCTATAGTAATAGTAGTTAAGAAAAAAGTGTCAAATAACGATTTAATTATTCAGAATAGATTGTAATAACGCTAAAAAGACATTCAGAGAGTATCTTGCAAATATAATAAGACAATATTTTTGTAAGTAAAAATATTGCTTCGTTTCTAATTTAATATTAGTATACTTAATTTTATATTTGATATTATAATAGTACACTTAATGTTAACGTATTATTAATTATTCTTTCATTATTTTCATCAGAGAGAAAAGATAGATTTATATTGTTGTTACAAATTTAGTCTCATAATACACGTAAACCGATTTTTGTATGTTGACGGGACACTTTCGAATTCTTTCTTAATAAACCAAAATGAAAAGGATCGATATCTTGCACATTTTAATCAGTCTGATATCGCGAGAGATAATCGGAAGCCGGATATCCATTTCGGTTAGAATTCAGAAGTCATTCGTATATGATAGTTACTACAACACTGTATTATTCAGTGTGAGTGAAACCGTGAATAATCTACAACATTCAAAAACATCAAAAGAAGTATACATTTCTAAAAAAGCTGGTTTTGTGGTTCCAAAAATGATTTACTAGAATGATGTACGTGGGACGACGTTGTCGAAAGGCTCAGAAATGGTTTCCGATAGCACAAGACCAAGTTAGTCTTGACCATACGAAGTAGGTTCACGCATACTGACACGCGTGATTATCAGTGCACGGAATTCATTGGTCCCCGAAGGACAGGGGTAGACTATTCACATCAATGCACCCTTACCGAAGGGTTGCGAAACTTCGAACTTGCATCCCCTGTGTATTCGTCCGGCGCTGTTAGGAAAAATGTTGCGACCTTCTCAAGAACTCGATTGAATGTGCGCTTTTATTTCAAGGCGCATCGAGCAGCTTACTTTCATACCCGTTATTATTGACATCCTTTGTAACCGTTATTTACATATAAAAAAGTGTAAGGCTAAGGTGTAGAAAAATAATACATTTTTTATGTATCATGTCTATTTTCATTTCTACTTTTATTATACATTTCTATTTTTGAGCTCGCATATTTTAAGTTAAAATATTTTAAAGATCTATTATCACGGAACTCTTTTCCAGCGTTCTTTATCTATTTTTCTTTTAAAGCATTTTTTATCGATATATTGTACAATCAGATCAAATTCAATTAATCAGTAATATAGTAAATAGTGTAATTTTTGCACTATATCAAGTATTTATTATTAATATTATTTAAAATAAAGAAAACAATGCATCAATTGCGATGTTATTAAAAAAAAACAATTTTTTATTATCTTTTACTTGCGTAACGTTTCGCTTTTACGAAATCTCAAAGTTAAGTCAATAGATCTCCGGCAACGTTACTCCCGCACAATTTCGCGGACAATACTTTGACCTCTTTTTAAGCAGGTCGATGGTGCCATCTGTTAGTAAACGTATCAACTAATCAATGTTCACGCATGTGCATTATGTGCTTCCGAGTAATCTCTAAAAGGAAAAGTCGGCAATGAGGGTTCCTAATCGGATCGATGACGAAAGGGTGAATGTGCCCTGAAACTCATTTTGTGCAAAACAAAAATACATAAAAATAATTGCAAAAAAACGTAGAAAAATAAGAAAAAAAAATAAAAATGAAAAAAATTGCAAAAATATAAATTAATAACTCATCGAAAAAGAAAAAATTTGAGATACGATGGGTACCCACCGAAACGATCTTTTTCCGATGCTGCTTTGTACCGCAGGTTGCATTCTCCAGGCGCTTTTTTCTTCTCTCTTCATTCTTTTAACATATCGAGTAAGCATTTATTTCAACATCTCTCAAATCACTCGATTTAATAATAACATTTACTACAATTACAAAAATACAAACGACCAGATACTTTACATCTACTGCACAACATCACATTTCTTTAAATTAAATATTACTTTAATTACGAAACATATCAAGAGTGAGGAGAGATATTCTCGTCTTATGACAGAAAGGCGCAATTGTATGATTTCTATTATATTCTTATCTTTATATAACACAAAGATGATGAAACTTTGTACACGGTGAAAGTGCAGAATGCTCTGCAGAAGAGAAATGATAGAGAGTTCATGTAACAAATGCATTAATGTGATGAAATCGAAATCTTCGTAATTCAAACAATAATGAGTATCGGTTGAACATTGGAGAAGAGCAGTAATTTCGGGATAACGTATCTCTCCGTAAAAGCGCCGACGAACAAGCTAACAGCCACCGTTGCCGCAGTCGCGCTTACGTTCGAAAACGCACATAGGTCCATTACGAAACGATATAATGGCGCAGTCTATTATCTAAACAACGAGAAACCCAGCAACGGAATCGCGGCGCGGCGCGGCGGGGTTTTGCCGCGAATGTTATTGATATTCCCGGCGGTCGTCTCGCTTTACGTTGAAATTAGCCGTACGGAGGAAGCCGCTGCATAACGCTGTCGCGGATACAAACGAGAAGCGAAGCCGATGTACTATCGAGTATCGATCATCCGGCCGCTCGAGAGCAGCTCGAGCATCGCGGAACGATACGGCGCTCCTCCTCCATTGCGCTCCGTTCGCTTAATATCTTCGTCAAGATTCGCGAAGTGGCTACACTCGCCAACTCATAAAGCTGACTCGTGAGAGAGAGACGCACTTTTCCTCGCGAAGTGATAAAAATGAAGGGTTCCAAGATAAAAAGAAAAAATCGGACACTGTGGGAAGAGACATGTGTTCCAAGAGGAAAATTTTGAAAGAGTAAAAGAAAAATTCTTGCAATTGTTAGAAAAATTATAACTAGATAAAATAAAGAATTTGAATATCTTCAGTTAATACGTAACTTCAAATTTGTCGCAACTGTCGTTAGAAAAAAAGAAATAAATAAATATTTCTAACCCATTCATATAAAATATGATTGATTCGTATCTCTTCCGCAGTGATCGATTCAAATATTTCAAATAATAGAAAGAGAGCCAGAGCGAAAGGCGGAAATAGCGTAAAGTGTGTGCATTGCGAGTGACCATTGCCAAAGGGCGAACTGATCGGACCTTCCCCGTTTGTCCAATCGATCGGGCTAAAGATTTTCGACTCTTAATTAAGATCGCGAGGGCACTCGAGTTTTCAATTAAAAGAGTAGCGACGTTTTCTCTCTTGTTGTCTCTGTTGCTCATCGTCGTCCTCTCTTTGCTAGCTCTCCATCTTCGTCGTCCGCATACTCATTTCGTATTTTCGTCCCCCTCTATCTCTATCTCTCTCTTTCTCGCTCATCCCCTCCGTATTTTTCCTCGCTTGCGCGTTCTTTTTGCTACGCCCGCCTGATACGCTGGCAACATTAAATGCAATTTTGCGCAACGCATCCTCCGAGGGTACTCGGATCCCGATGGTGTCTCCCGATCCACTTTTTCCGTTTTGGCCACTTTTGTGGAGTGCGCGTGCACGCGGTCATGTCATTTTTGTTTCCGACAACGTTTCCGATTCTTTGTCGGACGATATCGAAAAATATTTGTTGCCTCGTTACCTCGATGCTCGAGATCGCGCGCAATATTCTAGCAGCATGGCGCTTCGAGGATTTTTCATCGGCTGCTCCGCTCATGAGCATTGAAATATTCAAGCAACCACTTCATACTGTTTCTAAATTCCTGAATATCGGAAAGCTCTGTTTCTATTTTTCATTCTAGAGAAATTGGAAATAGCACAAGAAATATGTCACGCGCTTAGCCACGATCTATTCGTGGCGTAAAAAGCATGAGATTTTTCAAGAAGGAGCATCTCTCGCTTCCGACAGCGTGATATTCACGCATCCGAGGGGGGAAGCAGGGAAAACGCAGGGAAACGAGCGCGTGATCGGGATGGACAGGGGGTGGTATTTTTGGCGGTTATCCCCGTCGATGTGTCGATGTCGAGTCGCGAAGGGTAACGGTAACCCTCCCAATGCCAATTTTTGCTGCATACAAAAGCGCGGTACGCGTGCCATACGCGGAGCTTCCCGCCCACGCACTCACGCACGCACGCATCCACACGCACACACACACACACACGCGCGTACCCGGGGCAGCGCTACGTGCGCCCGATAATGCTGCACGATGACCATGGGACACCGGACTGATTGGGGTGTGCAGGCGACCTATGCAGTTTAATTTATGTTGCATGACCAGCCAGTCGTACGTGCATCAATCCGTACACCTCGCGATCGCGTCTTGCTCGCGTTCCTATGCGGTTCCTTGTGACGGCGACCTCGTCTTCTACGAGCACTTGCTTCCCAGTCCACCTCCGTGTTCACGTACGTACTTGTATGTAGACGTGTGTATATATGTGTGCGTGCGTGTGCGTGGATGTGTGTATGTGCGCGCAAATGAATACACACACATGTTCGTAGACATCAAGCTGGCTACGCGTTTTGTAGTCAGCCATCTTTGTTAACCGTGGGTGTTCACCGAACAATACAATAGATAAACGGACTTACGTTCGCTTGGAGACCCCCAGTGAATTTCACGTATCGAAGATCGTAATTGGATCGCGGCTGGCGATGGATAACATTTATTCGACTCACATAAAAAAATTATCCCTAGTTGATGGAAAGATCTGCCTTATCTTGAACTTGAAGAGGCCATATGTCGGAAGAGTGCGTAATACAGCTAATTTTAGGATCTAACTTGTGACGTTCGAGTTTTGAGGCTACAGAGAACAGATGACAGAATATTTTAGCGAAAGAATTTCACGATCGTGTATACTATAGAATGAGTTTCACTACAGTTTGCTCATTTTCATCTGAAACGAGAGAATATATTCTATATAGAAGATTTATGGCTTTCTTAGCACATAATGTGCTACATCCGTCGCTGCAATGTAAATACATAACTTTTAATAATTCTTTAATTTAAAATACGCGAGAGAGATATAACAAATGAAATGAAAAATCCCATTGAAAGATTCAACATGGTTTTTTCTAAGGCGTCTTATTTCTCAATTTTCTGACTCTCTTACGATAAAACGAGAGTCAATGGGCCAATACGCTCGCCATTGGTCAACGTGTGATTTAGTAGTCGCCGATGAATCGTATTCGCGATATGAACCGGTCGTTTATCAACGCGTCCGAGCCAAGAGATCAAAAGAGCAATAAATAAAGGAGCGTTATGCACGAGTCGTCGCACGCGCGCGATAGAAGCGGAATCGGCGAAGAAAGGCGCAGGAGGAAAGCTAATTAGCGCGGATCGAAACCTACGGCGCTTGATAAATGGACAGCCAATATTTGGACTAAGGGTGCTTCTCCACCCCTGGCGCCGCCGGCCGCGCTTTTTTTCTCGTTTTTTATCGCGGAGTTCTTTACATTGATCATCGTAGAAGACGCGTGATGGGCGCACGAGGGGTTGAAAGGGGATGGATGACGACGAGCGTACGCACAACTTACGCGCGTTTGGGTAAATATCTCTGCGGGTATTTACACGAGCGAGCTCGACTCCGAGATAGCCCGTGATTAATGACCCTTCTTCAAGCTTTATTAACGACCTGTCCACCTAGCCCCACCTTGACCACTTTTGGAAAACCTCGTGTAGCCGGCAAGTTCGTCATATACGATTTTATTCAGACGCTTCCTGAAAATGCAGGGGGAGGCTCGCTTGACACCCTCGCGAGCTCTCGTCGTACGGGCAACGATCTTTCGAAATTTAAAAGCTGACACATGCATGTGCAAAAATTTATAGAACAGTTTAATTTATCAAAGATTGTTTGCTCATAACACGCATCATTTTTTTATACGGTTGTTCGACTCACACGTGTCATCGATTCGCGCGCGTACGATAATTATTACATACGATTAAATCGATTCTCGGAATGCGCATGGTTCTTTCGAGAACGAACGGTTCTTTCGTCCTACAGTCGACGTTGAGTCACATGGCGAAAGACCATGAGGTACCGTATAAATACACGGTAATTCTATCCGATAATAGTCGCACGGTCAATTAAGATGACCGTCATAAGAACCAATTAAACGTAAGTGCGTGACCACCCTGGCTCGGGTTACGTATTTACGATCTAAAATTATGCGTTTTCGTCGCCCGCGCTCTCCCATTACTCGCCCTACGATTTCTTTCTCGAGTGGGCCCTCCCCTCCGCCCTCTCCCTTATCGTCCGATTATGAAATTTCATCTGTGTACGTATGCGCATCTGATTTTATACTATACGCATACTACGTTCTCGTCGCTACGCCGGGGGAACGTTTCCAAAGCTTCGTATAATTCGTCGTCAAAAGTCGGCCATAATTGGCGCAATTATGTGTATAATGCAATTATCAGTTCATTTCCTCGGCTATACGATGGACTGGAGCGATACACTTTGGAAATGCGTAAATAATATATTTGCGTATAAACGTGACGACCGGATGTGTGATCTACGTGATTAATCGTCGCGTTAATTAAAATGTTCGCTTAATAAGTTCGCTTAAATGGCGGGAAAAACAGCGCGGCGATTCATTTAGCAATTATTTTATGTAGTTTATACGCACATACACACTGCGAGTGAAGTACTTCGCGCGATGCACGTCCGTGTGATAATGCAGCGGATGCCAAAATGCACCGCGAGTATAATGACTCCGGCTGGATTAATCTCTCCGATGAGACATCAAACGTGTGGTACGCTTTTAAGACAACGACTTTCTTTCTCTCTCTTTCTCTTTCTTTTTCTAAGATCGCAAAAAGTGTCTCGCGTATATGGGCACGTATGTGGAATTCACGCGTCCCTCGAAGAGTGCCTCACCTTCCTTTTTTTGAAAACCCTTTGTCGTTCCGGTTTCTCACATTCATGACCGGTCACCAAACGAGTCGCCACAAGAGCACAAAAAATGGAGTGTTTATCAAATATACCTACCTACCTCGAAGGGTGACCGCCGGAACTTTGTCCGTTTTTCATACTCGTTGCTTTATTCCGCTTTATTTATTTTTTCTAATTGGAGGTTTCGAGATATAAGAAAAAAGAAGACAATACAATATTATAACGACGATCCCGTTATTGTACACCGTATTGCGCAAGAGATTTCATGATTAGATTATTAACAATAATCATCATATTGATTTTTAGGAATAACTTATAATGCGATAATTAATTATTTTATACATAATTCCTTGGTATTTTAAATGTTTTAATAATACATTTGATCGATAAATATTACAACATGTTGCGCCGCGGATAAAACATATGCTCATTTCTCTTTTCATTTGATTGTTGTTTAATCATTTTGATCATTTAATGTGTTATTCCATTTCTCTCTTTCCACTTTTAGTAAAAAATATGAATATGTTTTATATTTGTTTTTAAATACTTTTATCGAAGTGTCACAGATATGCATGTGCATATATATACATATATGTATATATACACGTGATAGTTTTCTTGGACAACATCAACTTTAAAAGGATCAAATAAATTCTCGTTCGGTGTCGATACTTTCAGAAAAATGAACGGCAAGGGGATTGTTTCATGCCGGGAAAAAAGTCGTCCCCGACAAGCTTGCGACTTGAATACGATCAAAAGGACAACATTTCTGCGGTTGACACTTAGGCAACGAACGCTACGTATGCTGATATATGGACCCGTCTCGCGTTGATAGATACCAGAAACTTTACAACTTTAATTTTTCCCTCGACGTCAATTTTGGGTTTTAATCTTGACCTACACCTCGGACAGGGCGCGTCAGAAGAAAAGAATTATTACCGCTACAATTAAACAACGTGTTTCTCCAAATTGCATTTGGATCTCGGGACTTTTGTATATTTCATCTGAAAAGGTTTACACTTTCGAATGTTAAAGCATGTTTCTTTCCAAAACAAAGCGAATTAGTTATTTTGAAGTTTTCTTCCCGTCATTACAAAAAATAGAAGAGTCACCAGACATATAATAGTCTAGCGCAAAGCAGAATGAGATCGATGCAAAATAAAATAATGTTTAATATGACGATGAATTGTTTAATCACATTAGACAACAATTATATAATACTATTTTTAACTTTTTAATACTCTGATCAACAGCCAAATTTATATTAATTTGTCAACAAATCTGAGATATTAATTATTTAATCTTATCAGGCAGAAATATCAACACGTGAGAAATCGCACCAGTAGGATCGTAATAATATATGAGATAAGATTGTAATTTATACGACCAAAAGATAATATCGTTCTATGACATTAGTGATATGGTTGGTAATTAATGTGCTTCATGTCAACCTTAACAGATTAACATGACCCAGAGGAATGTCTTTCTGATCGAGAAAGATGTATTCCTATTTGGGACGTCCTGAATCAGGATTTTTTCGGTCTACCTATTCGGGATTCTTATTCATGTCAGGTGGTATTCATACTCAGGTGGTCGGTTTGCATCTAGCGAACCCATTGTTCACACGTTAATGAAACACGGCTCGGTTTTGCCAACTTTTATCGCGGATATTTCAATTGCGAGTGCGAACAATTGATACTCCCGCCGTATATCCGCAATAGAAACATTTGGCGCCTTATCGAACTTGTAGATATCGTGATTTAGCGCCCGAGAGAATTAATCGTTTCGGACTGAATATTTTAATTGTGCAAACACATAACATTTAAAAAATTCATTAACACTTTTTGTATGCGTTTCCGACGGTACTTTTAACATACATTATAGTTTAACATATTAACGGATCTTGTATAATTTTGATAATATAAATATTTTATCTACTTTTTTTTTACATAAATTATTTTGACGCATAGGTTTTTTCAAAACTCACAAAACAATTCACTTCAGATTCTTTTCAATCAACTTGAAAAAAGATGTTTTATTGTATTGTTAGAATATTTTTATTTGATAGAGCGTTGTGATTATATAATTAATGTATTATGATTAAGATAATTTTTTTTTAATTATCTAGCTGTAGGTTTGTAGTTAATAAAAGTTTGTAGGATTTAGGCTGTAATAAAAGAAGTACACACTTGATTCTTTGCAAAAATATAATGGTATTTGTACATCAGTGTTCTGTTATAAACAAATATAAATTTTATCACATTTCATTGCATTATTGCATTTTATCACATTCATTGCTAATATCATGAGAACAATCGTGCATTTTCCAATTAAGCATTGTAAATCTGGAATGCGGAATATTTTTGAGGAATATTTATAAAGCGTCCGTATTCTGAAGATCAGCCGTTCCTGCGATTAACATATTTTTCTCTCTCACTCGTATCTACATTACAATCAACGAAGCTAATTCTCGTTTCGACAATTTTTCTTATTTTGCGAAATCATGTTTATCTTTTTTTTCAAAACTTCATCTCATGCATTATGTCAAAATGATAAATACATCTGTTTACACGAAACAGCCCGGAGCCTAAAATTCAGCGCACGGTTTAACGACTGTTTTCCTCATTGCTTTATTAACTTTGTTATTATGCACGATATATACGAGATGTATTACGATAAAATTTAATGCACCGCGACTAAGACCGCGGCTGGTTCGAGCAATTCGCGTTTGGAAAGGCCGTTCGTCTCGGTGGATGTTTGTACGCGTGCATTGCGAGTTACTGCGGGAAAAAAATGGACAACGGCAGAGAATTTGATACGTATATACATTAAACGCGACTTGACTCCCGTTTAGAGAACACCGAAAGTATCCTCTTGGTATTTTGAATTTCCAATAAAACGTTATGATGCATTTTTCGTCACACGAGACGTTTTTCGCAAAATATGTCTCATGCTGGTTGCGCTTACGTTGGTAATTAGGTCGGCAGCGATGATACTTCATTCTGTTTTTCCGAAATAAATAGCACGATTCCTGGTAGTCCAACGATTTGTAGTCCCGGCTTAGACAGTATAAAAATGCCCTGGGTATGAGAGCTGCAATACTCGCGCTCGAAACAGCCGCTGCGGGCGAAAACGAAATTACGCACCGTGAACGCGTCCAATCGATTGTCAGGGAAAAACGAGTTTAGCCCGGCGCGGATCCACTCCTTCCTGTTCCGCAATTTCCAAATCCAGAATCTTCGCTGACGGCTGATCGTCAGTCGAGCCGACCCTTCCAGATTGCTCGATGCGAGCGGCCCGTTTTGCGAACGGGGGCGATGCATTGGTAATCAGGTAGTATTTACCGTGTGCACTGAAGAGCGGCTTGTGACCGCCCATAATAGATGTATGCGAGTTGCGGCATAGGCCCATCTTAAATCGAAGAAAGCTCTTGCAGTTTTTCCCGTGAAATCCTACCTCGCTGATGATAGACTCGGCGTAGAATTTGTACGAACGAGCGTGAGAACAGGCGCCGCCAGGATCCAACAGACAGCCGTGCTGCCTTTCACCGCCGTTAGGATAAAAGTCGGCATCTCCGATGGCTGCCAAGAACCCAAGGAGACCACCATTAGTATGAATGATCTCCACGTACTTCGCATCGCCACTCGATATCCTGGATCCTGGACCGGCCAGACCAAAGTTGGGTAAAGCTGGATCTAGTCCTGGAATGATAAATTTGCGCCATGTCAATGAATGATTATAATTAATTGGATCAACATAATCGACTTTTATATTCGATGAAAGAAACGAACAATGATGACGTTTGATCAACATAAAAAAGAAGATTTTTCACGAGAACGAATCGCAACGCTTTCTGTGAACTACATATTCAAACATGAAAACAAATACAAGCTTCTTAAAAATTTGAAAGAAAGGTGGTATCGTGATTGCGAAAAGTAATAAGGCATTAATATTAAAAATATACTTAAATGCTTTTCTCTCTTTGCATAAAGAAAAGGGAGAAATAAAATTCTCTTCGTTTATAATTCTTATAATCCTGTGAAGCTTAATGGTATTCAATAAAAAGAGTGTCTTTTTACCAGTTTGGTAAAATTTATTAAACTTAAATAAAAATATTAAAGATGTATAACATTTATTTTTTGTGACGTTAAATGCCTTAGTCGAATATAAATGTTATTAGATATAAAACTTACCCACGACATAACCGATATCGCTGTTAGCGTTGCGAGCAGCGATTCCAACTACATGGGCACCAAGAGAGTGGCCAATCAGTACGGTTTGCGACGAATCCATTCCATACTTCACGAGAAAATTGATCATAGTGGCGACAAATTGACCGACTAGCTTGACATGATTGCTAGCCCAAATATAGGGTCTGATACTTATTGAACTCCAGTCGATGATGATAACATTGTAATCGTCATGCTGAAGATAAGCTGTGTAAGAAGTCACAAACGTTAGCAATAATCTAATAAAGAAAAAGTGACATCTTCTGATTTAATTGAATTAGAATTATTTATGTAAAAAAACTAGCGTTTTATATTTCGAATTTCTGTTAATAATTCTCATAATATTACAAAACGTCATATACCTAATATTTCTACGCTACGTGGCAAACGTTTACATACCGTCGCGAATTAAAGTGCATGCTAAGCTCTTGCGAGAATTTATCCATCCATGAGTTATAAAACGCGTTGGCTTTGCAGGATCAAAGTTACTGTTCCTTAGAGCCTCCTCGTCATTGACGTTGAGCGACTTCGGATTGGTAGGATTGTCTTTCTTATATAGAAAGAAGAAGACACGGTTTGCGACTTCGTTGGCATCTATATTCGCCTCGACATTATCGTAGTCCAGTATCAGCTTCACCAAGTTCCCGTTGTCGTCGTACACGTACGCTTCAAATAATGCGTGGTCCAGTGAAGTAAAAGTATCATTAGGAAACACCTCCTGTTTTACTGGAAGCCCTGCGTAACAGAAGAAACTGGATATAAGAAACTCGTACATCACATAATACAAAATGAAAGAGAAAATAAAAGAAATTAAGAGCCACATAACAAAAATATCATTATAGTAACTTTGTGTGCGAATCTTGTTGTTTGAATCATGTCTTTACATTTCGAATCTTAAAAAGTAATGTGCGAATCTAGAAAATCGCCAACAAATTTATTTCTTTACAGAGAAATGAAGAAATAAAACATGTAAATATTATTTTTACCAGCTACGGTGCAAGCAAGTAAGACTCCAATTAGAACACGTATCTCCATGTTTAATTATTGTTAGCTGCATATTCAACCGCTTATAAAGCAAATGAATCCTGTCGATATACTTATATACCATTTTAACGATAAGATAAATTTCTCATATTTAGAAAGTCACGTGACCGTTTTCGATAAACAATAAACAGATAAACTGTTAATATCAAGCAAGCTGGATCATTTGTGCCTAATAATATTAGTCATGTGAATTTATGTAAATTTCTATTTTATCTTTATTTATTGTATATTATTTATTTATTGATATTTATCTATTTATTGATTATTTATCAAAAACTGTCGTGACTTTCTTAATATGATTTATATATGTTTGTCTTTTTAAAGACATTCTCTTTAATACTTATAGATTGTTGCAATGAATATCACCCAAATCTTAATCTTGCTTACTTAGTCATGTATTAGCAAGATAAATTTCTTTCACAGTTATATCGGAACTATAATCAATTATTCGATAATATCTGAAACATCTTGTTTAAAACATTTAAATTGATATTTACATGCAAATTTATCGAAATCTAAAATTTCATATTTTTCAAAATACAATTTGCGTTTTTAATCTTTAGAGATTAATACAATGATTTGATAATATTTATTATGTATTGATTTATTAATATTTTTTATTTATTTAATAGTCATTTTTTAAATTAATTATTTTAATGCATACCGAGTACTAACGATAAATAATAAAAATGGAATGTAAAGTTATATCGTATGATATAACTAAGTTATAAGTTCTGTTGTAATTAGAAAGAATGAAAAATAAAATGTATATTATGTTTTTGAAGTAAGGTGTATCTTTTGAAGCATCAATTAAGGAAATATTTGCCTCGGTAAATCTTTAAGACAAAATTGATAATATTAAATATAATATGTCATGTTCTGATAAGATGTTTATTTTTTCAATGTTAATTATCTGATCTACGCATCCAATTCTATTGCCATTTTTTTACATCCTGTTCGCGTCGTAAATCAATTTCTTCTGTTTTCGTTGAGATTATTCGATATGTTTAATCTCAACAGATGTTATTGATTTAACAAAGATTTTTCATTAAGATCGAGAATTAAAAGATTAACAGAAATCACGTGCAACAGAAATGTTAATGGATATTCTATCGTGCAGAAAAATTGTAAACGTACAAATACGCTAGAAATATGAAAATACAAATTAATACAGCGTAACAATTCGATAAATCATATAATTTAAATATAAAACGATTGGTCAGCTCGTATTCCGCACATTCCAATATCCCTTGAAAGAGTTTAATATTTTAAGGATATTATTATTCTCTATTATTATATTAATTACATCGAGTTGATATCGGATATTAATGATATAATTAAGCTATCAAGTAAATAGAGTTTTTATGTAATTCACGCTTTGATTGTAACCTCATTTTGGACAATCAATTATTTGTATATCAATTGCGTTATCCGCATTATCAATCATTCTTATAAAACATCGATAAGCGTTAATAATATATCTCGTTTGATTTTTAAATGATGTTTCGAAATTCCATATAGAGTACGGATTGAACATCTGTTTACCGCTGTTTACTGATAATATGATACTGTGAAAAAGGTAGATATACATCTGAAAATAATAATGCATCTGAATGTCACGGTGTAACGACAAAACAGAAATAAAATTCAAGCGAGTAAGAAAAATGTCTTTACTCTTAAAATATCTTTACTCTTCTTACACTCAATCTAATCTAGTAAACGTTGGTTAACAAAAATCACTGATATATGCAAACGAAAAATAAAATATATTTAGAAAAGATATTGGATCATATCTCAAAAAAATCAGTAAGTTAAAAATGACACGCTAATAAGAAGCATTAAAGGTAATATTTTTTTTCTTCATCTACGTGATTTATCATTAGGAAAACAATTTTAAAATATATTTTGCAACGTACCTAAATCTCAAATGAACTTTGTTGACAAGTAGCAGTGTCATACATTTCACGAGGAGTAACAAATAATATCATGCGATCTGATTGACGTTTCGTTTTACGTGAGACCAAGGTGAAGAACGACGTGAGAGAAACGACTTACATGAACGACTAGGAAAATACGACCCCCTAAACGCGTGTTTTTCCCACCGAGACATTTAATTCCCCCCTGTACTCGTGGGTTTTTATTCATAATTGAGTCCTACGGCGCGCTCCCCGTTTACGTAAATTTTAAAATATTCTAATTAGTATAATGAAATTAGCGCGCTTATGAAAATTTCGCGGCATTAGTCGGGACGCGGGGAAAGACGACGTTAACGTGTCTATGAAAATTTTCATTTGCACATTGACGTGAGAGACTGTTAAGCGCGAGTGCGGAAGGATTAAGAGACGGAAACCTGTTGTGGCGTGTGTTCTTTTTAAAAGCCGCGGCGGGTTCTCGCCCTCGGCGGTTACATTTCTCAGACAGAATCAAACAGGTTCGCTTCGCACACAGTGCGCGGGATAAAAACGAGTTTTAACGACCCGCTTGAAATTTTTATTGTACACAGAGCGCGCTCAGCGGAATGCATCCGATACAAATACTTTCCGATTTCCAGCGGCTATCGCCTTTGTTCCGATGCGTTTACAGGTGTTGAATATTAAAATGAGATGGGTTTATCGGAAAAATCGAAACGCGATCGGCTTACATTTTCCCTGCAAATTCTTCGTTTACTTTCGTCTATCGCATTATTTGCAGACTGCTCTAACATAATTAACGGTAAATCAACGATTAATAAATTTATTATAATTTTTTTACATTTCGGTATGTGTTGAGTACGCTTAGGAGATTTCTCTCGAAAATTAAAAACAAGAATAAAACAGGAAAGAAAAATTGATTGGTCATTTTTTTCATTTTGAACTTTTCTCGGAAATTGATTTTTTTTTATGTGCGAAAAAGAATAAAAAAGAGATTTTTTGTGCATTTTTTTAGCAAAGCGTAGGTCACTATGAATGGCTAGAAACCGTGCAAAATTATGCTTAGATGACCGAAGACTCGACGTCCACGGTGCGGGCGCTTGCGTGAAGCTCGAAAATGAGGGGGACGACGGGGGGAAGCAAAGTGGGTGGTGGTCTGGGGGTAACGGGGGAACGGGGAGTTGGAGCTGTGAAAGCGAGGGCGCCTGCAGTGACTAGCCTCCATCGATTTACCGTGCGGCGCCATCTTGCCACCCTACGCCACGGGGGTTGACCACCCCTCTGCCACCCCCTTGCCCCCCCCTACCGCCGCCGCTTGTCGGGGTCACCCCCCTCGAGGCAGAGGCAGACATTTTGAAAAATGATTCCGAAAGTCATCGTGGCCCGCACTGGCGTTTTTTAGCGGGCTCGACCCGGCCGCCCGGTCCGCCCGACAACCCTCTCTTTTTCGCGCTTGGTCTTTCGCACTCGAAGAGCAAGGGAAGAAAAAGCGGACGCACGACAAAAAGAGGGAAAACTATCGCGGCAAAAGACGCGGAAATAAATGAGCGCGTAGCGCGTTCTCACTGGAGTCTGCGTGTTCTGGTTATTAAGCCCTAAGTGATGAGATTTTCGCTACGTCGAGCACCAGCCATAACAAAACGCGGCAACTTTTTCATCACATCGAGTCGCAACGATCGTTTTTTTTTTTTTTTTTTTTTTTTACATACAGCGACATTAATCATCGCCGCGTTTATCTGAAATTATCGTATCTCTGAGAATTCATCGATGCGACAGAAATATTCCTTTTTCTTAATACAAAAAAACGTGTAACATAACCGTGATGTATAAAAATAATTAAAATAGTTTTTGTTTGATTTTTTGCCGAAATATTGACGGCCAGGGAAAAGGCTACTTTAATCTCTAAGGGACGATATCGTCGTTACGCCGAGAATTTATGATTGCCACTATATAATGCTATGTCGAGCTATCTGTAATTATGCATACGAGTCAAGATCTATGTTCAAATACTAAACGGTTGACTTTTTAGAATTACTTATTTTCGGGAGACATTAATTTACATAATTGCAGCTTCGGTATCACGCAAGCTGACTCAGAATTTGTGTTTATATAATTCACATAACGGCACCATCTGTATACGTGTAGATATCGATATTGGATTAAATTACATCTTCAGAGTATAGTTTTCATATAGTTTTCCATTATTTTTCTCACTAGTGACTTACGCATCAGTTTGAATGAAATTACGGAGTACTTGAGAAGATCCCAACGATTTTATATTGAAAGGACGTGATATTTTAAATGGACGGTTGCAGCCTGTGGCTGGACATTCCGAATCAAAAGAGGCGAAGAACAAAGGTCGGCGGGAGAGAAAGATTTCAATCGTGTCTACCAATCGCGGGATAAACAATACGGGGCTTTCGAGAATGCACAGTGCGGTCGATCGACTCTCGATTAATCAGAAAAAATTCTTGTTTTCGTGAAAAAAGATCACCATTCTAGACGATGGCGCAGAAACAAGGGACTCCGAAATCTCGTGGGAGACATGCCACGTGTAGCGGTAAAATATATAAAACGTAATAAAAATAAATTTTTCAATGCACAAAAATAACATATCCAATAATATTTATTTAGAGCACAAAGAACTATTATAATAACGATCTAATAAAAACAATGATGAGCGAGAGTTGCCGCACATTTTCAAATAACATCTCATTTATATTCCATTCGGGTACAGTACAATCTGCATACGAAAGTATGTCAAAGAGAACCCGTGATACTTTTTTACATGACAACATGCGAATGATAAGAATAAATCCAGATTAAATAAGGATGATTGAGAAAGAAGCAATATACTTGAGAGTCTCGCGAAAGTGATACAAAATAGAAGCAATATTGATGCGTGGGGAAGAGAAAAGGAGATAAATGAAGAAGAGAGTGTGAAGCAAATAAATAATGTAAAATAAGTTTCATCTGGAAACAAATCGATTCGTACAGGTTATCATAAAAACAGGCTTCATGTACGCATCCGCAATTGAATTTCGACGAGAATAATGGGCGATCGACAAATTTACAGAGTAACGATACATCGTCCTCGTTGTGCAATTATATTTTTATAACGTGCGTTTTACATATGCTTTACATTTAATTAATGAATGGCTACGTGCCACGATAACAAGGGACGCGTGCCCTTTTTTTCACATGCAACATTTCTCCAGCGAAAATGAAAGAAAAAAACTTTGACGCCACTTTGAACTTGATTGAGAAGAACAGTGGGATATAATTATTTTAATCATATAACGTGTGCGAGTGAGAAAGAAAGAGAAGCGTTTCTTTAACTGCATTGAAATATCGTAAATTAATGACGTATATTCAATTTACTGATCACGACACCGAGATTGATCTTACATGCAATAAATAAAAATAAATAAAATGCTTCTTGAAATAATCATGGAAACAATTTGGCATTAATAAAGAAATAGATGAAATGCGAGTAAGACCGTTTATAATATTCTTTTCCTACTAATAGGACTTCATAAAAAATGATATAGGTGATAAACACGTTGAAGAAAAACAAAAATTTCTCTATCTGCCCTTTCTCCTCTCCTGTCCAAATGAAGAAGAAACGTACTCATACGTGCTAAGACGCAAGAAGAAGTGTTGGTTGGACCAGCGCAAAAATAGGTTTCACGCTCGTACCGGTAATTGAATTTCGAGGAGGATAATGGGCGGCCGACAAATACGCGCGGTCGCGTTAGATCGCTTTCGATGTGTGGCGCGCGGGCATTCAGCCAGGCCAGGATGGATCCTTGATGGCTAGATTTAAAAAACCGTCCCCGTTTGCCACCCCGTCCTGCATCCCGTTCTCCGCGGTATAGCCGTCGCCATGTGTTACGGGGGGGTGGCGGCGCTTCGTAATGGTGGTATCGGTGATGGTAGTGGTGGCGGTTCAGTCGGCGGCCTCTATATAACTGATGGTGCTTCTGAGTGTCAGGGCCAGGCTGTCCACTTCTTTGCGTGCATGTGTGTGCGTGTGTGTATGCATGTTCAGGCGGTTTGCACGTTGGCTGGTTTCTCTAAGTACGAATCATGTGCAGAGTGCCGCAGGTTCTCCTAGATGCTTTCTTTCGTATTCTCATATTTAATCGATTTAAAGTAAACTTATCGTAAAAATATCAAGATGCCAAAAGTTCTCGTAACTGTTTTGCAGCAACTGAAGCCTTTAAGAACTAAGACAAATAATGAAAATTAAATTTTTATCTAATTCTAAAAATTATGTCTACTTTAATACTAGAGAATTATAATTTTTAAACATGAAAAATTATATATAATTCTTATATACTTAAATAAAAGCTAAATAAAATTATCACTGAATTAAATTTCCGCTAAGAAAATCTCGGTATTTTTTTGGTAAAAGATTAATTAATAAAGGAAAGTATGAATCATTCAGAATACTTTATACAAAGCAAGATAAAAAAAGTGAATTTACATATATTTATCATACATCTATAACAAAAGTTGTACTATATATCTGTAATGAGATATAATCTTTCAGATCAGTAACTGGTGTTTATGATGAGATAATGAGATGTTTACAATTAAAAAAAGTTTTCTGATAAGATTTTATCGTGTTTAAAATAAAATCGTGTCATAAGATAAGATAATTTTTAAAATGCATATATATATCACTAAAAATGAAGATTAGCCTCTTTTTTTACGTATTAATTTAATTCTACAAAGTAAAGGACACTCGATACACGTTCGCTGTGTCAATTATATAATTACATAAAATAAATAAATTTATAATATCCAGAAATTAATCAATGTTCTGTCATCAAAATTTTGTCATCTGCTCGCTTGATTGAATTTCGTCTTCATCAAACTTTCAGTTTTCTCAGGCTATCTTCTGGTCAGTTTTAATAAAGCTTTCTCTCTGAAATTCATTTTTCGCGATTCAAAGCATGTGTCGTATCAATCACGAGTTGTTAATTAACATTTAAAGACCGATCAGCTTCCGAGGCAAGAACTTTATCTGCACGGCAAGCACGTCTGCCTTATCGAAGTTATTTTCACTCGAAGCTCAGCGGTGCTCGTTGTCGCGTGTTTCTACGGGATTACGTTAAGCGGTGCAAGTAGAACTCCGGCTTCATCGATGATATTGAAAAGGAAGGTGGGAAACGTAGTCGACGCGCGCGGCAGAGGGCGAAAATAAAAGAAAACGCAGTCGGTGCGACGAGTCAATTAAGGTCGATCGAGGAATCGTCCTCCGCCTATCGCGGTACACGCGCATAAATGTCTGCACACACATGCACAGATACGTATATTTGATGGATCTATTGAACGAATGGCTGGTGAGAGCGAATACGTCGAGCGTGAATTAAACGAGTGCGAAAGAGAGGCCGGAAATGGCAAGAGGGAAGGCGCAACGGGGATATCCGGGGTCAAACGTTAATACGCGTATACAGGAACGAGTGAAGGAACGATGCCAGGTCCAATCCTCCTGACAATAATCGGATTGATTAAAAGTCGCCGTCGTTCACCACCACGCAAACCGCCGTTTGTACGCGGACACGAGATCGCAGGCGAGTGGCACTTGGGCGCGGATGTGCGAGCGATTTATAGGTGCGTTTTATGTATGCTCCATACATACGTGTATATATTCACGACGAACGTGAAATCGCGGGCACGCGAGAAGTCTGGTGAAAAGCACCACGTCGCCATTAATGAGGTCGTAATTGCGCGTGATGAGATTGTACTTTCGTGACCCAGGTTAAATAAAAATCGCCGAGAAACAGGCTTCGACAAGAGAAGCGCGCGATCGAGATGTATTATATATAGATCAACTCCATGTAATTTTAGGGAAACGTACGACTGTAGATAAGCGTGTTAACAATATGTAGTAGTGATCGGTCATGAGGGCTGATTTAGAGTTATCTCACTTTTATCTCTTCCTCTGTTGCGCACGGGAAGAAAAGCGTTAGGCAATCTCGTAATTATTCAGCAGGAGACGCGACTATCAAAGCGGCGTTCTAATTCCATTAGGACCGAGTAAGATAATTCGTGATTACGACGGGTTTGAAAGGTGGTCCGAGAGAACGAAAGAGAGCTTCGGGGGAGAGGGATGAAGGTAGGAGTTCGCCTCGAGTCAAGGCGCTAGATCGATATTTTTGACTGCAATTTAGTCTGCATTTAATCAACGTTTAATCACCTCATCAACGAGCCAAGTTAATCCGAGCGAGCTACCTACCGCTACAGCCGCTTCTATGTATGCCCTAGCACGACGACGCCATGTTTAAACTCATCATTATTCGGCGCACTAATAGAGCCGCACCGAGGAAAATTCTCTCGGGATTCTGACTCGCGTAAAAAGGTGAACGAGCCGCGCTGAATAGCGATCGAAGGCTGAAAGGCTGCATGTCCAAACCGGTGCGCCGAGAATTGAAAGAACGTTATATTTTATGAAGCTCTATTTGCAGTAAATTGTGAAATAAAATAGTGACTCTCGAAGTATATGTAAACGTTTCATTTTATTCGGATATTCAGTATCGAATGTTATGCAAATCATATATCCTGAAGATTCCACAAAATTAAAAACATGATGAAAAAAATTATTATTTCTGTTTTTTCAAATGTAAAAATTTGTCATCATTTATTACAAGTGATTTACATCAAATTCAAAATTCTACATTGCGACATTCTACGACAATTTTTTTCCTCTAAATACTGTAAAACGTTTAATACATTATTACGCTAATATCACCGGAAGAATCCCAGGTCCTAACAATAGTAAAACTGGTAGACCGTCCTTTTAATTGTGTAAAGAAATTAACGCAGTAAAGTCTGCTTCGCATTTAGCCCTTTATGGGCCACAGAGTCGTTTCGAAGGTCTAAATTACCAAGGGCCGGTCCTTCGAGTTCAGGGCCGACCCCGTCTCAACCGGGGTTCTCCATTCCCTTCAGTCCCTTAACGCCCAACGCGGCTGCCGACCTCTATAAATTCCCTCAGGATTTTTCTTTTCTCTACTTGCCTTAATTAAAGCCCTCCCTTGCTAGCCGTATTACTACGCCTATGGACCCGCCCTTTCGCGTCACATTTACCCCTAGCTATGACATTTCCACTCCAGACAGGTACATGACTCTGACTAAATGTTAGACAGTACGAAGGATGTCGAGCCTTTTAAAATTACGTAACGATTGCGTTACATGGAAATACACTTGCATCGCGTTTTATGCTGTCACTTACGGAAAGTATAATTTTATCTAATGTCTTAAAAGAAAGTTTTAGTCATATAGTGAAAAAGAGTATAAACGAAAATCATATAAATAAAAATTATATATTTGTTCGATATGATCATGGCTTTAACAAAAAAATTTCTTTTAGAAACAGTTTATTAATTGCTGAATATTAAAATAAAGTAATTAAAACGTATTTAACAATAAAATATTTTTTTCAGCCACTTATCTATTAAATATATTTATTTTACATATGATTTATTATACATATGTGTATGCTATTGCAATTGTAAATTGTTGAGTTCTCTTAAACATCTAAAAAAAATCTGACTTAAGTTTGCTCGGAAATTTTATAGACACCCAGTAGCTTCGTTATTTATTTGCAGAAAGTCCTCTCACATAGCGAAAATGCCATTTTCCGTCGTAGCTGGAAAAGTTTTACGAGTCGAGGGCGTAAGGAATTCCTTAAGCTAAAAGCATACGTGTCCCCATCCCCCGGTTTAAAAACTTTCATCCCTTCTACGGGTGCACTGGTGTGGGTGGTGTGAAGTAGTTTGAAAAGTTTTCGCGCGCAAAAAGTCGAGCTTTTCGCACTTTTCTTCGTCGTCTGCGCGAAAGGATGTGCGCGGTATTATCGAAGGAGGGTGAAGTCGTAGGGGATGGTGGAGGTGGAGATGGCCGTGCGATGTTAGTGGCGACGGCAATGTTGGGGGTGGCATCTGAGGGTTCGAAGAAGGAGCTCCGAGAGTGGGGAGATCGACAGATAAGAGGAAACCAGAACGAGAGAGAGAGAGAGACGGAGCAAAATAGCGAAGGGTGGGGATATCAAACCCTTCGCAACAATAAAACGAAATATTAAAATTCTTAGGCAAACAGTGATGGAACACATACATGCAAGAATTAATTTTAAAGTTTTGCTGTAGGGTAGCTTTAAAGGGCAATAGCAGTTTTATATCAACGCGGAACGAGTTCCGTTTCATCGTGTTAATTTTTTTAAAAGAAATAGTTTTTGTTTGAAGTACTTTATGGAAAGAAATAAATATTGAAAGAAGTCAGATTTTATCGTTATATAATATATAAATATCGACAAATGTCAATCGAGATATGTGACCATGAAATGTTACGCAAATATTTGCAAAATAAGAGCTTCATACCTTCATTCGAATTCCTTTTTCAAACATACAAGAATCGGATATCTTGCACAGTTTACATGTATTATCTAAAATTACTTTCTTTAATTCTATAATCTTTTTTACCGTGCTAATAAAAATTGATCGATAATTATCTCAAACGCTAAACGATGGTGAATCCGTGCGGATTTCTTTCTATTAAAGCAAGTTTTAAAGAAGGCAAGAGATAAATTGCACATTTTAGATGGAATATTCTTGTAAGAAAACTCGGACGAAGTCGAGCACCTCCTCCATTGCGAAGCGAGCCGTTCTGAGAATGAACTCTACAAAATCGCGCCTTCCAATGTAGGCGCGCGCGTTTGCATAGGCTGCAGGTGCAAACGGAGGTTCTATTGGTAAACCGTGGTAGGTGATAGGGGCACACAGGACGGCATCACGAAGTACCTATGTACAGCACACGTAGTGCCGTGAAAGAGGATCGGCGAGCTAGAACGAGCGACGGGTAGCCGCGTAGTGAACTAGCTGCTATCCTCGAGAAGCTTTTGCAAACCGAGTCGAACTTGTCGCTTGCGTTGTGTGCGGTGCTGATGGTGGGGAAACTGGTCGGTCGATGCGCTCGGTCGCTGCCGGAGCTGCAGGGGGCTGTTTTTGCGGGTGTGGCTTAACGCACCCCCTGTCGTCCCACTGACCCTCGCCTCCTTGCCCCAGGAACTACCAACCCTCCTCACCGTGCTCAACTACGTACTCCCCCTTCGCCCACCCCCCTTTTTAGCTCTCCCGTGGTCCTTGTACTCGCCTTCCTTCCCCCTTACCTATTCTCACCCTCTCCCCCCCTCCCCCCGCCGCGAGATCCGCCACCGACTACTGCCCGATCTAACCCCCGAGGGCGACCATGAGTGCGAAACTAGAGTTACCCGATCGCGTCTACGTGATCAGTAAAGTGTACTTTTCGGAAAATGCGCGTGAAATATGGGGAACGACTTTCTGCGACTTTTACGTGCCCGCCATACCACCCGATGAGTTTGCGTTGTTTGTGTGCAGTCACGATAGCGCGCGCACTATATTTCGACTATTACTGAAGTTCCGCACATGCATTCGCGAGATTAACTTTATGCTCAGTTTGATGGCGAAAGAAATTGTAGCCCTTTCCATTACGCTGTATACAAATAACATTTCACTTAATTCTTTTACCGCTTCTCTTTTTTTTTCATATTTTATTTAACGAAGCTATATAACGGAATCAAATTGAACAAATACGCAATTAAGAAGAGCACGTTATTTTTTTAATTCGTAACTAATCAGTGTGTAAAAGTACACGTAGGAGAATAAATTGACCAACATATTTTATATTATAAAATAAATTATAATATGTTTGTTTTCTTTTTCAATGCCGAGATAAGAACATTTATCAAGTGCGTACTTGAAGAAAATATTTAATTTCATAAGATCAGCAAGATTAAGAATGATAGTGAAAATGTGACTCGATCGGAATGTGTCAGAATCAAAAAATTAAACTTATCACATGCGATAAATGAATCGTGCGATAAAGTACAGCTCGATGCTTCTATCAAATTAGATATATAATAATATAAAACTTGAGGAATAATATAACTCATATCTAACTTTCTAAACTAATTAAATCTGTAAATTAATATTGCTGAACAATTATTTAATATTTATGTCAATTGTTAAAAAAATGTATTGAATTGTATTTTAGAAAAATACTTAAAAAAAAGTTGTATGATTTTTCTCATAATTTACAAAGTATTGTTTTATCATATAAGTTAAACAAAGATAGATTAATTATTTAAGATTAATTTGCTCAAGTATCTAACATAAAGTGATGAAATTTAAAAAATGACGATTTAATGACGTAATTTTTTAAATATAATTGAAATAAGTTAATGAGTAATAACTTTTTTTTTTAATATGTTAATTGTATTTATTATTTTAGTAAAAGATTACTTTCCATCATAGATAATTAAAACTGCCGACAAGCTAATCAAACATAAGCTACTGTTACATGTATTTAAACTGATCTACATCTCTTTGTATATAACAGATTAATATTCTGATTTAATTTATAAAACGTGTAAAAAAAATTTGTTTTCAATCGATCATCGAGCAAGTTTTTAAACTTGATAAATAACCAGGCTCATCTCACGATAACTAGTATATAACAAAACGCAAATTTAAGCTGAAACGAAAGTTGAGCAGAAGTTGACTAAGGACACCGGGCGTTTTATTCATTACAAAGACAAACAGGTCTACTTTCGTTTCCGCGAGACACCTTAATTGTCATAATTTTCTCTAATTAGCGTCTTTTAGTTAGGACGATACATTTTCACTCTGGCGGGTCTGCGTCCCGTTCTCGTGTCGTCCCATTAAGACGCGGCGCCGCGGTCGAAAATAAATGAAAAAGGATCAGCAGGAAATATTCATGACATTGAAACAACGTCGATTTTTATTGTGGACCGCTGCTACGCGGGCCACGGCCGTTGCCCGACACGGTTTCGATTGTTGCTTTTCTCTCTCCTCATCCCGTTCCCTTTCCCTCTTTCCACCCTCTTTTTTTTCGCTCCTCTGCGTCGCGTCGCGACACACGAAAACAGCTGTTACTTCACCGCTGGTCGACGCGCCGCGCGTCGCCTCGCCGCCGCAGCGGCGCAAACGCGAATTCGAATTTGCTCTTTTTCATTGCGCGTGCCACACGCATACCCGCGCGGACCCGGTGCTTCGACCTCCTACGGTGCATCGACCAGCATCTGCCTGTAGCACGATTGCATCGCCTTCCGTACGGCCCTGACCGCGCACGTCGCATTTTTCGTGCGCGGAATCGGCACGCCTCTCGAAAAATCATAACGCGAACATTCACGTGCGAACGCGCCGATAGATGTTCACGCGCGTTACAAATTGCGCGTACGCGTACGTAGAAAATAGGAACGTCGTGGATTCTTTTCTCCCGGGCGCTGGCGATCCAAAGTGAAATCGACGATCGCTTTCGCTTTTTTATCTATAAAGTTGGAATCCGAACAAAGCGAACGAGCATGAACGATTTCACCGCGCGCCGTTCATGCACAGCATGCAAGAAGCGAGTTATGTTGCGTACTCTCTTTCAGACTTTAGATTAGCAGACGATAAAAATTCATTTTCCATATGTGCAACCAAGTTCGAGCTAGCTTCGCTTCGAAACAGTAAATGAAAAACATTATATTTTCGAGTCAGATTTCAAAACAATTATTTTTTTTAGGGAGGTGGGACTTATTAGCACCAGCAATTAAAATCGATGTTGATTTTAAGTTGGTGATTTACTGCGTTTTAAAACGCAGATTGTTTACTGCGTTAAAAAAGTCCGATAATCAAGTCGGCACGCAGCTTGATTAAGATCCAGGTCTGACCGTTTGGCGAATTTAGATATATTTCTTATCATTATTTGATGTACGGTCAAAGAGAATGAGAATATTTGTAATTATCTTTCTTCCTAGATAATAACGACAATGCATCGTGCGATTGCATAACCGGTAAATTTACCGTGAATAAATTATTACATATTAATTAAAGTTGGCAGCTGCCTTTTCTTAATGAACGGGGTCAAACCGGACATATGTTCCAGGTGATGATTAACCGTGTGACTAATTAGAAGAAAAAAAAGCGAGTCCGTACTCAGAAGTGCAAACATAATTAGGGCCAATCGGGGGGAAATAAAGAAGAAAGGGTGACTGTTTGAGGACACACGATCCGCCTTCCTCCGGAGTCTACGATGACCGAGTGGTCATCGTTAATGGCGCCGGTAAAAAGTGTTTACACGCGCTTTACAAAGACCAGGGACCCGCCCAAGATCGGAGTTCGACACGATGCCTTACGAAGCGGAAAGAAAATCTCACTGATAAATTGAAGCGATGTCACGCGAAAATATCGTTAGTCGGTGTGTATTTTAATTGCGATTCTGTCGATAAAAGCATTCGACCTTAAATTCCCCGTCACGTTCGATATATATGACACTTAAAAATCGGCGGATTATTAATATTAATGAAGAGTATCCTGTTGGGCGCTCGTTACTTAGAACGGGAAATAAAATACCTGTTGGGAGAAAATTACCGTTTAATATTAAAAACTAAGTGTACCGCTTAAAAATTATTTAAATGCATGCACATTTAATGTGTATGGAATTAGCGCTTCTTACCTTCGTCGTGCACCTCCCGCGCATTAACATTATGAAACGTATCTTATTTGCATTAAAGCGTGATGCGCTGTCCCGTATCGGGAGGTGAAACCGAACCGCGATATAACAAGAGGTGTCGGCCGACGCGTGACGAGCCGATAGAGTGGTGTTCGCTAATCGTAACGGTATTTTATTCGAACTCGTCAAGAAAATATTGGCCGAAATTGCCGGTGGTAATGGAGCAATTAGCGCGAAAACTGGCGGCTAAAGGGAATCGGTTTGACAACAAAATTGGACGACACTTCCGGCGCCGCGGCAGCAAAGTCGAACTCGACAAATAGAGACATTATTCACTGTTCACACGTTATGCCACATGTATACGGGCGCGTGCAACATGGAAAACGTACGTATCCGGTGTGGAAGGAGAACAAAAAGTGGGAATTCGTAGCCGCGGATAATCGAGTTTACCGCATGTTATAGAGCGTTAAAATTTCCGCGGGCATTCGATCGTTCTTCTACTCTCCCTCTCTTTCCTCCTCTCACCCTCTCTCTCTCTCTCTCTCTCTCTCTCTCTCTTTGGTTCCTCTCCCTCTCGTTCTGTCTCATCGCTTCGCTCTCATCCTTGCTCACGCCGCGTCGTTGATGGAGACGAGCTCAGTGTTCGCTTACAGGTCGCGTCAATGGTCGAACAATCGTCGGACTATTAGCAAACTATTACAATATCGATGGCAGCCGATGGGTCGATAGATACGCGAGCCATCAGCTGTTGCGCTGATCGGATATCTCCGATAGACTGCCACGGTTACACAGTCGCGCCCACCGTCATCCCCAAATTGTTCCTCGTAGATCATTGGGTCCAACTTGACGGTCGGAAACAGCGCGGCGAATGTATCGTCCTTGAGAGATTCCTGATTTCTCTTTTCCTAAAATTTTTCCTTCGCTCTTTCCCGCTTTTACGTTCAAACGTCACGTTCTGTTTGACAATTAACACAATAAAACGAATCGAGGAGAGTTCTATGTTCGCAGTTTATTTCTTCAAGTATTTTAAATATTGCGGTATCTGTTTTTTGTATATTTTGTATACTAGTTAATTTTATCATTCGGATCCAATCGCAAGGGTTGTTTACAGAGAAAAGAAATTCCCGGCGCAACATGTGGTCGTCCATAGATTATTTCGTTCTCGGATCCGGTTCTCAGTACCATAACAAATCGAGCGCTTTTAAATAATAGATAACATCGTTATCGCGATTATAACAATTTATCCTGACGGTTCGCTTAAAAATGTTATACAATGTTAACATTTGCCTTTCGTTAATGTTACGTCAGTATTCATACAACAATCGCTATTGCTCTCTCTCTCTCTTCCTTCCTCTCTTTGCCTAAAACATTTTCATTATACATATTGTTTAATGCCTCTTTCGTTCGGAGCAATTTTATTGGACAAAATTCCTACGTTATATCGTGCAGAGTGATATTGTCGAGTTGTGCAATTTTTATTGTCCCTCGAGTGGACGGACTGTAAAATGTTGGAAGAAAAGGAGGAAAACAACGCAATGTAAATGCAACACCGACCTACGGCTGGTTCAGCTTAGGGAATAATTTGCCCAGTAACTCATGCCGCTATAAAAATATATCCAATTACAAAACTCAAACTATCTGCTCCGTTTATCATTCGCATCGCAAATCATCCTGTTCCATTGAATATCTATCTTGAACTCATGTTCCCGAGAATAAAGAAACTCGTGTGTCACTGAATTAGATGCGACTTGCATATAATAACTTCGTGAACAAAATTAAGCAACTTTTTTATTAATTCAACTATGAACGGAGAAATAATTAAAGAGAGCGAGGTAGTCTTGCCAGTCGTGCCAGTGTAAAATGCATTCTTCTTGGTTGCGCTTTGATCACATAGCGCAACGTTTTGATAAAATGTAGCATAGACGACGAAAAAAAGTAACATAAATATGCGACGCGTCAGTACATAAAAGTAACCCCGACCTAGGGGAACACCCGTGGCGGGAAAAGAGGCGGAGGAAGGGCCGCGCGTGATGCGCCATTCGAAATCGATTCCTGCAACGCGGCGTTGCAGCCTTCGATGAACGGGTCACGACCATGGAAATATGAATGAAAAACGGCTCCGCGCGGTTCTTCGGGAAAAGCCCCGCTTGGAAAAAAAGGAGGCAAACCACGTTGCCTGGCCATCGATCGACCACGTGCTCGGCACCTGTTCGACTTTGCCACCTTTCCCGATGTATTTCCTATAATACTTTCATTGAGATCTCTTTCTCCTTTGAAATTCTTCGAGTTTTATATCATTCCAAAAAAGAATTATTGTACTTAAGAAAGAATTATTGTACTATTAAAAGAATTATTATACTTATTACAAAACGGCATGAATCTTTTATTATTGCACGATTTTGGGTCACTTGAAAACAGTTTCGTTAACGTTCTACACTTCTCACTGTTTATACCTCATGTTACAGAGAGCAAGAAAGAAACAGCCATTATCTAAACTATAGCTATTAATTGTCTCGTATACATTAAAAAGATTATATTATCATGACTCTTATTTAACAACAGCTGTATTTAAAAGGAAGGATTTTGCATGGCGACGTTTTGTCACGCTCCTTCCGCAATTGTGCCCGCAGGGGAGGGATGCGGAGAAATGTCGTCCACCTCGACGTTTAATCATACTTAAGTTCCTGTTTGGAGAACGCTCCCGCGCTTGAATGTCAGACAGCCCCGTCCAACTAATTATGAATTTCTGTAGACCGCAATCAATTTTCCCCGGGAACGAAATTGCCGGTAAATTGGCGTCGTCGGAGCTGATGTCCAACTATGCTTCCGGACTATCCGTAGTGGTGCCCAGACGCTGGGGATCACGCTGGCTCTTTGTGCTCCGGGGGGTTACTATCGGGTAAGGTGGAAGGGAGAGATCGGTCTGATGCCAGTCGAGGTTAGAAGAGAGACAGGAGATAGGGTGGTTTTTGGTAGGTGGGTTCTACAAAGGCGGGAGGGTGCCCGCGGGGGTGGACCTAAGCGAGGATAAAGGAGAAGGAGAAAGCACACACAACCATGGTGTGTGGCTCCTCTTGGGGAGGTGGGTCGGAGGACGATCAATAAGGAACATCGCTGGTGGGGGGTCTTACCAGGACCTCAAGCTACCCCCCACGTTGTCCTGCTTAGGGTGAGGGTCCGCAAGAAAGAACCGAGAAAATATTCTGAAAGGGGTCGCCGTCGTATATGTATGCGTGCACGTTGGTGATCTCAGTCCGTGAACTTTGGCTCCCACCAACACGCGGACCATACATACACACACGTCTATTCATGTATGTATATTGTCCCACGGGCACGAATACGCGTGGTCCAGGCGGTCTCCACGTGTGGCCCGAGATGACGGTGGTATATGTATATGCGAAGTTACGAGAGAGACGCGGACTTCCGCGTCGGGGAGAAAACCGAGAAAAATTCCGAACGAAGGAAAGCCGGAGGAAAAAAAATTGTACGTGCAATTACCCATCCCCTCGACACGTGGGAAAGTGGGATTCCTTTGGCCAGCCAGACCTTCTTTCTTTCCCTTGGCAGCAGCGGTTCTTTACGCGGAACGAACTAATCTCTTTCCTTCGGCTGAAAAAAAAAAGCTCGTCCGACGCTACGCCGTCTTGCTGTAAGAAGCGTCGAATAAAAAGTCGTGAGATGAATGCAAATACGTTTTACATATTACGGAAGCACGCGTCCTACGCGCGACTCGCTTGTTTTCTCAGGAAGCTCGTGGAGAGCTTTTTTGCCGGAAGTCACCTTAAGCGCCGTGCACCTGTTTGAATGTACCTTCCAGTAGACATGTGGTGCGCCCTTTTTCCACTGAAAGACGTGGTCGGTTGAAATACTCAACACTCACTAAGATTTTTGTAACTCCTTTGTCTCGTAACATGATTTACGATTAAACCGTTCTATTGATCGATTTCTTAAAGATAATTTTCTTAGAACATGAAAATAAAATAATAATAACAATAATTTTCCATTTTTTTATGACAACATTTTCCGACTTATTTTAATCTTATCAACGTTATACTGAAGAACATTGCAATAAATGTCTTTTCTTGATACACTTTACTGCAAAATAAAGTCTTTTACGACCGTTTTATGGTCGTTCCTGAGATCGAACTTGGCGATCCAGATCCCGGAGAATAATCGTATAGGTATGCGTCATCTAGCAATCACCCGGAAAAAAGATGATTGCAACATCGTTATGGGCAGATCGTTTTAAATCTAATTTCCGTGCGCGCATCGTACACGATAAGGGACGTCAAGGAATCAGTGTCAATTAACGATGTTGAAAGCAAAGGCTTGCCGCGTTACTGGTGATCGCGCATGAATATTCATTTCCGTTCGGAGAATTTAATAGATCACGGACACCCTCGATGAACTACGAAGAAAAAGGTGTGAGGAAGAGAAAAAAATCGCGGCAAGAAAGAATTCGCGTGTGTGGGTGCGTGTGTCATCACGATGTCGTCCATGTAAGTGACTTGGTCGCAATGAAACACCGACGATGAGGAGGTAAACGTACATACACGCGCACATACATAGATGTCCGTATCTTTGCGTGTATGTACACGTGAATGCGTTTATGTATGTACCTGGCGGAAGCGTCTAATCCATCGGGTGGGCATTGTTGTCAGACATATTGGGGTTTGTTCTTGAGGCAGCCCGAGGGAGGAGAAGGTGGAGGAGGAGGAGGTGGCGAACGAGGAGATGGCGGAAGGTGGTCAGGTGGGTGGTTCGAAGGGGGTGGGCCTCGGAAAAGGGGGAGGGGGAGGGTGGTTAGCTTTATTGATCTGTAAGACTGCCAACCTACGGACTCTGTGCTTACCCGCGCTCTCCTCTTCGTTCTCCACATTCTCCACTACCGCCTTCTCTTCCTACGGCAGACCTCGCTCTTTCTCGCTTTTACTCCCTCCCTCTCTCTCTCTCTCTCTCTCTCTTGTACGATTCATTTCGGCTCAATCTCTCTTCCTCTCTCACGCACGCTTCTCGGCCCTTGCAACACGCATACCAATCCACATTGTCACTCTCTCGCTCTTGCCATTCCCTTCCGTCTCACTTGCTTGCGTTCCCTCATCCCTGTGGTACGTCCCGTAAGCTCTACGTACCTACTCTAGCCACCCTTAACGCTGGCTTAGCAAGGGACAACCCCCGACCATCGCCACCGCCATCCACCACCGCCGCTACCCCCCGGGTCGCCCTGCCGTCGTTCTACCCATCTCTGCCACCCCACCTACCCCCTTTTCTCTTCTCGCCGACGGTCCTCCCGGATTCACAACCAGCTAACCAACACGCAAGTCGCTTAAATCCACGCTCAACCTAGTCTCATTGTGTTTGTGTAACGTCCGAAGACCGCACGGACAATGCGCGTTCGCCGTAACTTTCTCGGTGCTCACCTCGACGAATTTCCTCTCTTTGCACTTTCTTTTACCCTTTCTTCTGCACGACTTTTTCGCCATGCGTTTCGTTACGTAGCTGCCGTCCACTCGCTTGATGAATGCTGATCAAATTCGAATAAATGATCTATCTACGATCGATCTTCATCACGTTTAAATCAGATTTTAATTAACCTTGCAAAAAAAAAGAATATTTAAATGTCTTCATCAATTACCTGTCACCGTATTAGTGTCAATATATAATAATTAATTATATTTTTGTGGAAATTGTATTATCGATCAAATAAACATTGATAAAAGTAAAAAATTAAAAGCAGATTACAAAGGTATGAATAAAATAATATTAAACAAAGAGAGAGAAAAAGACAAACAGAGAGATGGAAAAAGAGAGAAAGAGAGTAGAGTTTCTTTTTTATATAATTTTTTAAAAAAGTAGTGACATTTGCACAACAGCTCGATATATTGATACCACTTTGTTGCCGTACATTCGACAGTAAAGTTACCAAGTGATACAATGTCCAAAAAATCAGAAGAGAATCAACGAATGTACGTGACAACTTACACTCGCGTGATATTATATATATGCACATATATATTCGACAGTAAATTACCATATATAATGTCCATAAATATATATATATATATATATATATATATATACTTACACTCGCGTGATATTATATTAAATATATAACAAAAATTATAAATATATAAATATACAAATATAAAAATATTATATACATATGTATAAATTAATAAATTATGTACACACATATATATATATATATATTATATATTTTTTGTATGTGTGTGTAAAATTATTTACATGCACACAAAACATTTGAAAAAAAATTGTATATATGTAGATAATATAAACATAATATATAAATATATATATAATTTTTTTATATATTATATATCTTATAATTTTATGTATATATATATATATATATATATATAACATAATATAATTAATATATATATATATATTTATATATATATATACACATATGTTTATATATTTATATATATATATACATATATATGTAATTATTATTATTGTTATATTAATTATTGTTAAAATCCAACTCATTCTCATTTTCGCTTCACGCTCTTTTATCGTTCCCTTCTTTCTCTCCTTTTTTTTCTCTCTCTTTGTCTAGTCTACGTGTCGTTACTCGAAAATGTTACGACGAACAGGATATAAGCGATTTTGAAACGTTTCCCCCACTACGTTCCATCTTCCCCGCGAGAGTTCTCCCCGTCCCAAGCGTCCGTCCACCTCCTCGGTCTTTCGTACTCCCCCGCGCATTTTTCTTACGTCCCCCTTTCCCTCCCATCGTGGTCTCGGTCTCTTCCAACCTTCGTCGACCATCACCGCCGCACGTACCACCACACGCTCGGCTGCGTCTACACACACGCGTCGATGAATACTCCATCCCTCCTATGACGTGAGATTAAATTCTAACGGGCCAGCTCCCCAACGTGCAGGCATTTTTCTTAGCTCGCCGGGGAAAGGACTACTACGTGCCTAAATTAATACTCACTCCCACGTAGACGAGTGGGAGTCGAGGGTGGACACTAACGGCGAGGATTCGCACGTATACAAGCTCGCGCGTATGTTTAGGACCACGGTAGTCGTGATAGTATTCGCAATGCCATACGGGCATTTCGACCCCCCGTTGAATTTCTAGCAGCCATTATTTAGCGCGCTTAGAACTTGCTGCCCGTGGGGTAATGGCGCCCTTCCGTACACCGTAGACTGTGGTATATACCGGTAGGATAGCCAACAGGACTGCCAGAACGGCAGGATAAGAGGAAGAGGAGGATGAGAAGGAGAAAGAGGACGAAGAGGGTTAGGGGTTTGCAGCACAACCTCGCAGCAATCTGGGAATTCCTGTTAGTTCTTTGGGCGTAATGACTCAACCCTTCCCGACAAAATTACGGCAGGAGAGCGCCGGATGAGAAACGAACGGTGATTACGGTGACGATAGGGGTACGTACGTACATACCGTACCGTACCGGGGTACAGCAGAGTCTTGGGAAAAGTCAAACGGGATATTTTAAAGCAATTAATTAAGGCCGCGGCGGAAGGAGTTCTTCTATTATCCGGCGAGAGAACATGAGGTCGTTTCTCGCGATGAATTTCAGCGGACACTGCCTGAAGGCAAATACGAGGAACCGGTTACGTAACGCTTTCATTACTGTGCGAAGCTCCCTTGCTTAAATAATTCTCGATTTAATACTAATTATCCGCGATTTATAGAACCGCCTGGAACATCCTTACAGTTTTCGAGTAATCTGTAAGAATAATGGTGCATTTTTGTCACGGCAGTTAAATCAACATACTCTTGTATTACTTTCGCTTTCAGTCTCGTTAGACGAGGCAAAAATCGAAAAAATATCGAGAAAGTATATCTTAAAAATTCTCAATAATTTAATGTACCTCTGAAATAATTTCACAGTATACTCCAAACCGTTTAATTAATCTTAGGACAATTTCTTGTACGAATAAAATATAAATAACGTAACTTTCTTTCTGTTTTAAAACTTTCCCATGAAAACGATAAATATGAAGGAACATTCTTCCTATCTGCCATCAAGAACGAACCCACTGACCGAACATAGCGTTTTCTACTCAGAGTGTACCGCTCCGGCGGACTTAGATTTAGGGGCTGCTAGTTGGAGGCAGTTCGCGGGGGGTGGCGGCGAGCTCGGTGAGCCGAAGGGATAGAAGAGGGGCGAGGTATATGGGGGGTCGACGAGGCGGGAGGGTCGGGTTGGTTCACATTTACATAGCGGACCCGGCAGGACTAGATGACTAGGCGGTGGGATATTAAGAGGGAGAAAGGGGGTAGGTGGTGGCAATTCTGGCAACATGGCCGCGACCGAGCCGCGCGACGTACACCAAGGGAGTTTCTGGAAAAGGGGGAGAGGGTGGCTGAATTTCCTATGCCACCGCCACCTTCTCTCGCATCGACCACCCACCTTCGTCAAGCCACCCACCCCCGCCCCCTCCTCTTTGCCGGGATGGGTAACCCATCCCGGAGTCTGCTTAGACGCGATTTCTCGGACCTAGCTTTATTCGATTATTAAGGACCGCTATTGGATTAAACGCGATTCCATTCCAGGCGCGGTTCTGCGACTGATTTCAGCACCCGCCGTCGCCACCACCCACTTGACTCGCCTAACTTTCCCTCGCTCTTTTTCCGACTTCCTGTCTCCGTTCGTTCGTACCGCGCCGTTGATTGGTCTCGATGTCAGAGGGGGTAACTTTCCTCCACGGATACGGCATGCCACGTTTCAGCGCGGAATGGGGAAGAGGAGGTTAGCCAATTAGATCCGCGACCGCGCGAAATCGGGCGTACAGCGGCGAATTGCAGCGTGACAGAATTTCTCGGGATACGGACACGTTCGTTCGTTCACGAATCTTTCCCATTCTTTTGCTCGAACCATTGACTTTTATACATTTTTATTTGCGTTAAATTTACGTTTTATTCAAATCCGCGATATTAAAAACGCGATTATTGTAAGAATGTGGAAATAGACTTTTAGAAGTCCTGAGGAATTAAGGGAAATTAAGTTTTTCTCTCATTCGTCTTTTTCTAATATTCATATTACAATCGACTTTTCTGGAATTCATTCAAATCGATAGTCGCCTTTTTGTTCGACGTCATTTCTGCTTTTTCTCGAGACGTTTGCGTTATTTCATGGTCTGCGAGAAACCTTGCCGCACAGTCCGTGGAACGACATTTAACTTGCCGCGTGCAAGGATAGATTCGTATCTTTTTTTTTCTCTCCGAGAGAGTATTCACCGACGCGGCGCAACAGCCTCGGCGTGAGCAAGGCGGACGTTAATCCCCGTCGCTGTAACTTTCAACGGCGGTAACTCATCCGATCAAAACCGTGAAACTTGGAGGCACGAGGCTTAGTCCTAATTTAAGGGTAGAAGTGAAAACCACCCCTGCCGGCGCTAATTTAAGGCCGGCACTGCCCGCTCATTTGTTTTAACCGCTCTCCCGCGGGAAAGTCGGGGAAAGAGAGAGTGGTATATGCAGGTTTGCAGGAATGAGAGAAAGAGAAAGAAAAAGGGAGAGAGAGAGAGAGAGAGAGAGAGAGAAAGAGAGAGGGAGAGAGATGAGGACTCAATAGAGAGAATCGGGGACGAAAGGTACGGGGAGGTGGACGAAACGTGGTTTAGTTTAGTTGCAATTCGCACCGGAGTGCCGACCGGCTTTGAGTTTGCTTTTACATTTTCAAAATGCGCCGTGCGAGCATCGGCAGCCGATACTGTTTGATCGTCAGATCAGCAGTTTCAGGATTAGCAACGCTTTTTTTTTTTTTTTTCAAAAACACCGTTTCGCCGCAATTCGCACAAAGTGGACAGGGGTGGAAATTCATTTTTTCAACGACGTATTTATATCCACGGATAAGCTAATTTGTAAACAAATTCAAGCCAGCCACTATCATTTTACGTATGCCGCGGAGAAAGAGGACTTCAGAGATTTTTCAGAGATATTCCCATCTGGACGATTTACCTATGTTAAAAATATCTATTCGCGTGATGCAATGTAAATATCGGGACGATGAGGTTCTATATCGGGGGAACGTATAATAGTAAACAGTAAAAAAGAAAGAAAGATAGGAAAGTATACAATACGACGAGCGGCATCCGAATTTAAGCTCTTTAGACTGCTTCGAGGTTTATCGAATTCTTCGATCTTTTCTCTTTTTATTTCACCGTTCCATCATCCCGCAACGCGTTCTTTTTTTCTCACTCGTCGAGATCACTTTAAAGCCGCTCTCGCCAGCGTCCCGGCAGCGTCCACTTTTCTTCCTTTTTCCTGCATCTGGCCTGCGCGCCACGCGCGAGCCTGCTCCTTTTTTATTCGAACGAATCGCTCAGAATCACCCCGACGTAACGGAATTAACTCGCGATTTACCGATTTATTAGCACGCCGGTCTTCCTTTCTTTTTAAGCGCTTTACTCGTGTATTGCTATTTTCGCCTTTTTTGCTTTAAGAATGTGTCAATTGAAAGATATCAGGATCAAATCAAATCGAAGAAAAGGAAATATCAAGTAATTCCAACAGCAATAGACAAATAATATATGTTTGCTGAAATAACATCTTGATTAAGATATGCCAACTTCAATTTTGCGCATTTAGATTATAACATATTCATGTAGCTAATTAAAAAGTAAAGACTTGTATAAAAATATATTTACCGTGCAAACGTGTATCACATTCATTTATTAAATAATTATGAGAAAACAAATAAAAAAGGATATACAATAAATTCTAAATCAACGATAATAATTTATAAAAAATTCATTATTGTCAGACTTTTTATGACTAATTGTAATAATATATCATATATTTCGTCGAAAATTAAATTTATTATTAGGAAAGGTAACAAACAGTTAATACGTAAAAGTTTCTGAATGCTTTTATCACAAACCCAATCTTATGCCAATACAAAATTGTCAAATGTAACACTGTCATATAGATGTTTGCACTCACCTCGTGAAACATAAATCGTGAAAGAAGATTGTAACACACATAGCGTCTATCTCCTGCTCATCATCAGTTGATCAGAAGAATTCTCTGCACGTCCGTAGATAGACTCGGCACTCTCTTTTTCAACGAACAAAACTCTTCGCGTTTCGTCTCTTTGACAGCGCAACCGAGACGACACTGAAGGATCAAAAGCGACCAAAAGTGATTCGCGATCCTTGCGATCGCGTGAATCGCCGCCGGATCTGAATATCAAAGGCACTTGGTGGACAAGCGTGAAAACCTGAATAACGGCTGGGGGTCCTCCAGATCCAGGTGGGGTCCGCACCGGTTCGTCTGGTTCCTTCCGAAAAACGAGATTGTCCGTTCGTCCACTGGGGGGCTGGTTGAACTACCATTATAACGCATCCCCGCGAAATGTAGCATCCCTTGCGGTCCAGCGCCGCGTTCTCGCGAGGAAACGAGTTCTTTCCCTAAGCGAGGTACGACATCCTTTGCATTTCTTTGTGGAGAAACGAGTCCACGGTGGTCCGCGATTTCAAAACTCGTTCCGCAATAGACGGTTGCTCGTTTAAACCAGACAGAAGAAATTGATTCTCTAAATATCGTCAGTTTGAAATAGTTGGGAACGTTATATTTCTCATAAAGAAATCAAAGATGTTAAGGCACATCGACTTACAAGAGAACACGTTGAATTCTTTATTTATATTCATGTTTAGGAGAAAAACATTTGAAAAAAATTACAAAGGCCTTTAGGTCACCTAATCGAGCTAAAATAAGAATGTCATTTAATACTATATAAATATATGACTAAGATTTATTCCAAATAAATACATATAACGTTTCAACCTCACTGGGTCCTCAGCACTTTACAACAATTGAAACAAATTAAACATAAAGCCGTTGTTAAATAAAATTACAATTAAAAATAAAAAATATTAAAAATATATAAAAAATATTAAAAAATAATAAATAAATAATGGAAATAAAAGACAGAATAACGGTAACTCGATTATCTAGGAGAAAAATATTGTTATTGACTTAAGTGTGCTTAAATTCAATTTGAATTTAATACGCTCATCATAAAGATACTTGAAGATATTTGAAAATTGTAGTTTGTAATATATTTGAACATTTCTCATTCATCACAGAACTTTATGGAAACATTTAATTTGCATTTGCATGCGTATTAGCAATCTCGCAAGTTCTACATTACTATGCTGCATCGTTTGTATTCAAATGAATATAATTCATCTCAAATTATTCACGTGAATCTATGTGGCGGTCCACGGGAGAAAAACTTGTTTCGTTAAAGGCGATCGTTCTTCTCCCAACCGGTCCTGAAAAAACAAGATCATCTGATCCGGAAGCTCTCAACCGTCTTCGAGATATAGAATCCGTTACGAAAATAATCTCGCTCCACTTTTACTGGGTTTTATCGCACAAAACGCGCGCACAAAGAATATCACAATAGTCGTTATATTCACGTCATATTCACGTATTGTGATGAAAATTGCGGATAAAGCTTTTCGAGTGGTCGTGAGGGGTAGCATTTACTGTGGTATCGAGATCGCGGACAAAGTGCATCTTGGGTGCCGTAAACCCGATCAGCGTACGCGCGCATCATTGCAAATGAAGGTGCTACACCTGGTCTTATCCGTGATAATAAAAAGAAACGACTTGCTAGCCGCGTAGTTATTGGATAGCGAGAGGTCAGCTCACCGCAAATGGTTAATAAAGCTCGAAGAGAACGTGAGACGCATGCGGGGGGAGTGGTTAAGGTTGGCGTTAATGACGCCCGCACGCCCGCGTCTTCCCCGGAGATGTGAGTGCGGGTAGAAAAATAAATTGCGAGCACCCTCGGCAACCCCAAATCTTTAGTACCTCTTTTCTCATTTTTCTCATTTTTCTTCATGTTCTTGTGTCTGTAAACTTTTATACACTACAAAATCTTTATTAAGAATCACACTACATAAAAAAACAAATATCTTTAAAAATTAAAAGATAATTCAAAAGATCGGAAATCTAAAAGTTATTATAAAAAAAATAATAATAAGGTATAATATCATTCCTCAAGTTTCAAGCGCTAAATATGTTTACCTTTAAAAAATTGAATATTTAACGGTTTATTGCAAAGATATTAGTTGTAAAAAATTTTATGAATTGTTACACATCTTGTATATTATATAAAGAATAATTCGAGCATGTAAATTCCTCTGCCACATGCTCGTTACACTTGATCTCCTTCAATGACAGTTGTCAGGTTGAGCATTTATGACGTGTCGCAGTCCGACGTCAAAAAATTGTAAAAACCCGTTGATGTTGACACGAAACGGAAGACGAAGATATTGCGGAAGGAATCAGTCGATTGGAAATTATTCGGACAAGTACGAAAGCCTATAACTGGAAAGTTCGAAAATTGAAAATTTCTGTCGGGACGTTGTAATCGGCCGTTGCCTCGAATCGGATGAGGGTAACACTGATGGGTGGCCGGGGTTGGTTGAGGGATGGCGAACTGTCGAGCCAACGAACGAATGCGCGAGCGAGTGAACAACCACGAACGAAACTTGAGTGATTTATGTTAATTCGTGTTAAATTACTTTGTTTGGCAAATACGCTAGAGACATTTTTTAAAGTCGCTGATGTGAAAAAATCAGAAGGGTAAAGGCAAACTGAATTAAAATATACAAGATATTCTACTACTTATATAAACCAATTAATAATATAATTATTGTTAGAATTATTAATATATGAGGAAGAAAGGATGTGAGGAAGAGAAATAATTCAAGTCATATCGCAGTGTAGTCAATAATGTTTGCACATTTTTATACACAAAATTACGAAAACCACTCTAGCAATCCAAATACAAAGTAGTATTCCATATCATGTTGTATTCTACAATACCTGAAATTTTCAAACGCGTGCAGCGCACTTCGAACGACATTCTGAAAAGCGAAAGTTTTGCGTTGCTTGTTATTTTATGAACTTAGAATAATCACAGCGCGAAAGAGAGAATGAGAGAAACGTGTGGAAGTGGGTTTCCATAAATTTCGCGGCAATTTAAAATTATACCACTGGAACGAAAGAGCACGGAGAGATATATCCTCAGTGTCGGACGCATTCCGGATTTCCTCTATTAATACCAAAGTTTGGTCGTCCAAGATTTTGTTCTCTTTTCAGTTATGCTGGCGACATTCGTCCTCATTATTCCGCGCGCTCCGAAATTTACTAGGCGGGACTGGCTCTGAATTTGAGCATCATGCATTCTTTGAATTACGAGTCCTTATAACACTCGTACTTTGCATTTACGAGCGCATATAATTACAAGTTAAAGTAATACGTGGGCAATGTTAGTCATAACATTCCTTAAAATTTATAACACAAAATCACTGATTTTCAAAATCTTAGATGTAATAGATGTAATTATTATTAGAAGTGTATTGTGTTATTTGTGTACTTACAATCGTTTAATTTGTGCACACAATAATTTTTTGCTCAAACTTAACAAAATTACAATAACTTAAATGAAATTGTAATAGAAATATACGCGTATAAATATGTACGATGCGATAGTTAGCAAACTATACAAAATATTTTTAATAACAATTTATTTAAATAGATTGTATTACGCATATTCTTCTTCAGATGCTTATTGCACTTTTTTGTCATGCCATCTTCGTTTTCTGGGTAAATTTGCGGCGATTTACTAATTTCCTATATGAAACAAGTCGGCGCGCTTTGAATCGATTACATATAAATTTCACATGTGCACAGCACACGAACGTTGGAGATGTGTATCGACGTTGTGCAGTAGCGGAATTAACATATCAAAAATATTTTGCGCTCAAAACAAACAATGCGAGCGTTGACATATGTTGAAATTTGTTCGTGCGACACCCTGAATCTTGTTAAAATTAGTATGTGGGAGCATCTCGCGTACGCGAGAAAAAAGTGGGTAGATTCCGCAAATATTTGCGTTTCTTCGTTTTAATTAAAATTCACGTGCGCGTAAATGCTCGCGATCTGCCGATTTATAATTAACTTCTCTGTTTAGTGACGCACGTAATCGGAATGTAATAAATGTAATATCGCGTAGATATCTTCGGCAGTACCAGGCGCGGATTAAGTTAAGCATTCTGTATCAGCCCCCGCATCCGATAGCCATTGGAGCTGGCGGCTTAATTACAAAGTAATTACAAAGTAAATTATCGCCGAGTAAGAACCAGCATGGTTGTCGAATTTTATACTCGCTCGTCTCGCGAGCTCAACGTCATACGTATATAAATATGAAAACCCCACGGTGGGAGTATTCGCTTTGCCACCCTCCCGCCTCCAACCACAAAGGGATATTATCGTAATGCGCATTATTAAAAGAAGCGCGGGAGGGGGACGAGTACTGAAAACTATCGCGTAATGTAACGCCGATAAAACAACGTACGAGTGCACAATAAACGTCCCCATGGCGGACTCGTGTTCACTTTGTATTTTGACGAGCGTACACGCGGTGTACCGACACGCGCACACGCGCGTGTACACACGCGGGAGCACGGCTCGAACGAGCGGGCGAGCACGAGTAAGCGAGCACGCGCTTTCGCCCTCTGTGCCATTCGTAACGTCGGTGTAACGGTGTAACGCTATGCGAAACAACGCGGCCTGGCGTATTCTGCCCGTCGTCGTGTTGTAACGGGCACCGCAATATGATGAACGATGAATAATAAACGGCGCTGCCGATGAACAACAAAACGGTGCGAAGTGTACCGCGAATAATAATTGGCAACCCTTTGGCTGTGTGTGCCCCAGCGACGACGAGCGATCGACGGTACTTTCAGGGGGCGGTGGGCGCGAAGGGTTGAACGCGACCGGGACGCGGCGGAGGCGCGGCAAAAGCGTGAGACATTGATTGACGATTTTAGTGTGTGCGGGTCGGTTTTCTCCGCCGGGGATTTAGATCCCGCCCGAAATCGGACGCGTCCGGTAACGTATCTTCTTCTCCTCGGAATTAATGCCGCATGCCGCGCCGCGCTCAATCCGCGATCGAACGCCACCAGCGATGTTCGTTTATGTACGTACACACACACACACACACACACATACATATATATATATATATATATACCTATGCAGTTAACACTAAAAACTGTATGTCAGATAAATACACAGTTTTTGTAGTTTTATTTCGACAACGGCTAAACAGAAATATACATATACATATGTGTGTGTGTATGTGTGTGTGTACGCGTGCGTGCGCGTGCGTGCGTGTGCGTGCGTGCGTGTGTGAGTGCGTGTGTGTGTGTGTATGTACTTCGAGATGTATAGGATAAATCCTGGTAATTAGCCCGCAGTAGAATAAATGTGATATAGATGTATTTTTCATTAAATTCATAAAATTAATATTCATTACGAGGTCACTGAAAAGATAAAGGCACTCGTTTAACAGCTGTTTTAAATAATCGAGAAATGATAATTATTAATCTCATCACTGAAAAATATCCATACATTATGCGTCCTTCGCTATCAAAACAACTCCAATTAATTTATTAGAGTGGAAGGATTCAAAAAGCGAGAAGTATTCATTGATTTTATATAATAACATCTATCATTCTAGCATTCATTTAATCCCGATGAAGAGGACACACAATAAACATGCGCCTCTTCGCTGCAAAGCGAAAGTTGCGTTACGACATGACGAAAAATCTTGACATTCAAAGCTAAACGTTCCTAATTTAAAAAAAAGAAGCAGACTCTTTGGCAACACTCTCGTTCTCGATCTCTCACTTTTCGTTTTCCAGCGAAAGGTCTACCGCGAAACTTTTCTTCGTCCGACCATCGGACGTCAAGGCGAGTCAAGACGTCAAGTCCTCCCTCCCTCGAGAATCGCGCGATAGTCTCGCGTGACAGCAACGAAACGCAGGATACGCGCGGGTAGAAACGAGAAGGTCGGAGTGGCGAGTACGACGCAGTGAAAGAAAGACGGACGAATAGCGGAATAGACACGTAAAGCGGAGAGAGAAAGCGAGAGAGACAGAGGTAACACACGGTCGGCGAACCAATCGCATGCTGCGCCTGACAACCAGCCTGACTACTATACCGCACCATTGCGACCATTTGAGTTTCCTACCACGGTCTCCGTCTCCGTCCCTCTTCCCATCCGCCCTCTCTCGCTCTCTGGCACCACTATCGTGCCTCTATCTATCTATATATTCCGTTCTCGCTCGAGCTTTTCGTTTCCCTCTTCGTCCCTTCCGCGCTCTTCCTCCCCGTACCGCTGCCCCCTGCCACCTCCTCGCACCGACCATCCCTTTCTCGCTTGCTCATACGCTTCTCGTTCCTATATCTATCTTTCTGTCTCTCGTATCCTCTGTTCACCTTTTCCGTTCTTCGTCCCGCGCACCACCTCGTTCGCCATCTCACTCGCACCTCCATCGAACCGGCGGAGCACCGGCCGATTTTGCATTTAAATTTGGTAAATTTGCCGGAGTTGGCAAATGAGCTGCGGGCATGGTGTCTAATACTCGCGCACGAGCACGGCCGCCGATACACTGCGTCTAATGCCTCTGGAGAGGGTACGCGCGTACAGTCCTCTGCGAAAATCCTCTCACTAATGATTGTGAGATGCAATCTCCGAGATTGGTTTTCATCAACATCTTAGAGTGACAATATCGTCATTAATGTCATTAACAATGTCTTTGAAGCAATTATCTATGAAAACCGGAAATATTTTGAGATAAATAGAGCAAACATCCCGAAGATTGATCCGGTGGTTCCATATGATCTCCATATTATTTTAATTAATGGCGGTAACAGTATAATAAGTGAAAAAAATAAGTAATATACATTATCTATCTACATTACGAAATCAATCCTTGAATATTAAATCCGACTGCTTTGTTTATATAAAATTGATGATATAACCCGATAGAATTAGCGTTTGGATTAATTAACACTCGCTCCTGTAATATATGTCAGATATTTACATCGACATTTTATTATACATCGTCTAGCATTTAAATTTTCAAACGGCAGTCAGTGTACCGCAAAGCTTGCATCGAAATGATAACAAAACGCAGATCGGTCGAGAAAACACTCGCCGAGAATTGCACCTGTTAACAAGTCACTTTCATAAAATATTGCCGAATAAAAAGTTACATGCGCGCGCGCGAACGTGCGTGGCGGGACCAGCGAAAACAGTTTCATTCATGGGTTCGGCGCATTTTTTTTGCTTTCCTTGCGCGCAATAAATCAATCGACGATAAGCTGATAAATTCTGTACACGCGCATCGGCCGGCGGAGGCGGTAGAGGCGGATTTCGCGCGGGACTGTACGCACCTACACGTGGGAAATAGTGCATAGGAAATGCAAACGTGTAGCGGAGAACTTCGGACAGCAACCCTCTAATTTTAGCCTGCAGAGGGCAGCACCCCGTCATGCCTGTACGTGTCTGTCCGTGTTGTAAAGTTGCGTTCCATCCCCCATCGTACAGTCCTCTTTCCAAATTCAACCGGAACAACGCCCGAAAACCGGAAACGTCGTTTCACGGCCGCGGACGAAACGATGTTTCATCAGCGTGTCCCTGTTGGACTCGTCTGTTCACCCACGTGAGATGATTAAGAAAATCAAGCTTCATTAGGGATGATATGCGCCTTCTGCAACAAAAAAGAAATGATCGGGTTATTAGAAGACGTGGGTGTGTGTGCGATAGCGAACAAAGTGCGAAAGCCGAAACTGACGATCGACAAAGGCGATACAAATGACGCGCATCTTTCTTTTCAAGATGTCCTTTGATTATTTAACTTGGAGATTTAATTGTTTTATGTGCGCGTCCGCATTACGGCGGAGCCGCGCCGCGCATAAAATATTTTTTGAAAAAGCGGATGATACGTACCACGCAGGAAGGTTCGTAGCCGGGGAAAAAATGCGCCACGGTATTAAAATTTCACTATCGTATTACCCGCTATGCGCTGGCCGACGTCACGAAACGTTGCATTAATCCACGGACGTCTGTCCAACGTTTCAATGAGAGCGAAGAAAAGGGAGCGCTAAATTGGGATACACGGGCGTGGATGGCGAGGGAAGGGGGGAGGGGGTAAAGCAAGAGGGGGTAGGGCAAAGAGAAGCCGCTATAAAAAGACCGTCTAGATTCGCTTTAGCGAGTTTTCCAGGTAACTTTCTATCGTTGCCTGGCGGTACAACGCCGTCCGCTAATTAGGTCTGTGCGCGTTACACATAAAAATAGAGACAAATTCGGAAGACGCGGTTTCGACAAGCCCGATGTCGAATACAGTAATTTTCAGTTTTTTAAATCAGGCTCTCTTTTCTATCCGCAAAGATAGAAAATATAACCGTTAAAAATAATAATCTCGGTTTTTCCCCAAAATCATCGATTCAATTATCTAAAGTTTTTTTTACCTTGCGCATCGTCACCTTTGAGACAGGTGTCAAGTCTAATTACTAACAGCTTCGATTAATAATTTCTTAAATAACTTATAAGATGCGGACCGTATGTCTATTTTGATCGGTAACCAGAAACCAAAGGATGAACAGAATGTGGGCGCCGTGGGCGTCCCCGCAGCGATCTCGCGCTCTTGTTTCTAGGAGAAGGTATCATCATTTTTGCCGTTCCGCCGAGTCTCGAACAGCGACGCGGCACGTAACGTAACGCGACGTAACGTAATACGGAGAAATAATAGGTTGATGAGGGGTGGAGTTGGGGGTGGCCGCGCAGGAGAGAACGAAAGGACGGGGATGAGGGCGCGCGAGTGAGGCGCCTACGGGGAGACAAGGGGGGTTTCGGTGAAGGCAGAACGGGGGCCTGGGGGTGCCGGCGTCCTGTTCATTATGCAACGACGCGACTGCACGTCCCCCCGCGCGCGCGCCACTCTCTTCCACTCCACTTCATCCCCCCGGCGACGCCCCCCCTCGCACTCCTCTCTCCTGCGTCCCACCCTCCGGAACAACGAGCCACGGTTCTCCGGTGCAGCCGGAGAACGGGCGCAAAGTACAATCGGGAGGCCCCGCGGTTAATGAGTCGGCCGAACAAAGCGAAAAACCGTCCATTAAATAATGTGCGATGCAACGTCGGCGCAGCCGCGAGCCGCGAAATGCACGGAAAAGGGAGATGCTTTTTTCGAAATTTCGAGAGCCGCGTTTGTCGCGAGCCTCTCCCTTGTGTACCCGTCTCCGCTCTTCCCCGGATGCTTCCTTTGTGGTCGCAAATTTTTTATCCCCCTCCGCTTCAAGTACTCCAAAGAGTGATGGGAGCGAATACCACATGAGGAAAGCGAGAATCTCGCAAAACTGATTGCCGAAGACAACAATACTCGATCATTGGACGATCGATACGCACGAGAGCGCGGAAGTTGCGATACGCGTATGGCGATCGGCGTATGACAGTCGCATTTTAATACCGCTTTTAATCTTCGGCATTTTTAATGCTCCGCAGCCGCGGACCATTTATCCCGACGAATGGTGTAATCGCGATCGCAAGAGACAGGACATATAATTAAATGCGAAAGTTTGTTAGAACTACGCGCGGCGTTGTTACTCACTTGTCCCGTTTCCTGATAATTACTGCGATGCATTTATTCGCGTTCTCTCTGCAGCCGGGCTTGCTGGCTGGTTATGCTTTTGTAAACCCTTTGAGTGGTTTCTCCGAGGAACAGTGGCTCTGTATGTTCCGCCGCATTGTTGCCCTTTTAAGCTCTAAGGATTTCTAATGCGTCGCGCGACAGTATTCAGCTAGCACGCCGAAATGCATATATACAAGTAATTGCTCGTGATTAAATGGCGTTATTAGGATAATTGATGACGCTACTGCACATACATGTATGTTGCATATATATATATGTTGCATAGCAGAAAACTGCAACGCTTGCTTTCTGTAATAACGCACCAACAATATAGCTGTATATATATATATAGTTGTTTAACTAAACAACAATTTTACGCTTTCACTCGTTTCTTTAAAAGTCTGACAAATATCGGTACATTTATTCAATTTTTTTTCCTGAAGACCGAATAAGGTTGGACAAAACTGATTGAGCACTAAATATAACGTTCCGTTAGTTTTATTAAAATACTCCTTTTTTAAATATTTTAAATAATTAAACGTTAATATTAAATGTCATAAATGAGTTGCGCGAGTGCGGCTGTCTTTGTAAAAAAATCTCAACAGAGATTTTGAAACATTTATTACTCGCCGAATTTGATACTTATATTTTTTCTACAAATGTTCTACGTGTCTTAAAAATCAATTAAAACACTGTCGAATGTAGTCGTAAAATACCTCTTGAAGTAAGAAATATCCCTTGAGCTGAGCAGCAATCCCCTGACATGGGCAAACCCTTACGCGCCATAGGGCTGACGCACCCTTGTAGAACGTGATCTAAACTTTCATCTGTATTTTCATCTAAACTTTCATCTAACCTCCCCTATGCGTCTAATCGCGCCACCCCACCACTATATCCTACGAAAGGGCTAGGAAAGGAGTCAGAGTGGGGCTCGTCGAAGTATGGTGGGGATTCAACACTGACGCATTTGTAAAGGGATAAGTGTATGTACATGGATATATAGTGGGAGTAACGACCCTTAATAAAACGTAGGTCTCGAAGGGAACGCACCGATTCGTAAAAGAATATTAAGGAAAATCACCCTAAAAACGTCTTGCGGGATTACTTTGTGGCATTTTCTCTCCTAATTTGTAACAAATAAAATTCTTTAACTTTAGTGCTTTAGTTTCTTAAACAATCGATATAACCATCCCGTTTTTTATTTAGAAATAAATAAACTATAATAAATTATGTAATTCATTCGATATTTTTATTTCTACTACATCGTAATGAAAAATATACCTTAACTATGTTTATTTTTAATATTATAATTAACATTGAGGAAACGAGTTTTTAACGAAAATGTTTTAACATTTTTCGAATATCGATAATAGAATTTTGATACTCGATCAATTTCAATTTAATACATCGATAAGATATGACGAGATTAACTAGCACTTCTAGCGTGATATCGGATTTACATGTAAAAAGACGAGGAAAATTCGCAATCGACTTCCTCAGTCGGAAGTCCAGCGTATTTGCTCAGCGTGCCGAGAGCGAGTAATCCTTTTATTACTCCTGACATCGGGAGAACCGGTCAACCCGAGATCGCCGGTCACCAGAGATCTGCATTTCTACTTTAGAGAGTGAAGGAAAAGGGCAAAGCGCTATCCGATGACACGAGGAATAAAAATTCATGCTCTCCCAACGCGCGGTAGGTTCGCCAATCTAAATGGGTACACCGACGTCACTGTCGTCATCGTCGTCGTAGTCGTCGTCGTCGTCATCGTCGGCGTCTCTGGAAACTCTTTTTTTTTTAACCGCGCAGTTAAAATGCAAATTAAGTCGACGTGCTTAAGAATGTGAGATTATTAAGGGAGACTGCCGACTTGCCGCCCCCGCGGGTACTAAGCGCGGGTCGCGAAAACATTTTCTCGCTCTATCTTCCTCCCTTTTTCCTTCTCCTTCTCGTCCTCCGCATCGTGCATTATAAAACACATATTACTCCCGCGGCTTGCTTCCGCGTCATATTCTTCCGTCTGCCCCTCCGGGGAAACGACGGGATGTCGGCTACTTGAGACTGCAGGCAATAAACGACTTTGGACGCGCTCTCTCTCTCTTAAAAAAAGGAAATAATAATAAAACCATCAGAGTTGGAGAATTGAGTTCGTAGTCATTTTCTTCTCTTTCTAACTCTCCTTGAAAATAAACTCCACATGATTCATTCTATTCAATGTTTAATTTTTTCTTTGTATTATAAAACAAAAATATGTTTTCATTTTTCTAATATTAAATACAATTACGTCAAGTGTCATAGTATATTTAAAAAAGTGTCGTGTAGTATATTAGTCATATTTAAATATTATAGTAATTCTATTTTATTTGTTGTGCACGATTGAAAGATATTTGATCATTTACGTTGCATGTTTTTTTTTGTCATTTTATGTGGCTCGGAATTGTAGTATTTATATATATGTAAAAGATATTTTTCAATGCGTTTCACGATATCAAATGCGATACCGATCGGTGAAAATGAATTTTAAGAGTCTGCTAGCAAAATAAAAACACAAATCTGAATTCCAATTTGACATTGAGGGTCGAAAAGGGTTGCAGATATCCCTCTTGCACGCTCATTTCAAGCTCGTTGTCAGACATCTTATTATTTACAAATATAGTTGATTAAGGAGCGTTGATGCGTAATGTTAATATCTATGTCTTTACAGCGCCGAAATTGCTGTAAAGCACACTTCCTCCATAGCGTAACCGCCCTGTGTAACCGCCATGACGAGACGTAGACATATAAATTTGGCTATAAGTATATGCAACAATTCGTTCGCTATCACGCTAACGTATGGGGAAACACGCGCTGTAACTCAGTTACAGCACAAATTCGTCAATGGCGCAAACAGAATGTACAACAAGCTTGTCGTACCGTTAAATCGATACAACAATTTCGCCGGTTCGCTCCACTCGTTAGACGTGTTCCTCGGATAAGAGGGCGCCACGCAACTATCCGCGTGCAGATACGATCCGCATGGTCTTCCCTCGCGTTATAACGAGCAAGACTCCGTGCTCTTGTAAGAAGAAGAATTGATTGCGATAAGACAGCTGTCTCGTTCACTGATATTCGATCCGAGCAATCGACAGACTAGCTTTCTACAACAAGATATAGAAAGAAAAATCGCGGAGGAAAAAGGAGTTTAATCGATGTCGGCGAGCATCTCCGGTGTAAAATTGGCGAAGCCGATCAACAGCAAGACCTTGATCCAATCAAGACGCGGTATTTATTTTTGCGTTCGTTTAAAAACGTGTTAAAACACAAAAAAGCAAACGGCCATGGTACATACTAGCCGACGAGAGGGGTTGAAGGAGGCAGAAACGCCGGAGTCGCGCTTGGTGGAGGACGAGGAGGATGAAGGCGAGAAGGAGCGCGACTGGGTGGCGTGGGGGAATATACGTCGAGGGAGCGCAGCGAGGGGTGATAGCGGTCCGAGGGCCCGAAGGGCAAGGGGAGTGTGCGTGAGTCGACGAGGTGGAGGACGGGGCGGGGGATGAAAATGCAAAAAGGCGCCGGGGGCCTCGCTCAATACCGGAGCGGCGGCGCAAGCGCTTTCATTTTGTTTTTCGTACGTCGCCGCGTCGTCCGCTCGTTTTTCCAAGATGGCCGCGTCGCGCGCGTCCGCCGATGCATAACGTCGGTAACCCGGGCCCCTCGAGAGCGCCGGCAACGGCACTCTACCTTGCCGATTGGGAAAGGAATGCGACTAGCACCCTCCGCTACGTGGCGCGTTGGTCGTTCCCTTCTAAGGGGTTGTTCGGAGACTTCGATACTGGTACGCGAGGTCAGCGGTATCCTTTACCGGAAGCCGCGAAGAACCTTTACAAAATTGTTTTCTTATGTTTTAAATAATATAATTATGTATATAATTAAATTCCATTAATTGCGAATTATATTATTAATAATTTTAATAATTAATAGCATCAATATAATATTCTCTCCTTGGAATAAAGTGAAATTTTTATACAATAATCCTATATATATCAAACATTTTAAGCGTCACTTAATTTTACGAAGTTCGGGATTGATTCTAAATGATTAATAAAGTGAGTGATTAATGTTCCGTCGTAAATGTCAGATGATATCATATCTCTTTAATATTCCAATGGAAAAAATTTCCTTGCCCGGTATTCTGCGCAGTAGCCGTTACTGGTCATTGTATTATTAAATTTTCGCCAATACCAAGATGCGACGCGCAAGTGCACACACGACTTGCAGCGAAATGCTTTTAAACGGTTTTGAAAAATTTACGATGGTGGATCGGAGTGTCACGTTTCATTTATTTCTTCATTATCCACCTCCTTCTCTTTATCCTGCAAATGTTATTATTTTTTTAGCCGGACGGACGCCGCGCCGTTACAATCTTGACGAATATTTATCTCGATTTCTCGGCAAAATACGATCAAGCCGTCTCATTAAAAACGAACGAGGATAGATTTGAATTGCAACGTTTCCGTTATAATTTAGTAACTCAATAAAATGCTGGCGAAGTCTCCCCCATTAAGTCACGCGTAGTCAGAGGTTCTCAAGGATGCAATTTGCCAATGTACAAAAAAAAATCTGAGAACAATTTCGATCGAAAAAAAGTAGAAAATGCAAATACAAGATTTAATGAGCAGGCGACGAGAAATACATTTATGATGGGACTGAAAAGGTGAAGCAGCTCAGGATGGGTGACAGTAAGTAGTAATATCGCGAATATCGGCGACAGTGACTATCGTGCGCAAGTAATGCGTTAAAACAATTCGTTACTCATTTGCAAATGTTTTGTCATTAATTGTAGAGAAACGTAATATATATATACGTTCACCATAATGTTTAACATTACATACATTGTATAAACATCGCGGTTTTTTAAATAATACAGATAACATGATCGATGAGAAACGTAAGCAGAGTAATTGGAATAGAATAAATGAATTCAATTGACCTCGGCGTTTTCTAAATTACGTTACGAATGGTTCTGGTCAAGGTTGATTTGTGTAATTTTATCATTCATTCGGGAACATTTTCAAACGCATTTTCATAGTTTGCTGTGGATGATTATATTCATACTATTACACTCCCTGATAATTTGCTTGCAATTTCAGAAACAAAATCGGATTCTGCGATCGATCTTATTACGATTGAGAGCCACTGACGTTCACAGGTAGATGCAGAATGCGGCGAATAACGATTCAAAAAAGAAAAGGTGAGAGACGCCGACGGATCGACGTCAAACAGTCGCGGCGGTACTTTGTTGCGCACGGTGGTCATATCGAAGTTTAAAAATCATCACCTCGGTAACGCGAAGTATTGATCAAAAGTCGTCGAATTACGGCGGTAACGATCGCGGCCCATTAAGCTCGCTATAATGATGGATAACGTGGAAACGCGCCGAAACCGCCGCTCGTCAGCACCAAAATATGGCGCAATATGAGAAAACCCATTAACACAATATTTAAGAACTATTATTATAGTAACAATTATTCTTGGTTATATAAACCACGAAAAACGATATTGATTCCAATGTAAGGAGTAATGATATTTAATATAAAAAATTCAAAGTGATTAACAACTTGAAGATAAAACCTCAAAAACAAATAGCAGCAAATATCTTATTTTTTAGCCAATTATCCGAAATAGAAATTTTTTAAATAATGGATCTATAATAATTAATCAATATTATACTAACACTAAGAGCTACATAATAATTAAAAAGTTACATAATAATTACGATTGACCTGAGAAGTCAGAGAAAATCAACTTCAAATTTATTTAAAGCATTCATAACTGGAAGAATACGCGAAATTTGGGGCAGATTCGCATCGCATATGAAAAAAATAATAACATAAAACTGTAACTCTGTCAATAAGTCGAGAAAAAATAAGTTGGAAAAAGGAAAAACTACAGAGCGAACATTCGTCGAATCAATATTTAACGCTTACCGATATTGCGGACTCAACAACAAATTTCGTAAAACGTGTCTTTGATCTGGTCCGCAATTAAATCTTAAGAAGCCTCTGGGATTGAAGATTTTTATCTGTCCCGACAAGATAAAATCGCTAAAGTGAAATTCTGTGCGGTGTAAACAAACAAATACGACGTTTCCCGCCGATTCTGTGATATTTATTCCCGCACGAATTCTCACGGGCGGTTGCCGATTTAAAAATGCACCACCCGCATCGCCGTGGCACGCGGAGCGGAAACGCACAGCGAGCTTTTCGGATATTCGCGGACAGACGCGGCTGAACTGGCGTCTGTCGGCCCCTGATAATGGACTAGTAATTGCGCGGAAGTTCGATTTTTGGAGCTGCGTACAAAATGTGTACAAACTAAGGAGATCCACACGCGTCTCCCTGAAACTAAAAATAATCCGCACGCGGAGACTCGGAAAGAGAGCCGCGAGCATCGCAAATATCCGCGCGATGCTCGCAATCGGACGATAATTGCCGTAGCTCGAAATCAATAACGCCTTCCCGCGACGTTTGATGAAAGCAAACGCCGTCGCGATTTGCAGACAGCGCTGTTTCAAAGGTCGTTCCAATACTGCATCGTAATATCGCTAATTTATCGAGTTTACCGAGTCGAATGCCTCGCTTGCGCGCGAGCGCGCGCTCGCAGTCACGATGCATCGCGGCTCCGGATTAATTCGGCAACGCGCGTGACATATCTTTCTTCTTTCTACTTTTTTTCACATAAAGGACTTAGTCATACTTTGATTTAGTTACGAATGATATAATGAAATGTACATATACATATAATATTATAATATTAATATGTAAATTTGTTTGGTTGAGTTTTTGTTAATCCCTTCTCTAGTTACTGAATCCAGAAGGAAATTATTAATATTAATTTTATGTTTGAATTTAAGATTCCTTGAGAATTATATTTTTTACATTTTTTATTTACGATCGAGAGAAATTAGTTTCTGGTCAGAACTTCGTTGGTTTTATTATTTTGGCCTCTTATATTATTTGCATTTCAATTACTTCGATAAGTGTGAAAAATTTTAATATTCATTCTATATATACATTTTCGATTAGCGAACATTGTCGGGCAATACCGACGCTCTCGTGTCGTTTGGATAAGCGACGCGATATTGAACATAATTTGTGCGTTTATCGCGTCGCAGCCGCTCGTAATCCGACATTCGGCGCTTCTTTTGCGCACGATGGCGAGCGTCGCGGCGACCATCGCGGTCGTTCGCGCGTCCGCGACGAAGTTGGGCGGTGGGAGTACCGCGGAAAAACAAAAGAGGGAAAAGCGACCCTCGGAAAATAGACCGATGGCGGGACGGAAGGGGGAGGCAGGAGAAAGGTCCGCAAAAGTACGAAACGGGAGAAAGACCGACGGATGGACTGCGAGAAAGAGAAATAGTTGTGGGGGTAGCAAAGGGAAAATGGAGGAAGGGGAGAAAGAGAGAAAAAGAGAGAGCGAGAGAGAAAAGGAAAGAGAGACGGAGGTCGCCGCGGTTGGACATTAAGAACGTTTCGTGCGGCAATTTAACCACCGGCAAGGGATGCCGGGGGCGCGACGCGAACAACGTCGCTCGAAAGGCGCAGGAAGGGTGCGTGGAGAAGCAGGAACGAAAGAGAGGAGAGGAGAAACGGAGAGAGAAGAGAGTTGCGGGCGCGGATACAGCACACGAGAATTTTTACGACTTCTCCGCGCTTGCGCCTGCACACCTGGAGATTAGGTTTAACAGCCTTAATTTTAAAAAATTGCCTCCTCTCTCGCTCGCTCCTTTTCGCCGACCGCGGTTCCTGATCCTTCTCCATTGCTGTCTCCTTCCCTCCCGCCCTTCATTCTCGTCTACCTTCGTCCTCCCCCGAAAACGAAATTGCGCCGCTTTGCGTTGTTGGGAATAAAGTCCTGGGTGCTTCTCGGTACGCCAACCCACCCTTCAACCCTTGCTCAGTCAACAACGGCCGGCGCCCACCGACACCCCCGTGGATGCTGAAACACGCGAGGGTATTTAGCCCATTTGCGCGGTCGCCTATAGCTCATCCGGAGTTAGGCATCACGACTGACTTCGAGATTATCCCGAAGAAACGCCCCATAAAACATAGGTTTGCCCTTTTTGCTTAGGGTTTTTTGCTATTCCACCGCTTTCTTTTAATTTGTTCTCCCTGCTCTAACATACACTTGTATTTTTAATGTAAGAAAGGGCAACTGAAAAGGATTATCACATGTCGGTTGTCTAAAAATTTTTTAAATAAAATGAGTATATAAAAACGAATATACTTTTCGATATTTTTCTCATTTTTGTAGTGTGTATGTATGTCTCTCCTCCCCAAAAATCTTGACACAAGATTATAACAAAATTTCTTTTTTATTTACCATCAGGTAATATTAGATTATTAAGATCTATCTTTGCTCTCTTGACTCTTTTATATTTATCATTACATATAGCGAGCTATTAATTGTTTTAATTTTGGTATATTAATAATTAAAAAATTATGAATTGTATAATTATGTGTATGTTATATATTTTGTATAAATATACATTATTCATAATATGTATTACAAAGACAGATAATAAAAATATTATTACTTTTAGATTATTTTTATAAAATAATCCTTGTGGAAGTTCCGGCACAAGTATCGCTTGAAAAAGAACTGTCTTGATACGTAATAAATATTCATTCATTTAATTACGTGTCTTCGTATAGAGAAACGATATTAATTATCCTTTTTCTTATTTCAATTAATGTTATTAATATAACATATGTTTTAAATTACGCATTATCTCGCTTGTGAACGAATAAGAATTTATGAAAAATAATACAATCTGAACTAAAGTATCATTATTTGCTCAAATTTTAAATTAATAAAAATTAATATTCTCTTTCCTTTGCATTGATCGCATGGTCTCGTATCTCCATAAAGCCATAAGTGCATTTATTACAACTTTAATCATTGTATGCGAATTATTATAATAGTGAGAGGGTATGCCGTTGGAAAGCCTTTTAGCAGATTTTGCTATTGTTACTATTACGATGAATTTCAAATGAAATCATGAATAACGGCCGCAAGATCTAATAATTACAACGCAGGTATAGCAGTCAAATTATTATTCGCGTTACATACTAATATTCTGCATGAATCATTACAGTATTGTTTGGTAACTGCTTTTACATCGTACGTCTCTTGGAAAATCACTAATTTTGGACCGTTCACTAATTGTCAGCAAGAGACCTCACAAACATTATTAACTGCCATACTTTGCCATCTGGATTTAATCATTTGCTTTTTTTCTTTTAAGAAAAATCGAAATTTGCGATGATGAATTTACGATTCGCGATTATTACATAAAAATCGTTAAACTTCACTTTAAAAAATCTCATAACGGAGAAGAATCTCTTCATGAAATCTGTTCATATCCAACGACGCACCGAAAAGATGCATTCAATTTGACGTTGGGCGAGGATCGGTCGACCGCGTGTACGGCCTAGACGCCTAGATTAATTAACAACTTCAGCGTGCGTCCCTTCTCGTAGGGCCTTTTTGGTAATTCCGTGAAATTTTCGTACCGTACACGGTCTTCCCCTCCGCCCCCTTACAGCCGCAATAAAATCCACGTTGAGCCAGGTTCCAGACTCGTGTGAAATATCGTCGCGAATTATCATACCATCTGAAATTAAAGGGCTGAAATTTCGGGGTGGTACCGCGCCGGCGGTAGTGCCCGTTGGAAAATAATTTTGATGCTGCTCTCGCTCTACGTATTCCTACGACCAGTCCCGCCACCGTCACCCCGCCGTTCACCGCGCGTCCCTCACCACCTCCTGTGTTCCTCGCTAATCCCCTTTTCCCTCCGTGCCCCTTCGCGCCGACGCTTCTGTTCCGGTACTCCAGCCGGCAACGCGGAGAAGGAGAGGACTCGTGAGGAGCACCAAAGGGGTGGTTACCGTGACGAAAGGGGAACGGAAGAGCACGAAAGGCAAGAGTGCGATGGAGAACGTCAATCGCTAGCGGAGAAAGAGCGTAAGAGAGATAGAGAGGATGGTAGCGCCGAGGGATCGGGAAAGAGTGCGAGGGAAAGAAAGAGAGGGGATGATTTTCGCGAGAGAGGGTTGCGCGGTCCGCCGCGCCGCGGCGCAGAATCACCCTCTTTGCCCGGCGCCGCTGCGCGCATTTTCCTCCCTCTTTCTGGCCCTCTTAGCCGTCCTCTTTTTTTTTCCCGCCAGGCCACCGTCGCGGCGCGCGCGCTGCTTTTCATCCCCGTGGACCGCGTCGATTTTTCTTTTCGAGCGTCTGCGCAGCCACGCCCCCGCGCCACAATGGCCGCGTGCCCGAAAATTCGTCGCTGGGGCGGCGCCCTTTCCCGCGACCCCCGCGTCTTTTTCGCCGATTCCCCTCGCGCCTCAACCCCCTTCTCGCGCAGATCCCCGTCTCCCCCTTCCCCGCTCGCTCTCCCTCCTATGCCCTTTTTTCTCTCCCTTTTTTTGTCCTGGCCGCCCCTCCGCCTCCACCTGCCGCCGCCGTCGACGTCGATCCGACCATCCGCCGTCTCTGTCACTCGCGCGTTCGCCGCACTCTTCAGCTTTGGCCCCAGGGGTGTATTTTAAGAGATCCCTCGAACCATCCCCTGCCCCCTCTCCCGTGGCGCGCGCTACGGCGCGATACGTTCGCTCGGTACTATATACGATACTTGAGGCGCGTAATGTATGCGCCCGTCTTTGGCCGGGTGTTTACACGGCCGCTGTTTGACGATCGATTATGCCTGATGCTTAATGAGACGCGCCGAAGTTATTACCGATCGGTTTATTGCCTTACGCTGTTTAGGCATAGTGTCGCTTTAGATAATGATCTCACTGCGTGTCTACACGCATCTGTTTGCATCTTCAATTACGTCTGAGAAATGTTAATCGTATATTCCTCCTGATATCGCACATCAGTAGCAAACATCAGTCAGTAATACGTATCTCTCGCGATCACATCTGATCAATGAGACGTATCGAACTTACTACTGACTGCTTTAAACGGATTACGGCATTTTAGCGCGGTCATCTGTAACTAACACGGGGACGTATCAAGGTTACGCATTAGTCAAGTATAATCGGTAGTGGCATTCAGTCGATGTATCGATATGCGTATACACAGAGTTTGCGTAATCCGCTCGATAGAGCACGTATCCAATCCATGGAACGTAACGTCCGCTGCGCTTTAAGTCCAGCCTCTGAACAATTCTTCCTCGAGTAGAAATAGGGGGTTGACTTATTTAAATGTAATTCACACGTTAAAATTCATCGTTAAATAACCAAGAGAGTTTGATTTTTAGATTGTTCGAATCTCAGTGAGATTTCCACGATTTCAATGAGATTCGTGGAGATTTGTATAAATTTTATTAATAAGATAATCAGTGGAATTATCTGGGGACCTTACAGAATATTTATGCAGACTTTTAATCATTAATCTCTCCGTTCGTGTTATGAACAATTATAAAACTTCCAGCAGATGTATTTAATTGGCATTAAATTATCAAATGTGATAATATTACGATAAAATCAAGGAAGAAGTCACAATCAAAGGAGCGAAAGCTACGAAACTACAATTTTAAATCCTGCGCTTTGCCTCCACGGAACGTCTCGCGGATTTAATAGAATCAAGCAACCCGGTATGCAAAATAATAATATAATGCGCATAAAAGACGAAATTATACGAAATGACTACGTTATTCATATAAAGCAAAATATAAATTATTAATTTTCACTTGATTATTCTCGGTACGCTACATTACGCATCGTGTCGATGAATGCGATAAATTATCGGTCAAGAAGTACGAGGGCCGTACACGTGTAACCCGGCACGCGGAAATATCGTGCAAAAGGTATCGACGTCATTCGAGAATCGATAAGGTATGAATTAAGTTTTCAAGCGCGACGTGACTCGAAACAAGATATCGAACGACGGAATAATCGGTGTCAGAAGATATCCGTCCATCGGCGCGCATGCTGGGGAAGATTACACTTTAATTATGTTTATCAGCGACGAGCGAAACTAACTAGATTTATCAAAAGCCGGTCCGGTTTGCGTTGCTCTGTACAAATGCTCATAACTCCCTGAATTACAGAACCGTATGAGCGGTCGTTTATCTCTTTCTCCCGCCAGCGCCATCGCCGCACCGGCGCGATTTGACGAAATTTAAAGGGCTAATACGTGAAGCCTCGATGATTATGCCGCGGATTGGTAATTACATCTGGATTTCCATTTCGATTCCCGCTGTCGATCCACGAACAAGCTACGCATGGCCGTATTCATTACGTCAGCTTTCAAAACGCCCCGAGATTACCAAAACGTCAAGAAGTTTTAATTCCGTCAGGAGAAGTAACTGAATTTCCGAATTCCCATTCAAATCACCAGACTTCAAAATAGTGCGGGAGAAACGTCATGTACTTGCAAAGATATGCAGACTGCAAAGATAGAATCCGAGGCCTAGGATCCGACTTTCTTTGAAGTAATTATCTGGTTGGGATTGAAGTATTAACGTAAAGCAAATATTACAGGCGGGATAACTGAGAAAAGCTGTATAACATTATGAAGACTTGATATTTCTTCTGGAGGCAATTGGAACTATAATCTTACAGAAGATGTAAATTACGTAGTAACACTCTTGTATGCTTATCTTGTTACTGCCTCAAGCTCTTCTATTACGTTAGCGCGAAAGGTAAACCTGGTTTACCTCTCGCGCTAAAAAGATTAAAAGAAGACTGCCATCATCGAAATTACGCGGGAAATCTCCACAAATCCGTAACCCTTTCTATCCGATCCATTTACCCTGCCGATGTAATCGCGGTCGAATAAAGAAACGCGATTGACGATGACCATTGGAAATCGGGCGATGCAGTACAGCGAGAAAGAAGAAGAATCGCGATTCTTTGACCCCCCTTCTCCGCTCGGTCCCCCCGTCGATACGGCGCTGGCCATGTTTCCGAGCTTCTCCGCGTGCATGAAAAAAAACTCAACGACGAACAGGTTGGTAGGGGATTGAACGAGGTTTGCGCAGAACGCAACAGCAGGTGGGGATGGATGAACGAGACAGCCGGGGGCGAGGAGCACCAAGCAGGTTGATTAGGGGGAGGGAGAAGAGTGTCAGTACCGGTTGTAGCGGGGATCGAAAAGTGGGAAGAGTAAAAAGAAGAGCGCGGAAGAGAGGCACATCGACGATATCGGCGACGGCGGCGACGAGGTAGGAGAAGGAAGCCGACCAACGCAAGTCAATCGTGCGTCTCTTAATAGAAAAGTGGGGTCGATTTATGGGTTATAGGTAAACTGCACTCTCACCCCTCTATATCATCGACCCGACCCTCCCTCGACACCGATGTCCGCGCTTTCCTCGCGCTACCCCGTCACCGATGTCCGATCGTCCGACAGATATCGCTCTTTCGTTTTCCATCGCGGTATCCCCCTTTTGTCGGCGATCCACGCGTGCTCCACGGCCCTGACCGACTGCCACGTGAGGATCTCTCCATGTGACGAGACCGGCAATCGCGAGGCTAATTGCCTGGAGACAACACCTAGACGATTGCCTCTCGAAGTGTACTACCATACAAAGTGTACTTATAATGTATCAGCAGTTTCACGACGTTCAAGGACATTAGTGTTAAAGAAATATGGGTTTAATTCAATATCAGAAAAAAATATTACTACTTATTTAGGATAATAGGGCAGGCATATATCTTCGAATGTTCTCAGAATAAAAAAGTTCTCACCTAAAAGAGGCTGTACGTATTAATGCTAATTTGTAAGATTTCCGATAATCTTAAGAGATTTTAATATATCACGATTATTAATGAGGTCCTCTTTATGTTATTAATGTTTATTTTTGTCAATGTAGATTAACTTTAATCTTGGTTTTTCACTACTTTTTATCTTTTTTTTTAAACTAGAAAAAGATAAAAATTAAGTTAAACCGAGATTAAAGTTCTACCTGTATTGGTAGAAATGGACCTAAGACAATCATTTGAGATTTTCATGGCAAGCATAGAAAGAGCTAAAATTTATTACGTTTCTTAAACTGTTTTGAAAATACATATTTTTATAGAAAATACATATTTTTATAGAAGCAAATGCATAAATCACAATCGTCTAAAAAAAAAATCACTCTCGTCTCATTTTTGCGGATCTGTTTATTTTTAGTGACCAAAACGAGAACAACGAAAAAACGTAGCCGCGTTACAAATTAGAAAAATATATGGAATGAAAATAGTTGGTATGATCTAGTGGTATCGATATCAAACTGCTATTTATCGTAAAGTAAGAAATAATTTATCTGATCGTGCTATTGCAACCGTGGCGTGGTATGTTAACGGAGTGTAGATTTCAAATAATCTTAATCACATAGCTAGAAAACCGAGTTTTCCGTTATACAATATCCACGCGATTTTCTATCTTTAGCCGACGTTGTAATGAATTAGTATTTGCAGACTCGCGTACAGGGGAAAAGAGCTGTTATTCCCGACGGCGTCGTTGTAATTTTTGCGTAATGAATACGCAACTTGCATAACATCGCGCCCGGAAGTTCGCTATGATTCTCTTTGGAAAATTCATCAGGATACAGGCGGGAAATTAACTCGCAGAAATGTACTATCATTTTCGTCGATTCATGTTTAACAATGGTTCTTCAAAATGATATCACTTATCGAACATAAAAAAAAGAAAACAGATAAATGTAAGTCACGACTTGAGCTGTCGTTAAGATTAAGATCTTTTGTAGTAATATTTACAGGTCAATTTGAGGTGCAATTCTGCAAAGATATATGCTTTTATGCTCCTTAATAAGATTATGACATTCTATCAATCAGATACTTTCCGTTAAATTTAAAAGACTCACATCCCCATAAACTCCTAATAAACCTTACTCAATAAACGACACGTTGTAGCAATTGGCAAAAAAAAATTATTCGATGCACTTCGCGCTGCATTCATAATTAATTTTATTTTCCAGCATCGGCAGCGACGAATGGAATGCTATTCTTCCGTCACGCCATCACCGAGAATGCCAATATTACTTTAATATCGTGAATTTTGTGCCAATTTGAAATTCCGCGCAATAAACGTCGTGGTATATAATGAAACTGCACTGTGAAGCGTGTTGGGCTCATAAAGTCGCCGGGGATAGAAACCGCCGGTCCCAAAATTACTTTGATGGCACGTCAAACGCGCGTGAAAGTTATACAGAAAGCTTAAGTCGTCTCGTGTTGCCAATTAACAATCTCGACGCGCAAATTAATTAAAAAAAAATACTAATAAAACAAAATAACTACTGCTCAACGGCGCCGTATTCGATAACGCGCGATAACCATGCGATCGGAAGGGAAGGCAGAGACAAAGGCCGAATCGGTCGTGATTCCGTTCCCCTAATTAATGGATTTATTAAAATCGCACGACGTGCGATGTACCTCCGTTCCGCGCGCGCGACTCCTTTCGACGACGTGCCGGTGACTAATAACCCGATTTCCTGTAAATTTCGCCTGGCCCAGGCGCCTTTTTTTCCATAGGAAATAACCTGTTTAATCAGGGACGGCTTCCTTCCCGTGCTATTTGCACGAAATTTCGGAGTTTCGAGCCCGCACGATACATGTGGGTGGCACAGCTGCGCCGAATGCCGGCTAAAATTAGAATGTGTGCGCGTGTGCACGCATAACATTCTCCGTGTACATGTGTGTGTGTGTGTGTGTGTCAGCGTGCGCGCGAACACGAGCAGGGGACTCTTTCTCCTTCCGTTTTCCGTTGCATGTATCTCACCGGCTCTCTCGGCCTCTTTCACCCCTTTCCGTTCTCCCAACGCTCTCTGACTCTCTCGCTCCGTCGCTGGCCGCGCACTTTTTTCTCGTGTCTGCGGACGAAGATCGGTCGCTTGCCACGAGGAGAGAGGACGAGGAGTGGAAAATGAGAGGGGTCGAGGGAGAGAAAAAGCGACCGGGGGGTCGGCGAAGGTGGGGGGAGGGGGACGGGAGGAACCGAAAGAGAGAAGCGCCGGCAGAAAGAGCGAGAGGGAAACCGGGAGAGCCGAGAGGGTCGATAGGTGGGCACCGACCACCCCAAAAGTCCGCGCACTACCCGCCTGGGTACGAAGGGTCGACGGAGGCGACGACGCTCGCTTTATAAATATCTGTCGTAGAACGTTAAACAGTTCCCTCGTCGCTAATGAAAATAGGTATAGAGTCTGGAGTTGGCGTTTGTCTACGAGCGCAAATCTGACGGCGCTATGGCGTATTTCTGAGTTTAATTATTTCTTAAAAAGGTCCGTATAACGCCGGTGCGTTTTAATAGTTGGCTCTAGCCCGCCAGCTTTGGGTAACACCAACCTCGCGGCCGCCATATAAAGCATCTCTAACGAGATGCACACGTGAGTCGTGACGACCAAAAAATCGCCGACTCTGTGTTTTGTGACGGCGTTGTCGTCGAGCCGCTGGCACACGGGTTCGGCTAAATGAGCCGTCTTTGATTTTGGACACGAAGAATGTATTTTTAGCAAATTGTAATTACGCAGTCGTACGTCTTTCTCCTCTTCCGTGCGGTGCGTCAAACAATATTATTTCTCGCGCGCGCACCTGTGCGAGCACGAAACGGTATTCATTTACGTTCCACATAAAAAGAATATATGTACAAGGTAAAAATGGCGGTAGACGTCCAGTAAAAATAGGCACGAGAGAATACATTTTCACAAAATTATTATCATGCAATGTATAATTACGTGCACCACGCAGAGAATTGTTCACGATAAAAAGAGATGCGACGACCTGCAAAATCAAGAAAATAAAAAAATAATAATTGGTTACAACAGAGGAAACTTACGATTACTTAATTAATTACTGTACATTCAGTCTTCTCGTATCTCCCTATTCGATTCCGGTCTATTTCGATTTTCACGTTTATTTAGATAAATGATCGAGCTCTTGAAACGGGACCGCGCATAGAATCGCCGCGTACCATAAATCCGTCACTGTCGATTATATTTTCCGTTTCCATAATCAACAACAAGGCAAAGTAAAGGCAACGCGATTAAGGCAATTTTAGTTTTCAATTAAATTTTTTAATATTAATTCTAACATGAAACCACTGCCAGTACCAATCATCTCTTAAATTAAAATTATTTCGTGTAAAATATATAGCTTCGTTTCGCATTGAATGCTATAGTATATATTACGTTTATGTTTATGAACATTTCTTTGTCTAAATTAAATGTGCAATAATTTACATACATCACAAAACGCAACAGATAGTACAAAATATTATTGTTATATTATCATAATAATGATTGGATATTCATGATTATACACGAAATCTTACATGTACACTCACAAACGTAGGATAACAATAAATCATTCAGCTTGTGACATAAGACGTTTTTCATTTTTATATCAACTAAAAAGAACACTCTTTGCTGGCAAATGAAAAAAAGCTTAGTACTTCTGAAGTTAAAGAATAAGTGCAGTAAGTCGTGGAAGTAAGAGAAAAGAAGACGTCACCGTCGTAGAAATCACCTCGGCAGGTAATAGTCTGGCTGAGGACGCCGGCTGACATTTGAGATTTAGAAGCCACAAAATAACAAAAGCTTAAACAATTTCCGGCTACAAAAGCGGAGCCATTCTCGTGCCCGACGTCGCGCCATTGTTTGCCCCCGCTGGTCACCGGCAGGAGCTGCGGAACCACGGTGAGTCGGGGGTGAGAGGATGGTACGGGTCAGGAAGAGGCGGAGTAAGGGAGCCTTATAGCGCACCACGTTAATATCTCGCGAATGCAATATCGCTTTAACGACCACGTTGTTCCTGGAAGGAAACGAGGAAACTTCTTGCAAAAAAGAAAAAGAAGACTGGCACACTTTAACTCAACCAGTTGAACCTATATTGTTGAACCTGCTGCTTAGCTTTGAATACATTTTATTTTGAGTAAACAAAGATATCATTTCTAAAATATTCCTGAATTGAGGATCTTGATCTTATTATTCTGCAATCCTTAATGCTGCCGAATGTTTTCTAAATTTTCTCATATTAACATAATTGTGTATTTAGTATTATAGAGATAATTATATAAGTTTCCCCGAAGTTTCCAAAAAAAAACTCTAAACTTTCAATTTCTAAAAAATGTCTAATCTCGTATTGTGTCCTAAAATAGTTGTGATAACAGCAAACTATGTTTCATTATTAAAGCAATGCTTGACTAATAGTTCGCCTCATTCAAAGATATCTTGATTCCTAGACAAATAAGGAAGAAATATAACTGTTAAAAATGTGTGTGTGTGTGTTATCCATATATTCCCAGTGTTTAAATTTTTAATGTAGTACTAAAAAAACGGATACAGGAAGGGCAAGAATGACGTGTCTCGATGTCTTAACATGTAGAATGAAGGTAGATTAATTAATTTATGATGTAGCTTTAAGTTTATAAAGTCATTTATAACAAGCCTTTGACTCATCGATTTTTCTTGCGGTACTGATGCAACCAATTTAGTATACATGCTTCCAACTTAGGTATATTTCAGGCAGCTGTATCTTTGCATAATCCGCTCCTTACATCTATGGCGGGCTCACATAAAGGGCGATACGTGCAGTGAGATATCAAACGGACTGGGAGGAGAAGCGTACATACAGCGGTCGTGGTCGGTGGCGTTGCAACGCCGCGGATGACGCTTTTATAGTAGTGGTGCCAGCCAGAGATGGTAGTGGTTCGGGCGACGGTTATCAAAATTGCGCGTGCCATTATAATTTTAAAGCCGGCTTTCCTCGTAGTACCGTCGCCTGGTCGTTGGACAAGGAGGCAGGGGGTGGCGGAGGGGTGGTGCAGAACGACCGGGAAAGAGAGGCTGGCGAGAGAGCGGTCCGTGGTGGACATAGGTAGAGGAACAGGAAGGCGGAGGTGGAAGAGGATGGCGGCGGCAGTGACGGCGACCGAGGCAGGGTGGCCGAGGAGGACGGCGGGGTTGGCTCCATGCACACTGGGGATTGAAGTTCGGGACGACCAACCGGGCGGGGGAGAGGGCGGCGGACGAGGTGGAGAAGGACCGGCGAGGGTGGGTCATTTATTTCCCTCCCGCACAGCATAATTTATCGCGAGGATTTTCGCGAGAGCACGCAGAGAGCGCCGCGATAGAGGAAGAGGCAGGTAGGCGTGTGTAGAAAGAAGAGAACCGTAAGAGGGTCGGTCCGGTGGGAAGGGTGGATAAAGGGTGCTGCCGTCGCTGATGCTAGCCGCTGGCGGTATCAAGGAACCGATGTAATGGAGGCTATACTTATCCTATGTGTCGAGTCTTGCACTTTGCGCTCGATGAAAGAATCGGATCGAAAAGAAAGGAGCAGAAACGCGGGTTATCAATGGAAGGAGCAATGAATAGACTAATTAAGATATATCAATAGCATAAAAATTTCACGTAAAAATTATCGACTTCTTATTATTGCTAAAAAAGCAAAGCGTCTTCATTTATTATATACGGATATGTTGAGAACACACAATAATTCTTTCAAACGGTACATTGGTGCCGCAACTACTGATGATAATAAAAAAAATATTTGCTTATTACGCATAATAAATGACTTTATAATCTTAAACTTACAACAAGCTAAAATAATTAATCTACCTTCATCCTACATATATAAGACGTTAATCGGAACATGTTACAATATATAAACGTATGCCCATTATTACATTGCACAGCTCCTCATACTGCTGAGTACTTCATCACGTTGCTACCAGCCTGGAAATATTTAATTACATTCATTATTTAAGTATTTACTCTCCTCCATTATGAAACAAGAGAATTAATATTAACTACTTTTCGCAATTAAACCCTTAAAACAAAGGATCGCTTGATTAACATCAGATTATCGACGAAAAAAGTATTATTCTCAAAAGCTAATAAAGTTAAGCTCGAGTGGCGGAGTTTAACCTCATCTATATACAAATCGATCACACGTAAATTCTACCGGAGTAATTAATAATTTATCTGAAGTCTCTCTTACATGTGAATAACCTATCTGCTGACTAAATATGTATTAGTAATACCATTAAAATTATATGCTTCCTCTATGCTCTAACAATTCTTTCTATTGCTTCTTGAATAATTCTCTCCATATGTATGCATGGAAATATAATTATAACCAAAATGTTCTTATTTTACTAGATTGCTAGTAAAAAACTTTTTTCAATGCTATTTTCGACGGTCGTTTGATATTCTCCGTGAATTAGTCGGAAAAAGGGCGTGATAGCCCTAACCGCGTGACACCATCATTGATTTTCGTCCACGCGGAAGAGGTTACCCCTGGGCACGTAGAGAAAAGGGTGGACGGTAGGATCAAGGACGACAAGAAAAATGTGGCGAGCTTCTTTCGTAAGCGCAAAAAAAGAAAGCCTTGAAAAGCTATGTCTTTCTGGCTAGACATGAAGCTTTCCAACTAACAAGGATCAGAAATAACGAGATAAGCTTAAAGAGATTTTAGTAAATCTAATAAATAAAGAACCAAGAGAATAAACACAACTTTGAGAATATCCGGAAGGATAGATTTTATTTTAAAGATAAAATAGACAATTTTAAACGGAATTTGTTAAACTCTGTAACATTCAGCTTTATGAGTTATAAATATATCGTAATTGGAGTGGACAATTGAATGTCTATTTTTGGATATATATTAATATTTCCTAGTATTTCCTAATATTTCCTAATATTTAGTTATATTTTTTGTCTACATTATCAAAGCTTATTTTGTAAGACAATTAAATTACATGAAAAGAAAAATAGAAAGTGATTATCGAATGTGTATACAATAAAAAATTAGATTTAATGATATCACGATGCCACAGATTTTATCACAGCATTAAATTCTCAGTTTATCCTATTTATAAGTCGCAAGATGCATGTCTTGCGCTTCTATAAAACCGAGGGAAAAACTGGACGCGATAGTAAACGATACGTATAGGGATAGTAAGTGACGTACGCGCGTGACCGTATGAACCTATCATTGATTTCCGTCAACGCACCGGTGGTTAACCCCAATAGAGGGACAATGTCGGGACAAGAAATACGAAAAAGAAGAAAACGTCGGCGCGACCGCTGCAATATTTCGTGCGGGACAGGCCGGAACGAGGATGTCGCGTACAAGAAACGGGGTGAAGTTACAGCGCGGGGCGGAATTTGAATCGATTCGGAAGCCTTGAAAGTCTAAGGGATGTTGTTCCGAAATTGATCCTCGGCACACGGCGCCATCGTCGGCGTAAAAGTTGCGTACTGCGCACACCCCTGCACCGAGAGTCCCTTCTACGAATCCCTTTCCCACCCCTACGATGGCGGAACGACGAGCTGCCGTGCGAGGGGACAAGGGGACCGCGGCGGAGGGGTTCGGTAGCGGGAAGCCTGGTGCGACCTCAGAGGGGAAAAATACACACGTCGAAGTGCGCTGCTCGCGAGGGTGGCGGCGCAGCAGCGCCGTTGACGCTGATGGTGGAAAGGTGGGTAAAAAGTGCGGTGAGTCCGGATTGGACCGTTATCCTGGGGTGGGGTACCTTCTGGATGGTACGCCGCTATCCCCCGCGTCCGCTACCACTCATCGCGCCGCCGTGGAAACGACCCTACCGTCGTGGAAAAGCGGCATCCCCCTTCCCGACTTCGCCTTCTCCGCCGAAAATATTCTCTCTCTACGGAGAGCGAGGGCACGGCTACCCCTGCGTACATCCCTGGGCCCTTGCGGAATTCTGATCTTGCTGAGACAACGAGCCTTGGGAAATTTCGACGGGACAAAGGATCGTTAATTTTGGAGCGACTTTCGCGTGGACGTTGAAATTTTAGATAACGGATAATCGCCGGTGCCGTTCCTTCCTTAGTAATGCGTTATTAATGCTTTAATGAACATCGATAAATCGCAACTGTATTCAATGATCTTCAAAGTGGGGATAATTCGGAACATTGCGATGCGTGCTCGTTGTTTCGTGTACGATGAATTTCGTCAATCAGCCGTTTCTTCTATTTACAGATTTAAATCTTACTTTGCGAATGTCGTTTTAATGCAAACTTGATCGTGTTAAAATAATACATCATCTTTCATTTCATCCCTTAAAATGTCGGATATTAAATCTGAGCTGTGCAGTAAAATCTAAAGTACGCTTGGAATCAACAATCAAAAACCAAAATATTATTATCTATTTCCGTTACTGCAATTTCATCTGCCAGCTTTGTAACATGAAAAGCTGCACGACGTTCTGTATTTTTTATATATTTTTATATATTTTTACGGCAAGATTTATACGTAAAAATAACCACCAAAAATAAGTCTCCTAATTCTTTCAAATCTTTCATCTGTTCGCATTGACAGCGGCGCAAGAATTGATTGGCACAAAAGCTCTATAGTTCTATTCTGAAGGAAGCTATCTATAAATTATTGGTTCCGCACTAACCGATGATATCTTCAAAGGTATGGATCGAAAGGACGACGCATGGCCCCTGCGTGGAATGGGGAAAACGCTGCTAGTTGCGGAAGGCTCCTTGTCGCCTAATGGAAATTCCACGTTTTGTCGCGAGCGAACGGACGGACCGACGAGTCGGCGGGCCACTCGGAAAACGTAAAAATTGTCACTTTCAGCCGGCGCGCTTTGCATAATGCGCGTTACGCGGGACGATCAGCATTCATAGAATAATTTCGTTCTAGAGATGCGGGCATGCGAGCGCGAGCGGGAACGCGCGCGCTGGCGAACGCTTTCGCGACCTATCTGTCCGCCACGGCTGACAGGTTTTCCGCGGACCCATTTTAATTATCTCATCCTCCGAATTATTCGCTCGAGAGAGCGCGACCTGCCTTCGGAAACAGCCGAAAAACTCTTTTTTCCCATTAATCTGTCTGCGCCGTTCCGTCTCCGGATGAGAATGTCCAAAGGCGAGTCGCAGGGATGTAAAAGGCGAGTGTCTCCACCCCATTTCGTCAAACAAATTATATCGGACACACTGAATACGCGACGATTCTGCGCACAATGACGATATACAATTACGATGTGATAGTTAGTATAATTTAATTCTGGTAGTTGCGAACGATTGAACGTTATTATTTATTCATAGATATATTCTCGATTTAAAAATTAGCCAAAAAATTAGGTGAAAATGCACGCTAGTCAACGAAAAAAGTTATTATATTTTATGTAAAACATGAGAATGACATGTACGTATACATACTCATACAAAATAATTTTCTTTATCTATGACTAATGCATTTACATTCTTTGCGTCAATAGATTTTAATATCTAGCAAGCTTGCTTCCTCTAGTGTGGAATATCATTTCGCTCTGCGTCTCCTGTGTATATATTTATACACGACTGATATTCCAATTACTGACGCCAAGGAAATTTTAACATGAGGCAGTTTACGTAGAGCGTGGACATGCCCGAGTATAAAAGAGTGCGTCGCTCTGAAAGGCAAAAGGAACTTTGGTGATGAAAATTCTTGCATCACGCAAACGTCCGTGACGCTGCCGTTTCCGCTTTTGCAATTTCACCGAGGAGTGTCACCGGTCGCCCTCGTCGTCGTCAAAGGAACCCGAAATACGAGCCGGGACGGGCAGACACGCGCATACATATCGCGCCGCCTTTCTGCAGGACGCATACAGCTTACGGTGTAATTAAAAGCCCAATTTATTCGTCGCGCGCACGGCACCAAAGACGGCTCTGTCTCATTCACGAAATCGCGCACGGTCGAGCGCTCTTTCACAATTAGCAACGTCGTTTCCGTCCGTCGCGACGCGACGCGACGCGACGCAGCGCAATGCTGCGCGGAAAAGCGAAACGTGCAGGTGGACCAATCGGGGGTGAAAAAAAAGGATCTTTCCAGATTGCAACATACCCCGCGTATAACGCGATAATTAATCAAGCTAAGAAAACCGTACGACCGTGAATCGTTCACCGATGTAGGGAGTAGTTGAGCCGAGAGAGAAAGAGAGAAAGAAGCGGTTGCACGATATTCCAGAGACGGGGTGCAAGACGAAGGGGTTGATATCAAACAGAGAGGTGGCAGCAGCTTGTAGGCAGGGAATTTGGCGGGAAAAACGAATTCGAACACGACGTTGGGGAATGAGCGAGAGAAGCAATACATCACGTTCTTCTGTTGGTAGAGACCACGGCGGAGAGAAAAACGCAGCAGAGGTGGAAAAAGGAAAGAACAAACGGAAGGACTCATGGAATCCTTGCGGGGTGCTCGCACTATCTTCGTCTCTCTCCTCTTGTGTCGTCCGCATTTTTCTCGCTCGTACTGACACTCTTTCCCCTTCTGCGCTTTTTTTAGACGAGTACACCCCGGTAAGGGGAACCAACCCTTCACCCGTAACGACGCACCCCCACCAAACACAATCCTCCACCACCACCACGACTTGTCGAGGGCGAGAGGATGCAGGCACGGACGAAGGGTAATTTTTAAAACGCCGCTTGCGGGAAAATAAAAATTAGCTGGGGAGGGAGGTACCATCGGTCTTCTCTCGAGGGGAAAGACGGAGACAACAACGAGCGGGAGAGTCGACGTGTTCGACGAGCGAGCGGGAACGAGACGAACGGATAGACGGACGTGGAAAAAAGCCGGGGGTGGAGGCTCATTTTTCAGAAGGAGAAAAAAATTCGGGAGGGTGGAGGTCAGAATCCCGAATAGTTCGTGGTGGGGATTTCATCCACGAGAGGGGGATGCAAAAAAAGCTATCGAGAGTGCGAGTACCCCTCCAATGTACCCTCTCCCCTCATGTGGCTCGGATCGGAGAAATTTACAGGGTGTTCCAGAAGGTATCGTTCCGCCCGCATTTGTTGGCGCACGCGATGCGTCACGTGAGGTAACACGTTATAGTATAGCCGACCGATCAATTTGGCGGGAAACGATCGAACCTTTCACGGCTCGAAAACCCGATTGACATCTGACAGATTGGCCGTCGCACCCACCACGAGCGTTGACCTACTCGCATATAATGAATACCGAGACGGGTACTTAAGTGAAATAATTTGGCTTATTTGGCTTCTAAAAAATCAATTCCAATACAGGAAATTGAATTGCAAGCTAACAGGATATCGCAAAACACGAGAGTCTAAAGAACGTAAAAAACCTGGACGAATTGTCATTTAATTTCATTTAATTATAAGTTGCATTATAAATAGTAGACGCCTTGCAAAATTTATTAAATTAAATATAAAACAAATTGAAAGACAGTCGTTATCTTGGAAAAGATTGTTAGTGTAAATATATTATAATATTGAACATTTCTTATCGAGTTTCTAGGATCTGTTAATTATTATCTGAAAAAGATCGTACCGTAAAGTGATGACAGCCTATGTTTCGCCCTCTCTCACTGGTAGTATAGAGAAATTTATAGGTTGTTCTAACAGCTATCACACTTTCCGTAGATTTATTGGCACGCGTAATGGGTTCGCGGAGATGTTTGCTATAGCGATGGGAAAATTACACAGTTCAATTAATTTTATAGAAAGCATATAGATTTTTGATGTCCTTGTGTGTGTCCATTGTTGCTCCGAGAAAGATAAATCGAATAAAAATTACGAAACCGAGAGAAGAGAGAAAAATTAAGCGTGTTACTTTAGAATGCCACTTTTTAATTCTTGTCTAAATAATCATTTTATACATTTATAAAGCATTTGATTTCGATCGTATATCATTAGTTTATCTCAAATTAATGTCAGCTACGTTCATCTTTATTAAATCACTGCGCCACATTGATCATCGTCATTCGATCGAGTTAACCGCATCGTTATCGTCTCTGGAGGAAAAATCATAGGTATTTTGGCGTCAAAAATATCGGTCTGCACATGTTTATTGGCACATGCGATGCGTCATGGGAAATCGCGTTATAGTGTAGGGATCGGTTTGACGGAAGCCCATCGATGTTTCCACGACGCAAGTTCGCGTCGAATAGCTACGCGACACAAATCCACTATCGCACAGATTTGCCATAGTACTCAATATATCGTGGAATAACATGACCTGCAAAAGTCTAATAGAAATAAAAGTGAAAAATAAGAAAAGATTCGAAAAGACGTGCCAACAATTAATGCGTAAAAAAACTGGTATTGAAATCAGACAGTTTTTTTTTGCATAACACAGTACTTTTCAATTTATTACAGCGCAAGAATATGAATATTAGACTTATGCTTCTACTACTAAAAGAATTGCATTTTAGTAGTAAAAGTACATTAATTTTGAAAATGGAGAATTAAATCGTGTTTCTCTTATTTATTCTGCGAAAAGTCGACACTTTGTTTGCAAGAAATATTATGACGAACATCGCTACAGATGTATACGCCTCTACGTTATTGCACGGAGACAAATATTAACTAATATTCTTCCTCCACCAAAACCAAATAAAGTGATGCAATTTATTAAAATGTTCGCGTGAATTTCATTTCGTGCCATCGTCATAAATGAAAGGAACGCCTTGCTACATTTTCGTATCAAACGTGTTATCGCCGCCAATTAAAATTTTCCAGCTTGCAATTCGCGCAAAGTGCTGCCCCGAACAAAATCACAATGTTTCGCGCAGAAGCCGAGACGAACTCGGCTACCTGATATTGAAAAAAATTCTATCGCGCGAAAAACTTCAACGATCCTTCCGGAGGATCCGAAAGCTCAAAAGCGCGCATCTGCAGCCTAAAATGCACGGGTTGAAATTATTTTCTGCATTACACGCCCCCGTCCGCCTTCTTCCATTGCGAATCATCCTAGTCCAATGCTGCGCGGCTCTCACTCCTGATTAAGTTACTCTCCATTCTCGCGCGAACGATCGTTCGTATGTCGAGAACTGCTCCGCGCACATTCGTAATTCGTAGCAGGCCGCACTTAGCCGCACTAAATTGCGTTCGCGAATCTCGTTAGGCAGCGTTTCTAGTCGGGTGCGACTGTTCCCGCAATTTCCCGCGGTAGGTAGTCGTCGAAGGCGGAATCGTACTGTGATTCACGAGAAGCTCGCGACAGGTCTTCCACGAACAATTTGCAAAATAATGACGTTTCCATAAAATTATTGCGAGTTGCCCGAGTCGAAATATTCAAAATAATCGAAAAACAAAGCATACATGAAACTGATACAGTTATTTAAGATCGTATAAATTATCGGTAATTGAAAATTATAACCAATTCTGCGCACATTTGTATCGAATCTCAAACTGTAGCCATAAATCGGATTTGTTTCAATAATCAGTTAAGTAAACCCCTTAAGGCGGTAAATTAACGCGGTATTGAAATTGTGCGATCGTATTTCATCATATGCAATTCTCATCACTTAACGGCGTCACAGGGACGTAATGTGTTCTTGAATAATTTTCCAGCGTGACAGTCTTAATACGAGCTAGCGCACGCCCACTGCGTAATTCGAGCTTCAAAAGAAAAATTTGACGCTGAAAACATTGACTATGTCACCGGATATTTTATCTCAGAAGCGGATAGATCGTTGTCGGCGGAACGTTACATTGTCAAAATTAGAACTAAGACCTTTTAATGAAATTTGACACGCATACGGTATAAAGACTAATTTTATTTAAATTGAAAGAGAGATATCTATTTTGAGAGATTAATACTCTGTAAATATATAAAACACGTACGTGTATCGATACGACACAGGGCGAAAGTGAACGCAATAGTATTTATTATTATAAATTTAAAAAGGATGAGAATGCAGAGCGACCGACGAAAATCGATCGCGAAGGAAGGATGGAAGTGCATAGTGACGATTTTCTTCAATTATATTTCGCGACATTTGCAATAATACAAAGTACATACTCTAAAATCCCATCAAACAGCAGACGCTCGCACTTAATGCACATTTCATTGTATCGTTATAATCACCCCCACGGAAGATCGATGGGATAGCGCTATATAGCAAGCTCGAATACTAGTATTTCGTTATATAACGTTCGTGTGTTTCATAATAATCAAGATTATATAGTTGAAGAGCTCTTCTTAGCACGAAAACCAAAATACAATAAAAACACGCGGATATTACTCACGTTTTTTTCTTTTATTCCATTTTTTTATTTTTATTTTGTCGGATATTCTAAAACCGTCGTGTTTAATTTTAATGACAAACTCTTTGATCAAGCTGGAGTCGACTGAGGTATTTACAACTCTCTGCATTATTTAACCGTAATACTCTAATGAGAATCTAATATTCAAAATTATTCGTGAATTAGATTTTTATCGATTTGTCTCATACGCGTATTCTACATGAAGCAATGACGGCTACATTACGAATTGCGTGTATGTGTGTGTATGTGTGTATGTGTGCGCGTGCGCACACACATATATATATATATATTAGTTCTATTACATTTATATTCCCGACATATTCTCCCGATTCGTTTCTCGTGTGTAGTAACAAACGACGGAGCGCACGTAGTTACTGCATTATCCGTATGCAAAATAATTACGAATGGCGGTGCATACGCGGCGGAATTTTATGTAAATCCGAAATCGCGGGTGGCCCGTCTTAAACCCACCCCGTCAGTATTTTATTTTTTGCAGAACGCAGAAGCTTAATATCCTAATTAATGTAATTTGGTTTCTATACCGGGAGCAACTTCCTCTCACCACCGGATTTCTCACGCGTCCCCTGACCCCGTATCGCCCTCGTCTTCATTTCCTCCGGTTTCTCCACCCGACGGCAGCCACCCCCTTTCTGGCCACCGAACGACCCGATGGTCATCTAAACTTTTCCCGTAATTAGTTATAAATTTCATTCCCGTTCTACGTAACAATATTCCTATGCGACCTCGCTGGAACACCGTGTAGTGGTGGTCGCGCGGAGCAGGAAACGCTTGGGGAGTGGGAAAGAGAGTAAGGGGATGGAGGAGGATGAACAGGAGAGAGGGATAACTTTAGAGGAGAAAAAAACGAGGAAGAAAGACGAGTGAGATGAGAGGGAAGGAGACACTGAATTTCGCTTCCCGCCAGCAGTAGTGCTCAGAAGTACGAAGGAAGGGGTGAACACCCCAAGAGGAGGGATGGATGACACGGCTGGAGGGGATTGATGGAACCCGGACGATCAGAGAGAGGGGCGAGGTGGTGTAGGCCAGCAACGGGGTCGGCAAGGGGGATGACGAGGCAGCGTGCGCTAACGAACGAACGAACGAACGAACGAACGAACGAACGAACATGGTATAAAGAGAGCAGGATGGAGAAAATTCGAGCCCTCTACATCCTCTAACCAAGTGGAGGAGCTTGGTGGGGGCGGCGGCCATTTTGTGAGCCGCGAAAAACAGCCCTCCCCGAGATAGCGCGAAGGGGGTTTCTGCCACCGAACCCCAACGACCACCACTTCTCCCCCTCTTTTTCCTTCTCTCTTCTCCTTCTCCAACCATCCCTCCAAGAGCCATCCTCGAACCCCTTGCGCCCTTGCACACGTACACGCGCATTTCTCTCGGGCACTCTTATTCGCACCGTACTTCCTACGACCCTGTATTAAGAGCAAAATGTGGACGAACATTAGACACTAACGCTCGTTTAAAAATACATTCGTATTTGCGAACTCTCTGGCAGTCGGGCTCGGCTGCGCGGCATAAAGAAAGCCGAGGAGCTTCGTTGCTAGCGTATAGTAGCATTGGTCCAACGCGAAATTTTTTCGACGGAAATGAAACTTCTACTCTGTCGCTTAACTCGATTAATCGAAAAAATAAGTCAGATCCATAGAAATGTATTTACTGAGCTCTTATTTTATGGAAGGGAATAATTCGAAATATATCGTTTTTGCGAAAAGTCATTTTTATGAAAAGTTATATTTTAATAAAATGTTTTGTAACAATTTTATGGATATTTGTTCTTAATAAAGAATTTTCCAAGGATCCTACAAATTAATAGATACGATCTCGATGAGGTTTGTCTAGAAATTTTAGAGCCGGTTTATAGAGACACGCATCATTAAAATAATGATGGTAAAATAATTTAAGAGCGCGTGAACGCGATGATTTGATTTTTAATTAATGGCGAGTTCGTCAACGCGCAATTATATACACCTCGGCGGTCTCGCGGACGCGACATGTAATGTAACACTTAACGCGGAATTCATTATAGCGAAATAAACGATTGAAATATATTATACTTAATTAGCACATTGTCGAATGCCGCGGCAAGACCTCATAACCCACATTTTCGCAAAATCAAATTATTGTTATTTTCGGAATCACCTGTTGGCAATACCCAATCCAATAATACCTCATACGTCCCGCAGAAATCACGCGGCCACTGGCGCTATATTTTTACGCGACAATTTTTCGATACATTGCAGAATTCGTTTGTGGTCGAATTACCTAGTATTGTAATCGGCATTTTGTAACCCATAGCTCTAGATTATGTAACCGAAAGGCCTTTCGGTTAAGGCCTGTCTCTTTTTCTTAAATCTCTATATTGTATATATATTATGTATATGTATATATATATATATATATATATATATATATATATATATATATTGTATATGAATTTATTTCCTTTTAAATAAAAGAATTAAAATTTCAGATAATTCTATCAACAGAATTTTACTCGAACAGAATATTATTATATTTATGCGATCAAAAAGTTGACTTTTCCAATGTCTGATTTTAAAATATCTCAGCATTTACTTATTAAAAAACACATTTCATAGGACACATTTTTTATTAAAAATGAGGTCAAAAAGATCTGATGCAAATTTTTCAAAAATACTAAAAAATAATATAATATAACAATATATATATATATATATAAACAATATATATATATAACAATAATATATAACAATATATATATATAACAATATAATTATAATGTAATAATTATAACGACATAAAATGCATATCTAATTAATAAATTCGCATTTGGAAACATTCGAGACTATAGGGATTTTGAAGAAAAAAAGAACACAGCAGAAATATGAGACGATTAACCACTTTTATACGCCAACACGTAGAACCGAGCTTGCTAGATGGAGGTCGACCCTCAGCCGGAGGGTGAATTTTTTTTCGGTACGGAGTGCGTGCGGGCACGTCACCCTTAGCGCCCTAACCGCCGCGGCCGATCGGCTGTCGAACAGGTTTTCTCGATCGGGCTGGGAGAGGGTCAGTCTGAAAGCCGCAGGTGCAACGAGCGAAAAATTGAAGCCGTTCCCCTTCCCTGCCTCCCCCTGTTAGCGAGGGTACGGAGCTCTATTTGGTGAGGTTTTCGCCCTTCGGAAGGGCGACTCGCGTCCTGAGACCGCGAGTTGCCGCGAGGGTGCGTAAAAAACAAGGACCGTAGGTACTTCACAGTGGACGGCAAGAGGGACGGGGAAGACAGACAGTGCAGGAAAATGCCATGGGACAATCGAATTCGCAACACGGTCGCCGGCTCCAAACGATCTGTCTTTCTCGTTCCTCTCGCTCTTATTATCGCTTCGCGCCAATCCTGGTTCCCTCACTTTCTCCATCCTTTCGCGGTTTTCTCTTCCAACTTGTCCCTACGTTTCCCCCTCAACTACACTCTCTCCCATCTTCGCATCCTCGAAGGCAACGAGGGCATTACGTCCAATTACAAGAAGCTTTCAGCAGATCAAATTCGGGATGGCGGAGTTTTGATCACGACCCAGAAGAGCGGCTTGGATCAATTAAAACGAGGCCCTCTCGTGTACCCCTCCGTAAATTCGTTTTCGCGGCACGCTCGCGAGGACTTCGCTTTCTTGCTTTGTCCTTTTGATCGGGCTCATCGGACCACGAGGCGCGTCCCTTCAACTTCGCTCAATTGCGACCCGCGCTTGGAATTGACTGATTGGAAGCGACATTCGTCCAGCTAAAAAGAACGAACAGTCGCAATCGCGATAAAAATAATCTATCGGTAGATCCCATCAATCTCGAGCAAACGCGGTCGCGCACGTTGCAAGTTATCCGATTCTTATTATTCGACCATGTGCCGTTTGCGCCGTATTACTTCCACGCTATTGAAATTCTTATCGCGCGCGACGCTATATATTCGCGCGGAATATTTCCGCGTCGTTCTTCGTGTACGACGCGCATAGGCGTTTATTCAGTCGGTGGGCATTAACGTGGACGGCGACAGCGACTACGAGGTCGTCACGAAAATTACCTATGCGGGGTGGAGGATTACTTATGCGGGGTGGTCGGCGGGACGGTGTAGGGATGCAGACGATGTGAAAGCTCAACTACCGTGGAAAAATAAATGTGCCGTCTGGCCCCGAGGGTGAGTTAGCTGTGCAGATCGCAGTTTCAGGCAAACTGCGCTTAAATTACGGACGACAGGATTAATCGCGTTTGTCTTACGTGACCTATCCGAGGTCTTGTGGGTGCCTTGCAAGACAAAATTAACCCTTCGCTATCACGAAGACTCGTCAGACTGCCATGGAAATAACTTTTTGTTTGTATTTTACCGTTCGCACAGCAGTACGCGACTGGACGACGTTATTTATAATAGATGCAATTTACGACAGCTTTCAGATATTTTTGCAAAGCGAAGACGCACGCTTGTTTCGTACTAAGCAGGTTGCAAAAAAGATATTAAATTATGAGACCCATTCGGAAAATCATCGGTCCCAATGGACCCATCGTTTTTTTTTTTATTTTTGTTTTATGGAAGTAGAATGTGCGAGAATGTGGCTCGCTTTTGCTCGCACTTTGCGGCCTTGCGTGGGAACGCACACGGCGACGCGGCTGGCGCGAACGACGACCCGTCGGCGTAAACTGCACCGTAAACTGCATCGCACTCCGGCCTTTACAAGCGATCGAGCAATTACACGTCGACCGTGACGACTCCCGAGCAGGTCGTTTCGTCCGCGGCACGGCCGACCTTTGTCTACCAGCCTTGTTGTTCTTACGTACCCCATCCACCCACGTAACTACATCGCATCCACCCCTTCGGACCCTCTCTCTCTTTCTTTTTCTGCACCTGCTTTCCCCGCAGACCACCTCGTCGGCGGCCACACGCCAATAAACAATGAATACATGAATATGAAAATTTTCATGAGAATTTGCCGGTGTATGTACGCACTGTGGCTCCGCGCTGGAACCTCGAATGAACGCAGTAACGACACGACGGCGTTGCACTCGGCTGCATCATCGCATCAATCTGAGTGAGCGGATCCTGTATTGATCGGAACTTGTAAATCTGTGCGATAACATGGCAAACTAAAGTTCAGGTAAGAATTGAATTTGACGCAAGAGAGAATAATCTTCCCTGATTTTTTTGTTCAGAGCACATGAAACATGAAACTTTCGGAATGGATTCCGATCGGAATTATTTAACTATTTCCTAGATTTGTATTTTTTAGGGAAAAAGCGGAATAATTCCGATCGGATTCCTTTCCAAAAAATTCCGTAATATACGTCCCTTGATCTTTCTTATTATCTCCAACAATAATATAGTATTAGATTAAATAACTAACTGATAGAATAGCAGTGATATAGATAAAAAAAGTCGTCTTTAAAATTTTTACATAGATTTAAAATAAAAAGTTACCGCACAGGACTTAATTACGAATCACGCAAATCTCATATGAAACAATTGCGCAAATAGAAATTGTCTGATATAAACGATAAAAAAAAAACAATATTCTGTACAATTCGCATTTTTGACGAATAAAAGATGTCTCCCTCGCTCTCTTTCTCTCTCTTTCTCTATGCTTGAATATAATATATGTTGAAATATAATAAATGTTGGAGATTGATATTACCAAATGTATGCGTAAAAAATGTTTTACGGTTTTACATGGACATATTGCATTTGAAATTCAGGAGACATACAAATCCAGTCAAGAACTATCAATTCCTTTCAAAATATCCAAAGTTACAAAAAAGCAACGAGCCTTCCAATTAGCACGACCAAAAGCAGATACTCGTTGCAGACGTTGAAAAAATGAAAAAACAGATCTGCCAAGCCTAGTCCACGTATGAAAAGAATCGACATTAACGCCGATAGAAAACAAACCTCCGACGACTGCATTCGCGTCGCGAGGGGGAAAAAATGCAGCGCAGCGCAGCGCACAGAGGAAAAGTACGCGAGAGTGAGAAAGAAAGAGAGAGAACGAGATGAATATGCGGCTCGGTGAGCATCGGTGCGTTTATTCTTCCGCTGCAGGGCGGCACGTCGGAACATCGGAACGTGGCGGAAGCGAGCGGAACGGGCAGAGGCCTCCTCTCGTAATAACAGATGTAAATTACGTGCGTACACGTACGCGCGCATGGTACATACCGAAGGGAGCCGTACGTGTGCGTGACGGCGTGGAGAACCGAGTAGGTGAGTGCATGCGAGCTTCGTCGCCCTCATCGACCTCCTCGTCGTCGTCGTCGTCGTCATCGTCGTCGTCGTCGTCGTCGTCGTCGTCGTGACAGCGACGACCGCCCCCGTACACGCATAGCCTCGGGTCCAGAATATTTGCAAGCCAAATTGTAATACCGGAATTAATTTGACCCGAGGAGGCCGACGAATTTGAGGTAGTTAGGTACACCTTTCCGGGGATGTACGGCGCCCAGGCAACTTCGCGGGGGCCGAGAGAGCCCGAGCGAGCGAGTCGTCGCCTCCTCCTACAACGAGGGACGACCTCGCGTCCTCCGTGGTCCTCGTTCTCGTCGCATTATGTAAAAAGTGTAAGCTAATTTATCGACGTCGCGCGTAGAAAGGACAGGATGGCGCGGCCTCACGCGAAACTTTCCTCCGGCCGCGGTACTTTGGCTTTACATCGTGAATTATTATGGCCGCCGAGTTCGACCCTTTTCTCCCTTTTCCGAGGATCCCGCTATTACTCCGGTGTGCAGTGACGCGCAACTTTCAACGATTGCGGGTTCCATTCCTTTCATGACACGACAGAGATATTTAATATACGCCACGTTGATGAGCCGTGATATTTTTAGCTGATTTCAGATTCCACCGCAGCGTGACCAAAAGTAGCTTTATCTTCATCCTGATCTCAGCATGCAGATTTTCAGGCATACTACAAAGAGTGCGGAATTAACGGAAGAACAAACTTGTACTGAAGGTTGCGCGTCACTGCATCATCTCGCGGCTCGGTTCTCTCTCCGCTTCGCTCTCTATACGTCTTTCTCATCTCCACTCTGTCTGCTCTATACCGTTTTCTTTCTCCGCTACTCAACCCCCTCACTCCTCGCGTTCACCTACGTTCGCCCGATACAAATGGCCAAAGTAAACTTCGCCATTACGAAGTACCTGGCGCGGAAGTCACTCCGCTATGGAGCCACCCACCATTTTGGCGCTGCCGCCACCATCCACGGGAGAGAAACTCCCCTTGGACTTTCATGGAGAGAAAGGGATCCCCTACTCCCAAAACCGAACGCACCAGCCGGCCTAGAAGGGCACCCGGAACTTACTTCGCCAAACCAACTCGCTCGCTATTAATATTTACGCAAATAACGTGAGCTAAATGAAATTGAACAACGGGCAAACCGATTATTCACACGCGCACCGTTCACATACATGAGGCACGGGTTACAAAAACTAATGAGTATTAGATTGATTAAATACGTATAGCATTTCAAAATAAATTTACGCATAGCAAGAACTCACTTCATCGCACGAATATACGAGCAATCGTTCATACTGTACGAGAATAAACCGTCTTGAAAGCCGAATAACTTGGTTTAGAAACTGCCTCAGACAATAAGCAGATCTTCTTCAAGCTTAACAAAAGAATATTCAAATACGTTAAACCGGATTTTTGACCACACGCAGGATATTTCGCAGGTTATAAGCCAATAAGATGAATTGGATTAGAGTTAATGAGAAAAGAAAAAGAGGCTCGTGCCTGCGGAAGTCAATTGTTCTTATCGAGTGAGAATTTATATCCGGAAGATTGAAAGAGAGAGAGAGAGAGAGAGTGCGATATCGAACTGCTTCATACCTGCCGAGTAATTAAATTTCGTAATCGCCGGCTTGGGGTCCAGAGAGGGAAGAAAATACCGTTCGACGATTCTAATTAAAATTATTTAGAGGCGGTACGGGGTGATAATTAATTAAGAGTAAGGATACGCCGGTAATTAAAATCCCGCGAAGAAGAGGCCGATCGCACCCCCACACCGACGTACACGAGGGCCTAGGGATGATGGAGTTCGCGGTGAAAGGCGCTTCAGAAAAGAGGACGAATGAACGAAAGAGGAGACGAGAGGCGAGAGTTGCGATTGTTGACGGCAGACTATTTTTGCGATCCAGGAAATTCGCAGGAGAGTCGCCACCGCCGGCACAGAGAGCTTCTCGTCGCGCGCTACATCTCCTAGGAGCATTAATTCAATATCTAATTAACTCGATCCTCTCGCAGTCTCGAGATCTCGCCTATTCTCGCGGGCGCGCTGCTTCAATTTTACGAGCTGTCGCAAGCGGCGGCGACGATACCTGGCGACCATCGTAAATAGCCTTCGCTTGGGAATCGTCGAATAATTTCAACGAAAAACAGGCGGAGGTCGGCGGAAGTTTGCGCGATAAATAATTGAGTGATATCCAGTTGAGAGTGATGGTCGACGCCGACGCCGCGCGAAACTTTCATTACGCTCGACCCGCGAGACCGGACACCCGACATCTTGCGATTGCCGCAAATAAAAGGAATCTCGCGGAAACTCGCGAGGGAGGTATCGAGCAATAACACTAGGTACAATTTTCCATTCGACTTTTAAAAGAACGAAAAACGCTTTTCTCTTTTTCTCTATCTTTCTCTCCCTTTCTCTGTCCCTCTCAGCCAGATTGGACGAACTACTTTACGAGCTGGACTACTACTTTACACCGTACATATTCTCCGGAGCGACGAGGGAAAATCGCCCTCCCTGTGCCGTGTTCCCTTCGGGTTCAACCCTTCGTATCCTCCCTGCCATTCGATAAACTTTGTCGATTACACTTTTCCGTCGAGCGGCCAGCCGACGTGAGCGGCAGCCGCGCCCGTGTAAGTTAATGAATCTCACGTCGGGGACGCAAGGTAGGGGGATATCCGGCTGACCCGAGGAAACTTGCGTCCAGAATTACGCACGAACGAAAAAGAGGACGGAGGTTCGTGCTTGAGGGGAATAATCTAGTAATAGCTTCCGATAGTCCTTTGCGCCAGCAAAATCTGCTACGTAGTGATCCGCGACCGATAACTGTTAAAACACGATCTTAATTAATTAGAATAATATTACACACCAAGCATTATTATATAGTTCCAAGGAAACGAAGCTGAAAGAGATAAGAACGAATTTTTCTCAAAACACAGTGATGTAAAAAAAGTTGATGTACAAAAATTGCCCTTTTTAAAAAAGAAAGCATTATTATGCACATATAAAACAGCAGTAAAAATAAATTAATATAAAAATGCCAATTATTAAAAACAATATTTGTAAATTGATTAAGTATAAATTGAGTATTATCCTGCAAATAAAAACCCATAAAAATGATATTTTTATAATTATTGTTCTTTATCTAATATATGTTCTTCAATCAATTAATAATCCAGTATAATATAAATACCGATATCATTAATAAATTATAAACACAGAAAAGAAAATTATTGCTTAATAAGTAAGATTATTTCTCGATGTAATTTTAAAGAAGATACAGTCTTACCGGAATGATCAAATAAAAAATTATAATTAGCCTAACGATATCGCTCTATAATTAATCTCATTAAAATATAATTGTGCTGGATAAATAAACTGAAAGAGACAGCTGAAGGGGAAAATATCGCGCGGCGAAAAAGAGAGTGTTCGATGTTTGATAAGTTTCACGCTCGCGTTACAACATCCTCAGATACAAATACCTCGTGTTTATAGAATGGAATTTCATTTGCTGAACGAAAGGGAAATAAAAACAATCTGCCCTCGTACATCAGCTCGAAGCTGCTTGCAAGCTCGCGCGCGCGCGCGCGCGTCCGCCCGCCCCAGCACTCTTTGATTTTCACTCTCGGCATCCTTGACCCAGAGACCACGTTCGATTCCAGCGTCGGCTTCAATTTTTTCGCGCGGTTCTTTTTATTCCTCCGATACCTCACCTTTCTCTTTCTCCACGACGTTCCTTCATCGCCGCCTCCTCCTTCACCGTCCGCCTTCCCCTAACGACCCTGGCGGCTCCGTCCTCTCTGCCATCCGAGGGAGAAAGAGAGCCGTCCTCTCTCTCTCTTTTCCTCACGCCGCGTGCGCGTCTATTCGCGCCCTATCCTTTCGCGTCGTCGCCATTTTGCGCCCTTCATCGATCCTGCGCCCACGCACTCCCCTGCTTTTCCCGCCACTTTTCTCTCTCCCGACGATCCGGCAGCGTGCACCTCATGCTCGTCACTGTGTACCCTCCCTTCATTTTCTTCATCAGCAAAATATCGAACGGTTTCCGAATCGCCAGCGCTCATACCGAACGACTCACCCAAGTCGCTACCGTTCGCAAACTGATTCGTCTTTGCAGCCTTTCGTCCGCACGATCTCGCACCCGGTTCGAACCGATTTGCATAGAGCTACGAAGGACCGGATTGAAACGCCACTGAAGCGGGAAGGAGAGAAGAGATGAATGTGTACGAAGCATAGCGCCTTTTATGGTAGAGAGCGATCTCCATTGTCAGACCCCCAGCAGCGCTGCAGCTCGGCCCCCTCCAAATAACCCCAGCGAGCTGCAGCCAAGTTCTGCAGAATTCTGCAGAACCCTGCACATCTTCCGCCCGGTTTCCATTGACGGAAACCCTTTTACAGTTACGAAATATTTTGCTGTGTTTTTACAAGTTGCGAACGACACGATACATCATTTTGTCCTAAAAATGTTTTCACCGCAACTTGTGAAATAATACGAAACTGGATTTGCGATTTTCGGTGCGAAAATTGTATAAAGTCGAGAGATGAAAGCGGTACAATATGTTAATATCTCTAGTATCTTAATACTACTTCCAACAATATGCATATATTTCTAAGGATATAAAGCGTGTGCTTTACAGAAAAATTAATGTAGAGAACAATTTTACGTGCATAATCTCACATTCGTTCACTGAGTGTTATCATCAATTTAATTTCAACAAGGGTAATCCTAGCAACACGCTGAAAAAAATAAAAAAAAGATAATCCGCGGCTCTTGATTGCAAATTATGCAACGCACATTTCGTAGTAACTTTATCTCAACGCCAGTAGACTCTTACTTCATACGTATGATTGTTCTTTATACCTGCGAATGTAATATAACAGCAATAAACCGCAGAGTTATGTGACACGAACAATTTTCCTCTTTCATAACGACGACGGACAAAAAAATGGCTTTCTTGGTGGCGTGCGCATGCAACCAAAAGTAGCCCGGCGTAATAACTCTAGGGTTAATAATTCTAATCTAGGGTTATAATATACCACTGAAGAGCGCTAAAACTACTGGTTATGACAGAAAATGGTTTTATGCGTGTAACTGTCTTCCTGCGAATAAACGCGATCAGCTGAAGTGCGCTAGAATATGCAAAATATCCCCCCTAAGTGATACATTTTCGCAACGGAAGCAAAAACACGTGCGAAACGAAGGATAAAAATACTGCTGCAAGGAGCCGCGATTGTAATTCATATTAAGCAAATGAATTCAAAAATCGTGCCCCCCCTCCCTCGTAGGCCACTGCCCAGTCTTCCGTAGCTCGTAAAGAGTCGCACTGTACCGGCGAGAGCGACGTGATATTTATTAAGTTGTTACGCAGGCAAAAAGCTATTTACCTTGCTGTAAATTTCCAACTGAAAGTTCCCCGAGAACTGTCACGCATCCCTGTGTTCTCGCATTCGAACGCAAGCCGGTTATCAAGTTCCGCTTAGCAGCGTCTCGCGACATGTCTGTAACAGTTTTCCGCGAGTGATTTCCTAGACTATCTCCCCATCTCTCTAACCGTCCGAAAGTTTCGTTTGACGTCAGTCTTTTCAGAAGTTAAATCGCAGCCCGGCCAAACGTTGACGAGCGTTTTGAGGTCGGCGTACTACTAAAATACAAGCGTGCAACTTCCTCGGCGTTTTCCCCTACCAAAGGTCTCTCCCAAGTAACATCTCTCACTGAATTTATAATCATTCATAATTATACGTTTCGTAATAATACTATCCCCCGACATTAGCCACCCCTACCAGCGATAAGCTGGATTCAGTACGATCCTCGTCCGACAAGGCCCGCTGCCTGATTTAATGTGAGTATTCAACCCGACATTCCGCGATCAAACGATCAGTTTAGAGCCTCACTTCAAAGCTTTGTTCATCCTCGGCAGACAGATGTGCCGAGTTCTATAGAGAAATCGTTGGAGGAGTTTCAATGGCGAAAATCCCACGATTTCGTATGCAGAAGCTCGCGCAGCCTCCTTCCACTGTTCTTCACGAATCTTCCAACGGCAAGCGACGTGTATCTTGGCTTTAACTCCGTTGAAGCTATCAAACGCGATATATAATCCCACGGTTATCTCAATAATGTCAGCTCCGTAACGATCTGAGCCTCCTCTCTGTCGTGAGAATATTTCCCTAATGAATAAAGCTAAGTCTTTCAGCGGCGCATCAATACTACGTAGAACTGCAAATCCATTTTTGCTCTGGAGAGCTCGAGGACCCCCAGCGAAGAACCGGTTGTTTGGAACTCACAGACCGTCGGGTGACCAGAGGGAAACTACTCTTGAGGTAAATCGATCTGGGACTTGTTTGACGAGGGGTCACCAGGAAGGCCAGCAGGTTGCTTCAAAACACGAGTCCAGGTCCCGACCCAAAATTCTCACCTTTGACCTGACACAGGTATTCCAATTTGCGAATTTCAAACGGAAATTTATTCGGAACAGTGCAAAGCGTTTCTCGCACAAATTTATTCTGGCGAAATATCGTTTGAGATTGAAGCACTCTTACCAGTTTGTTTTAAGATCGTAAAAAATTTTTATCGTTAAATAACCAAGAGCACCTTTCGAGCTCTAAATTTCACTCTGCGCTTCGCAATGATGATGATATACAAATTTTACTATTTATCTACTTCTTCACGAAGCACACAATCGTGAGCCAAAATCAGGTTTCTAATCATGGTTTTTAATTTTTAAGAATCCGTGATTAAGAAAGGATCAATGAACAACGGTCGAGCCATACGGGCTCCTCGTCTGGATCATATAGTCAGTTAAATCGGATCGCTGAAGGCGGTTCGCCAACCCCGAGCCCGATCCGCGCCGCGATATGGGCCTATTATGTAATCGGTGTGTATCAAACTGTGTATCAATATGTCCAGCGTACATATACACGCGGGGGCGTCTATACGCGGACGGACGACGACGTATCGCACAATACGCGAATGTGTGTCGGCAGCGCGCGACGCAGAGCGCGGCGTGTGCCGGGCGTTGCGTTGCGTAGCGTGCGGCACGGAACACGTGTCGATACGGCCACATAATGGGAACATAACCACTATATAGGTGTCCGGGAGTATTTAGGTGTCATGGTGTCACAGGTTAATTGCACATGATTGGTTATTGTCCGTCTGCCGGCCGCATCCAGCCACGTCATTTACTTTCGTTTTCGATTCTACGGCCATTGCGCAAGTCGCTCACGCTCTCTCGCATGACACGCGTATGTGTCTCTCTCTCTCTCTCTCTCTATCGCTTTCTCTCTTCCTCGCTCATTCTCTCTCGCACTTTTTCTCCATTCTCTTCATGGCCACGCGCGACATCCACTCGTCTCGTGTCGTTCGTTTTAGGATCGATGCCGCAGCTGACGGCGGGAGGGGGAGGAAAAAAAATCGGACGGCACAATGGGAAACTGTGTCCACACGGGGGCGAGCGACGGTTTGACCGATTTATTGCGGCGACCGCGGACGGACGCTTCTGCATGCCACATTTCTTTTCTTCGCTTTTCGCCGACTCGCCCACTCCCGGCAGCCACGCTCTCCAACCGTAATCCGCGACCTTCGTCGTGACGGACGTGCGCCACGTGGATTCAATCGGGAGATCACCCTGACGTATCGAAACCCATCCACAGGATTAAAGCCGAAAGCTGAGTTCTACATAATATCCCAGCATGGCTATATAATCCACAATGCTCGTAAAAATTAAAAATAATTATAAGAAATAAGAGTTTGTGCATTTAGAAATAATAATACGTAATTAAGAGTTGTTAATAAGACGTGAGACGGGCAATTTTTACGATAAAGGGATATGATAAAAAGTGTGATAAAAATCAATCAGAAAAACCACACAATTTCACTGTCGATATTTTCGGAAAGAACAGTTCCCATCCATGCGTGCTAGGATGCAGACAGTTACAAATATCAGATGAAGGATATTTTGATACATTTTTAGTTCGAAAAGCTTGAACTCTCTATTTCGATAGGTAAAACCCATTGTAGTCCGCATTGCGGATTAATTGTAAGCGCAATTAAACGTCAAATAGATCAATCACGACACAAGAGGAGTAGCCACATTTGGTGGCACATTCGCTTGAAACTAATCATATCAGCGTATTGCTATTAAAGCCGGGATTAACATCGTCATCTTATCGATCCATTTGCTATCGATTCAATACACTTCGCGGCGGACTGCCTCTCTGAGAACTGACCAGGGGGATACGTCCAATAATCGATGATAATGCGATGACGCGCGAGAGAGGTTTGACCTTGACACTGGATCAATTAACGCGCATTGACCCCCTACGCTCGAACCCCGCCCCCAAACCCACCCCTTCCCCCTTTCCTCGCCCCCTCACCCCAGTCCCGTGGTCCAATGCTACTGTGCATACGCGTGCCACGTTAACAGCCGCATACGTGCAACCAAACTGCATACTGGGTGGATCGTGCCAGTAGGTATGCAATTTCACGACCGTTCGACACGAAACCCCACGCGTTCTATCTAATTCCTTCTGACACGATGACCCGTGAAATATCGCCCGGTCGTCGTAGGAAACATCGGAAATGTGTGCTTCGATGACATGTCGAAAAAGTTTACGAAATTCAAACCTATGAATTTTTTTTTTGGTTGAAAATTTCTCGCAATTTCTCTCTCGTTCAGCATATTTTTCTCCACAGAATTGACCGCTTCTAATTCTTTCATTCTTTCTCACTTGCGCGGAAACGACGAAACGCAGGCGAGAACGCCTATCGAATTCGTGGAATATAGATATAGAATTGAGATCTATATCTTCCCACATTTCGCAGAGAGACAGCGATCTCTGGGCGAGCAAGCGACGCTTATCGGTCGATTCGACCGACCGGCGTCCAAATTCTATGTCGACGGTGGTCTATCTTCATTAATAGGTCAGCATTAACGTCACCCGGTACGTGCGTGACCGTGAACGCACATTCTACGGAACATTGCGGCACACTATCGCTGTCAATGACCGATATTACGCACAGCCGTACGTTCCGTCGGCTCCTGCGAATCCCCTATGGTAACGTGTTTCGGCCCATTTCGAGAACCGTGCACCTGTGAAATTGGCACCGCACTAAACACCCATGCTTTACTGCTTCTCTTACCCGCATTGTCTGAGAATTACGCTACAGATCACCGGAAATGCCTAAAGTTGATGAAACTTTATTTACTAGTGCCCGATTGAGATATGATAATTAAATCTAAACGAATATTTAATTGTTCAACTGACAGACTTTCGTGTAAAGCTCGTGTAATTTCCGATTGTAAGAGAAACAAATCCTTTTTCAAACATGCTTTAAATAACTTGACACGTTGAATTAACAAATTGTGCGTCTGCAAATATGAACTTCAAAATGTTCCTGTGTGTTATAATTTATATCATTTTTAACACTCGGATGATATTTGAATTGTACTTTTACAAGTATGAAGAAAAATCTTATTAACGACTTAATTATTTTTGCATTTATCAGTAACACGTGTATTTTACATAAATTTCCGATTAACATGTACGATGTAATTACTCTTGTATAATTCGTACAATGTATTATGAATAAACTCAGATATGACGTCTTTTACAAGAATAGCAGAGGTGATAAATCGTCATTAAACCACATTTGAGACTGCGGCAGTGACAAATAGTGAGGAAGGATGGCCGATGGAGATAAACCAGAGGGGAAGGAAGAAACATTGAAGAACAACGCTCCCGATATCGGTGTCAATCCAATCAATGGTTTATTAATCGTCGTGCGAACTATGGAGACACAGAGAATAAAGAGAGAGAGGGAGGGTGAGAAGGGAAGAACAAGCGGAGGGCAGGGAGAGTACGTATGGGAGAAAGATGCGAGAAGCTGGAAGAGAAGCGGGATAGTATCACGAAGAATCGGTGAAAATGGAGGGTGCAAGAAATAGAGATAGACAGAGAGAGAGAGAAAGAAAGAAATGGAGAGCGTTCGTCTGTTTGTTTGGACGGAGGACCTTAAACACGTGGTCCCGTTGTACACATGGATCGAGGCTCGAGAAAATAAAAAACTGCCCATTGGAGGGATGGAGAGAGCGGGAGAGTGCGCCGGCTCGCGGGAAAAGAATGACGCACCGAGTGAAACGAGAGACCCAGACGAAGAGAGATAGCCGAGTACGGGAGAGGGTGGAGCGAGAGGACGAGGGGGGAGGAGAAGGCACCCTTTCGCGCATGCTGTATTGTTTCTGTGTCCGATCCAAGTGGGAGAGAGAGAGAGACAGCGCGGAGGGTGTCGATGAACGGTGGTGCGAGCGAGACGGCCGCTATCGGTTATTGGAAATCTGTATTTTTGTAGGCCATACCTCTCTTCTGCGTTAACCCCGATGCTTCTGTGCTGAGTGAATCGCAACCAATGGGTCACCCCGATCGTCTCGATCGAGCGACACGCAGGAGACGCGCGCGGGACACTTTCAATCTGTGTCGTCATCGCAGGGCGCTCTCTTTCTCGCGATGGTGGTCCTGCAGCGATGGCCGCGGCATCGGCGATTCCAATCTAACTTACAATGCCGCGTATTAAGGGTTCCATTTGCGAGCCCCCGCAGGTCGCGACTCTATCGCAGAATTACACCGCGTTTCCGCCAACCTCGTACGTTATACAACCGTTCGCCACTCGCACACCGGGAATGATACTCGTCGCAGACTCATTCCCGCGATTGCTTTTTCCATCACCACTTGTAGAATTCATAAATTCCACTACCTGTGTTGTCTTCTGCGTCTTATCTTCGTCCGTTTGATCGCACGCACAAATTATAAAATAAAGCTCCCAAGTGTTTACGAATAAAAACGATAAACACAGTGGCTGTTACGATTTACCAATATTTCCTGTTGTACGTAACAAGAAATTCATTTTTGTTCACCATTATTCGCTATTTTCCACCTCTCTCTCTCTCTATGACTCCATTATCGCAGTGACATTTTCCACATGAGGTTACTCGTAAAGCTGCTTACATGGTGATAAAAATATTTTACAATAATGCATTTGTTTGTTTCTTTCTTAATCCACCTAATATTTTAACAACCGGATGCGTGATATAAAAGTGCAAACTAAAGTGCAGTTCAAAGCGCTGATTACGCACGTAGCTGATTACAGATGCCTTTTTGTCACGAAAAGCAGAGCAGAAAGACGCGCGTTCGGGTGGTATCGAAATCTGCACCAGCAGCCGCAAATGAACGGAATGACGACAAACGAACGTAAAAAAGAAATTTCCTCGAGTATAAAGTGCACCGGGGAGGGAGGGGGGGGGGGCAATTATCGTAAACCAGATATCTCCGTCAGTCGATCTCCCTTTTCGCGCCGATTAGCCGGCTGAAATTTCAAGCGTGAATTCTCTCGTTTGCAAATTTCCCTAAAAATTGCCACCACTTTGACCGGTGCCTGGAAGGTACACGTAGGTACACGGCAGCGCCAGGCGACGTTATTGCGCGCTCGCCCTTTCCCGCGGTAACAGCGTTGCATCGTCGACCGAACGACACGTTGCTCAAAGAGGTCCAATTTTGCATGGCGTTAATCGCATTATCTCGTCCCGCCCGATCGAAAACTCAAACGGCCGGGCTATCTCATCGTCGCCTCGTCGCCTCTTCGCTTCATTAAGAGATACACCTCGCCGGGATTCCGACCGGCGTGGCGGGTCATGCGCTCCTCCAGAAATGTCCTTCGGTCACGTGGCCTCCGGCGTTCGCCAGCAAGCACCGATAATGATATTCTTATTAGCCGCGACATTATCCCGTCGGTCGAAGCTAATAGGAATCGAATTATACCGCTGGTGCGATAATGGAAATTAATCGTAATCAAATAACCGATCGTTTATGCCGTCATCGCTACGTCGCGAGATAAGTCTATATTCGCTAATTCCCACTTCTGTCGTCCGCTACCATCGTAATAACAAACGCGACAAGCAACTGTAAGTTGTGACAGGATTCCCACTGTGCCGCGACCTTGAAGAGGCGAACGAACGAAATGAACTCGATCGCGCACGTAGAATCGTTTTCGAACAGGAAAACGAATGAACATCGTCTGCTTTTCGGGATCATCTGCTTTTCACGACCGACTTAACCGTCGAATGAGATTTTTTCGTCGATTACGGTCAAAACGTTTCGCGTTTTCACAATGGATCAGATTGACGCGGCCACAGCGATACGAACGATTTCCCTAAATCAGGTTAACGAGACGAATTCGCCGGATCGATGAACTTTTTCTCGCGGTGTAACTACGTCAGGAAGTATGGCAGATCAAATGGATAATTGCTAATTAGTACTTCGGGCTCTGATTCAGGAAACGCGATAATTAGGCACCAACGGGGCATGCGTCTACATGGTTTTGCAATCATTAGTTGTGTACTTACCACGAGCTATAAGAACAATTGATATAAAGAAAAATTCGTAGCGTTATACATAATTGGATGCATAATTTTCGATGCATTTATAAACGCATTTTGCGCATAATACATAATTCATGAGATACAAGTTATGCATGATCCTCCATACTTCCGCTAAGCAGTTAATTGTGCAAATTTTACTTGATTACGGAAACGTGGTTTATCATACTTTCGTTAAATAGCGTGATTAGCGATGAAGATGATTGCACCCGAGTCATTTATTCGTAGTGGTCCACGAGGTAGTAAGGCGATCGCGCAGGGAATATCACCGCCGATGTTTGTTAACCTCCGCAATCGGAGAGCCCGTTAATTTCCATCTTAATTAGCGCGTAACGCGTTTATCGCGACATTTTTAAAGTAGCTATATCGAAAGGCCGAGCGAGTTTCATTTTTTCCTCTTTTTTTTTGACCAAGTCACTTTCGCGCGGAGCGTGCCGTCGCGATAAATGGTACCCGATAAATTTACGACGAATTTACCGATAAAAATAAAGCGCAAAAAGAGAAGAGAGAGAGAGAGAAACGCGCGCATGTCCTCTCTCTTTCTCTCTCTCTCTTTTCCTCTCTCGCGCGAAAAAATACTCTCGGTAAATCCGCGCGTTGTGAAACCGGCGTGGCGGAGTGTTCGGCGAACGATCGACGACCATTCAAAAGCCGCCGTCTGAAAAGTTTTTCCACCCGCGGCTTCGGTAAACACCGCCACGGTTTTTCTTCAACTTTTCAAACACCCGCCGCGCCGTTCGCCCGCGCGCATCGTCCCGGCGCCTCTTTTTTCTTTTCCCGGCTCGTTCTCTTCCTCACGCTGGCACACATAACGAACGCGCATCGAGCAATCCCGCGGAATTTATACGGTCGTTACTCGCGACGCTTCCTACTATTTTCAACTACGTTGCCGGTAGTTAAGAGTACTCTCCGAGCGCCGAATAATTTGTTCGGCTCGTCAGAAAACAGGCGCGGTAATAAAGAGACGTCATCCCGATCTAATTGTCGCGATTCGTCGCGAAACGAGCTGCTATCGGGAGAGATCGTTTCGGAATTGACTGCGTGTCCCCCTTTGTGTGCGGATGGCAAAAATTGTCACCGCATGGCACATCGCACACACGGTCCCGACGACCGGTTTGCAGGCAACGCGAATATTACTAACCACGTGACTAACTCCGCGAAAGCGTTGGCCGAAGGGTCGTCGGACACGACATAACAGATTTGTAAAAGCGTACATCATAGGTTTCTAGAAAATTGTCTCGTGATCATAAGACATGATCTCAATTTTAGCTAAAATTAATCTGTTCTTTTAACACGAACCATTACCACGTTCTCTGACTGGACGTCGCAATTTCGCACGGTGCCCCCTCGCCAAGGCGCCGTGAGAAAACTCAGTTAGTGTCGAAATTGTTTCATCACAGAAATAAAGTAAAGGGCGAATGCACGAAGGACAACGGCGCGTCGTCCTCGACTTAGCGCGCGGCGGGGCCCGGGGTCTGAAAAGCGTTACCTCGCAAATCACGTTGTTTCCTAGCTCTCGCGTCCTCCATACAAAACGTCCCCATACATCTCTCGAAAAGCAGACCTTAAATATTTCCGTACGTACGGTCTCTCTCTTCTCCATAAAACGCCGGTACGGAGAAAAAGGATAATCACACGCGCGTATTAGCGCTCGCCCGAGCCCTTCGTCCGGTGCACGTACCGCGCGAGGCACGGCGCGTTCTCCGAGAGCTATTTTTCGAAATGCGAAGTGGGGAAAAAAATTACCGCCCGGCGAACGAACGAGGCATCGTGTTGGTGCGTTTCCTCTTTTTCGAGCATGCAACTCGTAACGACGAAGAACCGAGCACGGGTTAGGGGGAAAAGAGCAGAGGAGAGAAGAAGAATCGCGGTATGTGCGTGTACGTGCTTCTCTATGCGCGCCGCTTGCTTCTATAAGCGCCGTGCACACCGTCGTGAATTTGGAATATTTACCGCGCACGTCGAGCAAATATTAATGAAATGTAATATCCCGCAAATGAGCTCGCCGCGCACACGCCGCTCTGTGCTCCAATAGAGCCTTAGACGCATCTTTGATTACGCAACGGCTCTACCGCGAATAACTTTTTCTTTCTCGTTAAATAACTCGCGACACCATGAATACTGGATCATTCTAAGCATTTCGCGTAGCATTTTTCTGCTCTCTAGTTGAAACGTAAAAAAAAACCGATTGACGATGATAATGATTCGCTTTGTCCAGTCAATTTTTAAAAATCCTCGCTTACATCAATCTCTAAAGTTGTTCATTGAGAATATTTTTCCTTGAGGGGCCGATACTTGATCTGAAATTATTTTTATTTCTTGCAGGACGTCCGTGTGTGCACACATCCTCCGTATACATACAGGTGGGAACGTGTGCGCATTTTTGGCCCCCCACGAAGCAGAGACGAGCTCGTTCCCTCGGACGTGTCCCATTGGCTGCTCCCCGCAGAACAGTATCTGGGTCTCACGAAACTTGGGACCGACAGCATTCTTCGCAGTCGAGAAGATTCGCGGTGACCGACAGTGAGTCCCCCCTTGTCGGACATACTCCGCAGTTCACCGATTGTCGGGGAGTTCGTAACAAGTGGCTGTCTTTCCGATCAACTGTGAACCAATAGGTGCAAAAAGTGTGAACGCTTCTTAAATTGTGCTTATGTGTGATTTCTCATCGAATTATATTCGATTGTCGTGGAAGACAAAAAGAATTCGAGGTCATGTGTGTAAAAAAAATGAACTATTTATGATACTTCATCGAACCAATATGAATAAAATAACGTAATTAGAAAATCTCCGAGCTAAATTAAAACACACCCACACTAGCATATAAATATTACCGACAAGGAAAACTTAATCTGAATAATAAATTAAAATAAGATATGTATACAGTCGGTGGAGAATTGAAGAGAAATAATAATATGGATGTCGAATTTCATTAAATTTCAAGCAAACTTTTCTGTTTCTCTTCCTACACCACTGAAATTATTTTCATCTGACCGTGAAATATTGCTACGACTTCTGTATTGCGGCTATTTGTAATTGACGTATCGTATTTCTGTAGATTTACTCAGATTTCAAGAAATTGATCCGCGACCTTCACCGGTAAAGCACTGATAACGCCTGTACAAGCGTTGAAACGTCCCACTGCAACCGCGTTCTACGGAAAAAAATATTTTTTCTCCGACTGCTGAATCAACATTCCAGTATTTTTCATGGAGGTACGAGTCGCTTTTCACCGTGACGGCGTGCTCAGTATTCTAATTTCTGATTCTGGACAGCGAACGAGGCGCATATTTTTTATACAGCGCGTAATTATCATAGTGGTCGTGCAAGGATGCTGGGAATAATATTTTACAAAAAATATTAGGGTTTATGCAAGCTCGATCGCGCACGTCTATCATTTTTCCCGATATGTTGAATAAGGGACACTCAGTTTTTCGTAGATGCAGAAAAAAAATTGTCATTGACTCATTATTTTATTGAATTTATGAAAGTCGTATTATCGCAATTTCCCGAAGATTTTTATTCGTCATTGAACTATCTCCATATTTTAATTACTAGAATATTACGTTACTTCATTAAACTCTGACAAGAGAACTTGCGTGTGACTGTGTCTTTTAAGTAAAGTAAATTTTTCAACTTCAAGTAGAGTTGAATTTTAATATAACTGTATATGTGTCTCTCTTTTTTTGTGGAATTATTATTGAAAAGAGAATTAATTAGAATACGATAAAAATTGATGAAATCGCGAATGTGACTAATAAAAGAGGTGGAACCTCGTCTAAATTGAACTTTTACTTAAAACAAATTTATTAGCATTCGCTAATTGTACGCGCGGCAACGCTAACGATGATACCTGCTCGTTTCTAATAAATCTCATATTTTATCCGCCGTTTCGAACCTTATCGAATCATAGGTATGCGGTTGAACGTCAAACCAATCGCGGTTATCGGTCGATGAAATCGTCATGAAGTTCGTTTCGATGTTCAGCGTATTTGCGGTGCCGGGCGCGAGGACGACGCAGAACAAATTTTATTTCGGGCCTTCGCCAATTCGATGCTTCAGTAGTTGAAAAATTTCGTCGGAACCTTCCATTGGGTGCAGCTCACGATATTTCATCGTTACGCGAACTGGCATATTTCCTCTAACTTGTAATACACTACTATCCACATACGCGCGCGCGCGCGCGCGTATATACGTACAGGGAATAGTCAAACTAAACTTTGAAATAATTCGATTGGTGCATTAAAATGCTGTTCTACGCGTTAGCGCTTTATAATGCATAATGAAGTGTTGTTTTCATGTGCGAGAAGAACGGAATGTTTTGCAAAAATTACGTGATTTAATTAAAAATATCGATCGGGCTATTACGATGACAGTTGAACAGTCCGTTTCTATCGTACCAAATGTGTCGTTTTAACGTTTTACATGTTAATTTTGCATTCTCTTATTCTCATTATTCGAGAGCGAGGTACGATGTAATTACATGCGTTTAGCTCCGGAGCCCGCAAAAGTGCTTGTACGATCGGTTTTCTGTCAAGATCGTCGGACATCTGCGGAATCACTTAACTTCCACCGAGCCCGATATCTTTTTCCATGTGTAAAATGTGTTAATAAATTCGCAATTTGAAACAACGAAGCGCGTCTTTCGTAAAAACCGCAACTGTCGCGAGCTGTATTCTCATTTATCGTGAATAATTTAAATTGTGCGGAGAAACAGTCCAATTAATTGCAATCAATCGAAACAGAAACGTAATGTGGAACGCGCACTTGGTGCTTCTGCGACTCTTCTCCTCCCTCCTTCTCTCTTTCTCTCTTTATGCATCTCTTTTTTTGTCGGCAATCGAAAGTGCGATCCACTTTCCATTTCTGATCGCGGATAAAACGAAGGAACGCTCGCTAATCGCCGGAGGTCATCCATGCTCTTTCTCGGACTTTAGATTTCCGCAGGATTTCCGTCGATTACTTTTTTATTCTCCTCTGTAAGTAAAACGGGAAATCCCCTTCTTACACGATTAAAACGTTAGTTTTACAGCGAAGGGAGCTCAAGTCGCAAAGTCGGGCACAAAGTGAATTACATGATATCCCACACCTGGGAATTACATCAAAACGACGGTGCTCAGAACGAAAGAACGTCATACGAAGAAATGTACCTGCCGGTCAACTTCTATTCACATGATAGAAATCGAAAGCGCAATTTTGCAAGCGAAAAAAAAAAAATATATATATACACATAAAAGATATATATATATATATATATATATATATAGGTATAAATGTTCCAGTAATAATTACTAACAATAAAATCACGTGAAGCATTCAATGCAGCTGAAAACAGAAAGTGATCGGAAACAAATAAATACGAAACTAATAATGAATGTAAAATTGACAGATATTTATTTAAACATTTAAATCGGCCGAGATAAATGTAAACGGGCAACGGACCGCGCGCAAATTATTACGCGGATGCGAAGGTTAAAGTTCGTAGTTACCAACAAAATAATTACGTTAAATATAATTTTCGCTACGATAACCTGAAAATGGGCCACTATCAGACAAAATTACGTTCCGCGTCATCGGTTCGTAATTAACTTCGAAATTTAACCTTTATTACTTCATTATTACTTAGAGGTTTATACTTCTTTTCCATCAGAATCACGTATTTGATTCGATTATACCATTTTTCACGATGCATTTATGAAACGTTCGTTTGTCGCGAGCGAAAAAAAAGAGGCTATTATTATTCGATCTCCATTTGTGATAGTCGTTGAATATTTGTTAATCGATACATGTAAGTTGACGCGCTTCAAATTGTCGGTGGAACTTTACGAAAGCAAACGAAAAGAGAGAATTGAAAAATTAATAACGACAGTATCGCGATTATATTTTATCGCTGCGGTTATTGATATAGTATAATATAGTATTGATATAGTATAGTTATTGATATAGTATAAATCTACATAAAACCCAACAATCAAACGGGATACCGGTATATGCAGGGCTTGATATTATAAAAATATGTTTGCCCAACAAAATAAAGATATTTATACGTATAAATATGTATTAGATACGTGATATGACGTGCGTACAGCACAACGGAAAACATGTGCTTGCTGAAACGATAAATAAGATATTACGAAGAAGATCAAACAATGCTAATTGTTAACAAAAAAACGAAGGAAGAATGTAGCTTCTCCTTGACGCCTATTTGTTAAATCGATTTTTGCGAGATAAAGAATACATTATTCTTTTCGCAACGTAGATACCGTCCGTGATAAACCCCAAGCGAGAGACATGTTTTGCCTCGAATAAAAATGGAGGAAAGTGCGAGTGCGCATGAATCGATGCTCGCGAGACGAAAGGAGACCTTGCCCTCGCCGTCGGTTGAAATCACCGAATTTTTATGGCGGCCTTAGCTCATACGGCGCCGTCGCGGCCGTCAAATCTATTCTTAATATTCCACGAAGAACTCGCTAAAAATATCCTACGATAATCCTTTTTTCACACAAACGTCTTACATGCGTGTTTTTCATGTGCAAACGACGACGTTTTGACGTGTTCGTCAACTAAAATATAATCGTCTTGGACAAAAAAGAATTGTTTTTAACAATTGTTTTTAATCGTAATTTAGCGATATTTGTTATTTCCTATCAAAGTCTTTACAAAATTTTGCGAAATACGCCGCGATAAGTACAACAAGTATCTTCGAAGAGAGATATTTCTAATAATTATAGACAATTTCGTGAATTTCTATCAACAATTAGTAAGATAATGCAGATATGTATAACAATTGCGAATTGCTTGAAAGTATCTTTGTTAATAAATGCCGAATGAGAGAACAAAATATTTTCGTCATGTAGCGCGCCATTCGCTTTCCGTCGGACATTTCACCAGCGTAAAAATGGAGGCGCGCGGTTCGTGCAAACATCTTCGATATTCTGTCGCTTAAATTATCATTTACATTGGAAAACTTTCAGATTCGGAATGATGTTAAAATATACTCTGGAATGTCTTCTTTATTATTCGCTAGAAAATATAGTTCTAAATAGAAAAATACAGCATTCCCCACGTGATTCTTTCTCGTTAACTATTTTTTTCATGTAACTATCGATATTTCTTGTCCAATCTTAAACAATCCTCAAACTTACATTGAGTTTTAATAAAAGTAAGAAAATCTTTCCAAATATCGCATCGTTTTATGTGAAAATTTCATGGAAAGAAGAGAATTTTTTACGTTTTTATGTTTAGAACTAGCTTTAATGTGAGTATGAGCATACATTACATTTTAACTATGTTACAACTAAGTTGTACTTCAAAAAATCATCAAGAGAATTTACGTATTATACGTTTGAAAGGAATAACAATTGTATTAGATGTTTTTACCGAGTTTTTAGTGAAATGTGCAATATAAAAAATTATATAAGGAAAAGGTGGGAAACGTTATATAATTATAATCATCTTAATGCACGAAAAAAATAATTTTACAACTTTTAAAACAACTATGCTTTGTGGAACCATTTGAAATAATTTCACTTTTCTGCCGACGGTAACGTTGCCTCTTGAAGACAACGATATGATAATTTTGAAAAACCAATTCGCTGTACATCCCAAAACACGCGTCACGTTTACGTAAACTGTGTATAATTCAAAAAAGTAAATTTTTTCGATAATTTTTTACGCTAATATTTTTATTCTTTCTCTGTCGCGTGATCGCGAAACAGTCTGCTTGCCGTCGGATCGCGTACCTGGATACATTTTTCATTGTTTAAGATAAAATCTGATAAAATAGTCATCGTTCTAGCAATTTAGCATTAATTACTATTACTATACATGCACATGACAACATATACATGAATCCACTATAAATTGATAATTGTATGCACAGATCCAACTCAATTTCGTGGTTTTCTTAAGAAAGAGTTATCTATTAGTATAATTAGTATAAAATGTATAATTTAAATAAATATATAATTCTTAAAGAAAAATATATCATATAAGACTCTCAATAAATGGAATACACTTAATCTCTAATATAAAAAACTAATTTTTTAAAACTCATAACTTTTCTTTCATGACGTAATCTCCTGCCAAAAGATGTGAAGTAAACTCTGAATATTAATAATAATAATATTAATAATAATAGAACTTAATATTAATAAGTGTATATGTACTGTTATAAAGTACTTTCTCAATATTTACAAACGGTGTTAACTTCCAAACCAAATAAATGCAACTATATTCCGAATGTAACATAGAGAACATGCGTAAGTAATAACAAGTTGTCGCATCAATTCAGTTGATGATTTCTAACTAAGATTTATTATTAAAACAATTTTTCCGTTATTTATTAATAAGATATTTATAATGTCGATGAGACACCAGTAATTTCTTAAGTAAACGGTGAAATCGAAAGGAATAATAATAAATTGTTGATGGCACTTACCACAAAGATTTTTCATGGGTTATACGACGTTAATTAAGTACACGTTTGATGCTGCTTGACAGATTTTTGCTTATTAACCGCCCATCGCAGGCGTATTGAATTTCATTTATTTTTTATACCACGCCGGCTGTCAATAGCTTCCTCTTCCAATTTTTCTACCGTTTGATTAATCTGCCTGGTTGCACACACACGCGTCGTCCGTCTATCCGGTTCCGCCGAAACGAAATTTGGGAAAATTTAACTCGACCTCAAAATGTTTAGTCATCCTCGTTGGTAAATATAGAACGTAACAGAAATGTGACGTAAGTATAGCAGAATAGATACATGAGCAATAAGTGATGCAACAATATAAAAAGCTTTATAAAAAATTTTATTCCATGTTTTGCACGTAAAAATAATATCAAATGATATCAAATTGGTTTGAGAAAAGAACATATTGACAGTGGCGACATAAGTGACGAGATAAATTTCGATGGAAAATGGATTGCCATTGGATTTCAGAGGTACTCGATCGGATGTAAATAAACTTCTAATGATTGGGTAACATATACATACAAGATATATTTATCGGATTCGTGGAAGAAAATTATTTATCTTGTTTATATCCTTTTAAGCAATATTTGAAAAATAGTGTACCTCATCGGAACAAAATATACCGTGAGATCTCGCGTGGCATGTCATTCGCATTAATTGCAATTTGCTATTGAAAACACATAACATTTAAATTTTTCGTAAGAAAATACGTCGGTCGAATTGATAAAAACTTGTTCCATGAGGCTAACCGTTTCGAAGGTAACAACCGAAACGGCACAAAAACAATACGGACAAATAAACACGATGGGGAATATTTTCATTGAGTTTTTCGGAGAATTTATGTTTACATCAATCCAAGATTGCGCGGATATCGATATAGAGGAAACGTTAGAACGACGAAGATGGATAATCTATTTGATATCAAGTGAGAGTGGAATCGGAAATAGTGGAGATCGATGAGCGAGACAGAGGGTCAACTTAAATACAGTTGCTTTGCTAATAATCGATAATCGATATTCATTAAATTATTTCTGTAAAATTCACAACGCGGCAAATTGCGCATTAACGCGTTGCGTTTATAATGACGCCTCGCGAAAAATATTGATTTTTCATTAATGCCGGCCGATTTGTAAATCAGTGAATTAATTAAAAGGCGAAAGTGATGAACGCTATCATAAAAATAGGATAAACTACTTTATTCGTTTAATTTCAGCACAATCTTCTTGAATTTATGAAATCATAGTGAAGTCTTTCCTGTGATAGGACACATATGCATACGAAAATTATGACCTTGGCACAAAAGGTTTAATGAACACATTAGCAATAAAGTATCTGCTACGTTACATTAAGCTACGCTGAATTATCGTCGCACAATTGCTAATATTTCTTCTTCCCGAATAATCAATTGCCGTCCTCAATAAAGAGATCTACGCTATACGTGTAGTTGTTTAAATTTCTATGCATTATCTCTTCCTCTCGCGATATTCGAGCAAAATTTCAAAAGTAAATTTTGTCTACATAATTTTACAATTGTATACTTTTGTAGTTTGCTGTTAGAAAATGGCAGTCAAGCTGCGAAGCTCGAATCCACTAAAAATATCCGATAATGTTACTTTTCCGCAGAATTGGCTCACGATATGATGGCTTCTATGTAAACCAATGCGATATCGTGTTGATCTCCTTCTAAAAAGCCTATTTGCAAACTTTTCATCGGCATTTCGTTTGATCCGTTCAATCTAGCCGTGCTATGTATAATGAAATCCGATTCTCCGTCAAATGAACGAGCATAGCCACGGCAAACTGCATCTGACCGATGCACTAGTCGCGAGCGATGCTGCGCAGATAAATGAAAACGTGCATCGCTAGATTTCCTCGCGACTTATTTATAAACCAATTTATAACAACTTGGCCTTTTACAAATTATACATGTATACATGTCAAAAAGTCTAACGTAGTGAAGATAGTGAAAACTGGTCTCTCCTCTTCGTATAAAAATTTTTATGTGATGATAATAGTGAATGGAAATATGATAACAATAATATGAGAAGGTAATAACAGTGCATAAGAGCGTAAAACTTCAGATTTCTGAGACAGATATAAAAATTAAATGTATCGTATCGTATTATAAATAAGCTGAAAATTGGTTGGACTATCCGGATGTAACGTTTATATTATCGTAAAAAGAGCCGTTTTTATCGACATGAAGATACAATTAATGTCTCGATATGGAGAGGATACAAAAAAAAGCGCTCGCGATATGCAACAGAAAAGAAACAAATGTGGGGAAAAGGATAATAATCAAAGTTGATACCACTGCGATAGCAACGATATTGGAATGCAAATTATTGACGTGTGCATTTCGGAAACCTGATTCGCAAACTTTTCTCGGACGTTGCGTTTCATCCAATCGACCTGCCCTCACCGATATTTAATGAAATACCGATTTGTGCAGAATAGAGGACCACGATCTTCCAGTGGAATAATACCGGTTTTTATCCAAGTGCAACCTAACGCATACAAATTTTATCATCGATGGAACAGATATTAACGGTAATAAGATCATTATATTATAATATTGTATATTTAACAATTCTCTCTTCAATTAAGTTCCTTAAATTATTTTGCAGCAAAAATTGCCTACATCTTATGGTTCTTAAAAAAGAAAAAAATATCGAAATTATTACTAATTGTAAGATTAAAATTAAATAGGGATCGTAATTAATTACTGTCTGCGTGTGATACATTGAAGCTTAATCTCAGCAATATATCTATGGATCGTTATGGATTATTCTCCAGGGGCGTGGAACTCTTCCAGTAGCCACGTTGAGAAAAGGGAGGTCAGGTTTTGGTATCAGAGGCCAACCAAAAATTCTTTAAAGATAAAATTCAACCGCAGCGCGATATCACCAGTTGCGTTCTCATCAACGCGATGTCGCTTATCGCCCTAGTGTATACAATGTAATAGACGCAAGGACATAGAGGTAACCATCGACGATACGGTCGGCATAATATTTCAAAGTGCCTAACCAAAACGGGCGGGGACAATGGCGGGCAGCCATCTTTCGCGAGGTTTGCATCAACGACGGGCACCGACGCTGCCCTATCAGCGAGGCCGTACAACGCGGAGAAACACGAGGAAAAGAGGGTTGCCGAGGGTTGGCCTGAGGTTGAGGGATCGTTTAGCATTCGTCGTCGTTTTCGTTTCTGTAGGGGTGCGTTCCTCTGGCTCTGTCTCCGACCTGCTTGTACCGCATCGCTCACTCGCTCTCCGTTTATCCCCTACATCCTCCCTCGCGACCCCGTGCCGTTCGAAAAAGCAAGTCTCCGCAAACAAAGGGCCACAAGCGCGCCCAGGCAGTCCTGGCCTGGATAAGCGGGCCGATCGTGCGATTATAAACGGGAGGGCTAATACTTATTATGCGCCACCGCACGCGCGTGGCTTCAGCAGCAGCATTCGACGCCCTCCTGCGAACGAATCCTCCCAGAGGATCGTGCGGCTGGCGATATCGAGCGGCCTCCTCAAGGATTAGGCTGTGACTACGCTTTTTGTCCGCTTGTCGCTTTCGTTGCCGTGGCGTCCGCCTGTTGGAAGTCGGCGAAGAAGCGTCGGGGAGGATCAGCGCGAATCGAAAATCCACATGGTCCCCTACGCGTGCGGTTTTAATATGCGCTCGAGTGTTTTCGAACACACTCTCATCAGAGAAAACCGTGGAGAGGCCATCGTGCACAAAGGCCGCCGAATAGTATTGCGGTCACCGATTTCTAGTCATCGCAAAATTGCAATTGTGTCGACGGTATAATTTAATTTCCTAGATAAAAGCTGGTACTACGAATTACAAATTTAACACTTTGACATATATCTGCAATTAGTTTTCGATGAATAGTTACACATACTGTAATACATATCCTATACTCGCGGTTGATCAACTTGGAAATAAGTTATATTTTATTGTGACGTGATCTTTAATGAATCTTACATTTCTTTTCTTACTCAAAAGAGAAAAGCAAACAACAATAAAATATTGTAAACAAATTCCTTAAAAAAAAAAAACAAATACTTCCTACTCGGAACTTTTTACCAAGGTCACTTAAATCATTTGGTGCGCATGTCATATTTATATTGTCATCTTTTTATCTCATCGAAACTATATCTAATCTGATTTGTTATCGGAAACAAAGCAGATCTTCCTAATCGGGTGACTTTAAGTCAAAATATAATATTTATTGTACACTGTACCGGAGACTACACGATGAAAGTTCTCTAACAAATCCTGAAAAGCAGTCGAGCATCCCTACGGTCGAACTCTTCGAACCCGTCTACGATGCACCTGGGTTTGGATCGATCCGCGTATGATTGGTGAATTCTGGTTACGAACAATGGCCGGGATTAAATTCAATCCGTTACACGTGCGACGCCCGTTACTGGGTTAGATCGATCCGGAATTTTTCGAAATTGTTTGGCATTAGGTCCTTCCGCGTTTTCCGAGATCTCGTTCGCAGCAATAGGATTTGCCGGATCTGTTTAAAATTTTACGTAATACTTTCAACTTAGTCGCACGTAGTGGTACCGAAATTTACGAAACAGCCCACTCGCATGTGCAAAACATAAACAACAAACGTAAACAAGAAACCGAAAGAAAAAAGTCAAATAAATCACACTTGTCAGTCGGGGTGACGTTTGATTCTCTTTTAAATTCGAGTATGACTATAATGCATAATATTTACGCATCTGTCGATAGTGGTCCTTTTTTTTTTAATTCGAAAGAAGATAATATACGTATAAGTATAAGAATCGATAATATGATGATCTTGTAAGTTTAAAAATTTTAAAAATGAAATAAATGAATTTGCTGCAAGGATAATTCATCTACTCAGAAAAATGTTTGCATAATGAATGCGGTTATCGTGCCACCGCCACTCGGTATCCTTTTTCACTACTTACTATATCGTGGAAATATATCCGATGAATAATATCTACGACGCAGTTGCCGTTTTCAAATTAGCTTGAGCTTCCAGCAGCCTCCGGCGTTTATTGGATACGTATAATCGTAGTATCGCAGCTACAAGTAACAAGCCGATTTCATTTGTTTCGTTACACATGTATACATTAATATGTCTATCAATGAACCGCAAGCGGATAGAAATACCGGAAAATTTATTCCCGATATTGTTTCGCGCGCACAATCGAAGTATGTGCATTACAAATATTGATTTGGGGTTAACGCAAATTCACACCGACGTAAAACAGTTTTCATTGGCATACATGGCAATAAATAAAATAGAAAATATGCGATGTCGATAATAATCGTATATCTCTACATAAAGTTGTCAAATCTACAAGAATTTTTCTCATAGATAAGGATGTTACACTTTAAAATTGAATTAATGTAAGCAGCTAGTGTCAATAAAGTTTAGTCTTGTCTTATAAATCGTGTCACGCACGAAACACTCTGATACCATCGACCAAACAGTATTGTCCAGTAATAGTATCGATGTTAGTGTGAGGGATTGACTTCATTCATTTCGGTGTTCATGCACCAATAGTAATGCACTTGCGATCGATAGCCTAATGAAGACAAAGGTCTCTTCCATGATATCTCACAACTCTCATGTTCTACGGTTGCAGACATCGAAATTGCGAAATTGTTAGCAATTGAGTTGATCATTGAAATTTGCTACGTAGAATATGTACAGTATTTTACATAATTTCCATGTAACATAATGCGTAATATAGTTGTTATTTGTATGTTATATAAGATAAAACGAGAAAACAGTATTTTATACTGTCATTTTCGATAGCATACAAAGAATTCCATATGTAAAATAGATTTAATGTGAGGCAAAATTGTTCATCGTGAAATTTCTAAAATTAATATTGTACTGATTTTCTTCAAAAATTAGTCTTGCTTCAATAAAAAGTTTGATAATAATTCAATAAAATTAGTAAAAAGTGCGTCTTCATCGACGCAGTTTCTATCCGACGGCGCGTGAGCCCGACGCTCGCCATTTTGTCGAGGGTCGCTGGCGAAAAGAAATCAAACCCATAAAAACGTTACATGTATGAGTGGCATCAAAATCAATGTTACATAAAAGTATGCATCTTTTTAGTTTGCATGCTTTGAAGCTCAAACAAGAGCACAACAATTCTATTAATAATCTACAAAGCGCTCATTGAAAATAGATAAATTTTTTTAACGAGTAAATCTTGAGTAAGAAATTGTGAGGAAATAAAGTGTAAATTCTTGTGCGAATATTTTCTTTTTAACTGATTATTGACAAATGCAGACAAACGTATGTAACAATGACTCGAATGAAAGTAACTTTATTCAGTCACATTTCTCTCACGGTTCAAATAATTTATTTTAAACGTCAGGATTTTAATCAATGTCGCACTTGCAATAACATAGGCAAACACTGAACAAGGAAAATGGACGTCCTTTTACACCTCATTTACATTTAAACAACTCTTTAAAATTCGCGTACACGCTGTGCTTGAATTAGAAAGTGAACACATTGTGTCGCAATTATTGTTAAGAGCGTTAAATGCAAATAGAGTATCATTTAACAGCAGTAGTACAGAGAACAGTTGTAAAATTCTTGAAAAATTGTTAATCACCAATTCTCGTCATGTCCAATCGTGCGCTATTTGTAAAACAGCATTATTGCATCATCACTTTTATCATTCAACAAATAAACAGATTTTTCGACAAACTTTTTACTCACCCTTCCCACCCTTCCAATTATCTGTAAGCATGTTATGACATTCCAATTACCAAAACTTTAATCGTTATACCGTAAGACAGATTTATAACACGTGAAATTCAGATGTAATTGTGTGAGTAGAAAACAATTAAAAACTATGTTTATGCGAGAAAGTTTACCCTTATAGAACGATACATTTTTATTTCTTGAAACGAGCGTCACAATTATACAACCGCAACAATAAAAATCCCTCTTAATGTTGGACAGGAGAGTAATAATAACGTTCGCATCGCTAATAATAGGCCGTAACATCTAATGACGATATTTGCCGCAAATTAGAAATAATCACCGATTGTAAGAACAATTTACAACCGACAGAATCCCATACAACGCGGAGGCAACAAGCAGTTGTTATCAATAACATTTCTGCAGAGCCGTAATATCCCGGGAAAGTAATTAGAGTAAATTCAGGGGCTCCTGGCGACCCTTCCAGCCGCACAAAATGGCGGCGGGAACCGCCCTTGCGAAAAAAATTAGGCCTCCTTCCGCCGCGCAGTAAAATTTACATGAAAAAAAAGAACGCCCAGCGCGGCATTCGGGAAACGGAGTTTCGACAATGCGGCTATTTTTATGGATAAATCGAAGGGGTCCGCGTACGTAGCTAGGAAATGCCCGTAATTTATGTCACTGGAAAACGCAGAAAGAGTCATAAAAAATATCTCGCTGCCCGTAATAAGGCGACGCCAAAATGCGATCAATACCATGATATTCATTACAATGTCGTTATTAAATTTACCCTTGTGATACGTCCAAGAACATTCAAACAATTGTCAATGATAAGCATCGGATAAAATGTCACATTTTTAAGCATAGTTTCAATTATTTTTAGAAATTAATATAAAATCCGTGAATTGTGTGGAAATGTATTACGCTGTTTGTCTGTTTTGCGAAATTATTATGGAATCAGAAGAACTCTGAGACCATGTATTTGGACATCAAACAATGCACGTTTATGTAACTCGATAATGATGTGCATATTTTAATCATAGTATAACATAGAAACTTTAGACATATATGTAGCTCTCGACAAATGTAATCATTTTCATCAACAGTACGATGTTCTTTTCGCGCCCTTGATAAATTTATATATAGAATATCGATTGAGATACATAAGCAACTCTCAGACAGTATTTGCGGTACATTGAACGTTAATCTCCAGTACATTATAACAATGTATGTCCAATAATACTCATGTTAAATAAATTGTATATATAAATTATATACACACACATATAATTTTTTTATATTATAAGATATATTTTTATATTAATATAACGTATAAGATTTTCCAACAAATTTTCTGAGAACCACTGATCTCCATCGACATGCGGTTGTGTGTGTAAAAACCACACGGAAGCTGTACCACCGCGATGAAAAATTCTTTCGCATCTACACCGGTTTTTACTGACACATACAGATCGTGAAGAATAAGCACGCGTGGAGGAGCATCCTAATTGATTCCCAGAAAATCCAATTCGCGCCTTCATACCCGGGTAACGGGTGGATCCCTCATCAAACCGGAGATGACGGAGGAAGGTGACCGGGGGTATCGCGGCGATATTTTTTTCACCCTCGTAAATATTCCCTTCAACCGGCCATATTAGCAAGCGGTACGTTCTTGGCAAGGAGCCGCTGCTACTGACAGGACATTCATATTAGCAAACGACCACACGTCGTCCACTCTTTCTCTTCCTCTGTCTCCGCGTCTCCTCTCCTCCTCCCGTCTCTTCCCGCGTTCACCGTGGATACCGACCCTCCTAACTACCGTTCTCGAGAGAATCCAAGTGGGAGCTGCTGATTGGTAATCGTTAATTACTCCGAGGCAACTTCCTCTCGAGGAGCTCCCGTTCCCCAACAGTTTTTAAAACACAGGCATTCTGTTATAGATGGAGGGTGTCAACCGTCTCGATAGAAAGTGAGATAAAAAAAAATCTTTGGCGGCGCGACACGTATCAAGATACTTTATAAAGCAGTTTATAAAATCGAAAATATCCTACGTACATGTCACTTAGAATTAACGGGTTCAATGCTAAAATTTCACCTTTTTTATTAATGATAAAAAAAACAACAGTGGAAGTCATACAAAAATTGAAGAAATTATGGTAATTGTCTTTAATGGTATAATGTCTTTTACTTATTATCTTAGTAATATTTATACGAACAATTAGATTACTCTCTTTAGAAAAATTTGATCCCAAAAAAGATCTGATATAAAATAATAATTATTTTCTTCCTGGCATTATTTTCATACTGTCACCAGAAGCGGTGAAGGAAAAAAAGTTGAAAAATAGAAGATCTCGAAATTGGAGCGACGAGATTACGGTGGGGACGGCGCACCAAGCCGTTCGCCAAAGGAGAGGGCGATACGTTCTCCATTATTACTTTCGCGGATGCCGGCAGCGATAAATCATTACGGTACATTGCTCGATAGAATTTCCCATAATTCCTGAAATATATTCCTGGAGAGGGCTACCGCTAAGGCCATATCGCACATACAGGCGCGCATATGGGCACACATATATACATACACACACAGTGATGGTAACTCCCGGGCGCCCTCTCCCTCATAAGATCCCGGAGGCAGCGGGACAGAAGGACAGGAGGAGGCTGCAGGACATTAAGGGTAACAAATGAGGCTGCGCGCAGTCCTCCCGCAGGACCCTCTTCCGACTGAGGTGGCGGGAATGAAAATAAGTGTATCCCGCTTCTCGCCTAGGTGCCTTTTTTCATCATTTCCTCCTTCCCCCCTGTGCGCAGCACCTCCTTCGGTCGCGATGGTCCGCCAGGAGATTTTCAGGTATCCTCCGCATTTCGTTTCCCCGGGATTCTCTGTTTTAAATGACGCTCCCGCGACTTCATCCCCCCGGAAAACGCCTTCCGAGATTTACGCGCGCATACAGCCGTGTCCTCGCAACGGCGCGCAACTCTTGGCGACCGTTACTGGTGGCATAAGCGAGGGGTGGTTCACGATTATCGCCGGTACCAGCCGTTACCGGCCGCTACAATGCCGCGGCGGGTACGCTGTCAGGGGCAAATGCGGAAATATTCAGCAGTTACCGGGGATTAAGGAATGCGTTAATTGCGAAATACTGGCCGCCGCCACCGTCGCCGCGCCTCTTCGTTGCCCAGAAACGGAAATGTAACTTCCTCCGCGTTCGCATATTCACATGTTGCGCAACTTCTGCCGCCCCGGTTGACATTTTTCCGTATTTCGTTTATTTTTTTTTTCGTTTTTTTTTCAGGGTACCGTGCTTTATTAAAACTTCTCATTTATTTTTCAAGCGACTTCCGCCATCCGGATGATGCGTCTCGCAAATGAGAGGAGTGCGGCTGTGTCTTGAACTGAGGCTATGATGTATATTAAGAAGCTAATAAAAATGTTTGCGATTCTTAAACAATTTCTGATTTATTATTTTGACGTGTGTAAAAAGAATGTTGTTTCCTACCGAGCGACTTTCACGTGAGAGCGATAAATAAATAAATAAATCGAATGAAATAAAGATTATACGAGTGGCAAAAAGAACCGGGTCGAGTATGTATGTATACGTATAAACGTATATGTGCGCGCGCGCGCAATGTGCACGGATGAAGTGACGCGATTGACACTACGTCCGAACGACCGAGATGCGCCAATATTGGTACGTGGGCGTCCTGGTGGAAGGACGCCACAGGTTGATGTCGAGGCATCGCTCTTTATCGGTCGAAAGATTTGATGAAACAGACACGACGTGACGTGCTGTAACAGGATTTTTTATCACCCGATGTACCGTGCCCTTTAAGGCCCGTATATATTTTTTTATCGATACACTACAAAGTAGCACAAATATTATTACTAAAAAAATGTGTAGACTCGCAGTTGGAGTTTTCGTAAATAATAATCGATCTCTCAGCAAGAATGACAAATAAACTGCGCATGGGGTAATTTTCGGGTACGACGTATTCAATAATAATTCTTTTAATTAATTAAATTAATTAAATTAACTTTTGATAAAATCTTTTGAATTTCCGAAACTATGTTTTTTATTTCAAGAACATGGAAAAATAGACAATCTCTGTTCAGATTAATTTAGGGATTCTATTCATATGCATTAACATAATTAATTCATAATTATGTTAATTCATAATTAATGACATAATTAATAATTAAAAATCATTTTCTATTAAAAACGCAATTTAAGTATAAAAGACAAGTTGTTGGAAAGATCGCAAGGTAGATTTCTACGAAGAAGAACAATCAATCAATCAATTGATATCAACGGGTCAATCAATAGCAGAAACAGCTTCCAAATACTATATCGATAAGAAACAGACATATCATTACCAGAATTAAAAATCTCTCAAAACTGAAATCATTCTATTTCGATACATTTCCAAAAATTCTCCCAATATGTTGGTCGATCAGGTACAAGACAAAAGATGGATGAACAGCGAAAGAAAGATGGAACGTACAGCTTGGAGTAATCAATTGAACATAGTCGATAAATCGGTCGAGTGAATTGAAAGGAGACATGGGAGGAGAACGCTAGCAAAAATAAACTATCACCGATTATCCGGTTTCGTCTGTAAATGCTACCCTTTTCGCTCGGCAATGGAATTCCACGCACACGCTCTCGTATCCCTCCGCGGGTTCGTGCCACGCGGTTCGCGCAACGCTCGTCCCTCGCCTACCCAAAACAAATTCGCGGCCATTTTTCTGTTCTGTGTCCCGCATATATATCCTTTCTCCTTCCGCGGAGGCGCGTGTTCCGTGCCGCGAAAAAGGCGCTGGGAGGCGGCAGTCGGTTGGTCAGTCCGCTTTCTGGATGTCGGTCTGGAGGCCTGGTTAACGGGATGAGGCGAGATGGGACGAGACTGGGAAGAGGGCGGCGGGAAGTTAGTGGGTGGCGGGCATGGGGGTGTGAGTTCGTGGACACGGCGGCACGGTCGGTTCCAGGGTTCGCTGGCAATTTTTTCTCCTCGAGTTTAGCAAGGGAAATGACCTACGATATATTTCTAAGGGGTTTTTGCTGGTTGGTAAGCGGGTGAGACGCCGTTATCCACCCACAGGAGAGGCCACCGCATGCCCGCTTCTGGCCCCCACGTTTGCCCCTTCCCTCCAGGGGGGTTACCGGACAATTTGCATTTCTCAACCATTAATCTAACCTTCGTCCAGCTCTTTTTGCCATGAGACCGACTGCTCCTCCATCTCGCATGTCCACCTTCCTCGTCCTCATTCTCTTCCTCCTCCTCCTCTTCCTCCGAATCCCGCGACCGCGAGTCACTTTCTAGCCACCGCGTTTCCACTCCGTAAACTCGACAGAATGCCTTCGGTGATTAAGAATCCACTACGCGTGCGAAGGAAATTGAATGCACGATGTGTAGCGAAAAAAAGCGTTCTCTTCCATCGTTTTCTCGTTTCGATTATAAAACAACATTGAAATTAATAGAAATTTTCCATGTTCTAATTGTTACATTCGATGTGACGCTATTCATGGATTGTAGATCATCGACGACTACATTGACACTATAGGATACAATGTGGGTTATACTATAATAAAAGATAAACGCAGCGCTCTCATCACTATCGTTCAATTGTGGCTCGATCGACTCGTGAGGAAGGGAAGTTATATATCTATCTGTGGAGATAACGAATTTCCACGCGTAATTATACAGCCATCGAAACGAAGGGAAATATTTTGACAATGTTCCAATCTATCGCAAATAACGCCAACGAATCGTAACATTTCTCACGAATTGTAAAGTAGTTCAACCGCCGCGCAGCGCCGACGCTTTTAAAACATTTCACCAATGTAACGCAGCGCCGTAACATTTCATCGCGCGAATTATCCATGAAAATATTCAGTCTTTTGCCGTGAACCGTTAAATGGAATCCCAGATTTTAATAGTTGCCGTCGCGGGGCCGCACCGGCTGTGCCGCGGGGGGTGGCGAAGGTGGAAACGGCGGACGAGACGGGAAGGGAGGGGGCGCGCAACGAAAACGGAAGGATAGAATTTCCTATCTGCGATATGAGACCGCGGGCGGCGAGAGCAGTGATGAGGGCTAGGAGGGCGGATGCGAACGGGGGCGAGGGCGAGGGACGCGGTCCCGACTGTGCGATGGTAACGCGGCGCGGCGATGGCCATGGCGGACGGGAATCCGCGGGACGCGGGCTCGGATATCATTTTTCAGCAGTTTTACCTCGCAAGCACGTCCCAGGTATAAATGAGCTTACTATCTCCGAGCAACTCTTCCCCCACCGCAACGAGCGAGTGAGCGAGCGAGCGACCGACCGACCGGCCGGCCGACGGTGCGGCGACCCTTTTCCACCGATCTATGGTGGGTGCGGCCGAAGCGTTCGGACATCCGCGAGAAAGCAAAACCAGGGGGACATCCGGCGAAATAAAGCTACCTTCGCGGTAGTGCGAGGCGAGAATACGCGCGATATACGCGCGGGGATTCCCAAGACCCCGCGCGCGCGCGCGCTCGTTGAAAGTACGGTGTACATATCCATCGGCGTTCTTTTTTACGATTGCGATCGTTCACCATCAATTTTGCAGAGACATATTCGACAGAGTTCGCGAGAACGTTCACAAGAATGCTGTTTTTATTGCACGTTGAACTAACGCGCTACTTCTTTTTCTTTACTGACGCAGGGAAGAACGCGTATTTGAAGATGACCGAACAAAAACGTGAACTCGCAATCGTTAGAACGGCGGATGAATCTCGCGTCTGGCGGACGTACCGTGATAAAGGGACATTGTAAATTCAGGCACGGTACTGCAAACTCCTGGTACGCACGTACGCATTCATGCACGTATGCACGCGTGCACGTCCGTTCTTTCGCGGACAGATGAAAAAGACGGGAAATGAGATGTGCTTCGAGCTTGTAGCCCTCTCGCCGAGATGACTAGTAATTTGTTAAAGGATTGACGTCTCGGAAATTGGATATTAAACGAATTCTTTTTTTCTCTTACGCCATTCGTTCTTTCTCTTTCCCTCGATTCCAATCGTCCTGTAGATCGCCACTTTATATATTTCCAGCCAGTTATCGATTCCGAAAGGGACATCGACGATTAGCGTAACTTTACAATCGATTAAGGCTATCTTTTGTTCGAGAGAGTCCCACGATAATTATCATGCGAATTAATTATTATACCTGAATACACACCGTACACATTTAGGGGTTTAATATCAAAATACCACCGTAATGTTTACGCTTATCTATATAATATCAGTATTGATGGACATGTTGTTTCATTTTACGAAATTTAATCGCTGTGCAAATTAATATTCCATAAAGTTTGAATTTGTTTGAAATTAGATGTACAATATTTAAGGAATGTACTGAGATAATGAGGAGTTTAAACTGTATGATGAATAAATAAATAAATATACATCATGCCACAGACATTTTGATAAAGACCCCGTGCAATTTCTATCTCTTTTGTAAAATAAGCAACTATTCTTCTGAGCAAATTCCCATCCTCCTCCTCCTCCCTGGAGAGTTTCGATTTCGATTTCGGCCGTCAAACGCGTCGCACGATTTATTACTAGTATACAACTAACGCGAGCTTGTCGCGTCCGGTAGTGATTAGCGACGCTATTGGTTAATCTGTCGGCGATTATGTCGAATTCATCGGTGCAACGTGCGGAATTCGCTCGACTTCCGATTTAATTATTGCTATTTACCATTTCGAATTCATGATGGAACGTTGCTACCGATCGAATCATTGCTCTTCCACTACAAACGCAGGGCTCACGATTGGAATAAAATTATGCAACAGATTTTTAGTCATCTTACAAAAGTATTACCAACAGAAAAATCTCTCATTACATAAATACAATGTCAATTACTACTCTTCAATAACTTTAAAATACAATAACATTGACGCAGCTCGATTATTTGGGAAGAATTAACCTTTCCTTAATGTTCCCATAATTTTTTCATTCGTGTAATATACATATGTACGAAACGTTTAACATAATACAAATATGTCGGCATTCCGTAACATTATCGTTATTAGGGTGACGATCCACTTTTTCCTCATGAATGATCACGAACGGGCTGATCGAAGAACAGTGCGGTAATTCGAAAAGGTGAACAGATGAAAAGGGGAAAAAAGCGGAAGGCCGTGAGGTCTATGTAAAATGCATCGAGCGACTAGAAGAATCCTTCGTACGCCGTGTCCTTTTCCCGTGGGGGACCTTCGTTCTCCAAAATGGCGCGATACGCCCGACCCTTCTCTCTACGTCGTCGCACATGGGTGGAGGCTAATTTATTCATTCGTTCCTTTTTACCCGGCGGTAACACGTACCGTACTTTCAGGGCACCCTTTGTAAAAAGGGTGGCTGGGCGGACGCTTACGGCGCATAGCAACGTGCTCTGTATTTACGTTGCCCGATTTCCCGCCTTCCCACTCCCCTCCCCGCCCCCCGACCACCGCACACGCCGTTACTACTTTTCCATCCCCCTTCAAACTCACTCGTTCCCCCCTTCCGACGTTCCGTCCGGCCATCCCGGTCTCCCGCGTGGAATCCCACCCTTACGCGGTCCCTTTCAACGAGCCCTTTTTGTAAGGAGACTGATTTTTCAACGCCCTCGCTGACGCAAGGGTGGTGGGTGGGTGGTCGGATGGTTGGATGTCCGGGGATGTTTCGCCTCTCGGAGATGGAGCGACAACTACTTATTAACCCCGGCAACGTGGCCTACCTTTGTAGGTGAGTGCCTACTTCGGGCGCGCACGTGGTCGTAGTGGATACCAGCCTGGATCACGCCGTATTGGTTCGCCCTCGTGACGAGGCCCGCGCGTCACTGCGTTCGATCAGCGTGTGTCAATACGCGCACGCGTTCTCCGCGGTTCGAGACACGTGCGCGCCGCGATCGGCTGTTGCCGTTGAGGTATGCCATCATCGTGGATGCCCATCGTTCCGGTTTCCCACAATGAATGTCTTAGGATCGCTCTGGATCGCTCGCAGCGAGACCGCCAACATTTACCGCTAACATGACTGCATACAAATTTGACTTCCTGTATACGTTGTATGGACCAAAGAGATTATTTTAACAGATGCAAAATATCTGACTACAATAATTGTGTATAATGAATTTTTAATCATTTCTTTTTAAATCAATTTTAAATCAATTATTTTAACTCATTATGTCATTTTTTAAATCATTAGTTAGTTATTTTTTAGTTACTAAATTATTTTAAGTCATACGCTTTGCTGGATTGGAAAAGGGCTGGCATATTGCTAATTAAAATTATCAACCAAGTCTCAGTACCACAAATAATTTATGCATAAAATACCTACAACAATAGATCATCATTCTCGTCTACCTAATGGTCTTATTTTTATAGAAGAAAAAACAACATGCTCTCATAATTATGCGGCATCTTTAAATAATAATGTATGAGGATTTAGATAAATGCATAGACACAGCTATATGTATGTAAATAAATATCAATAAAATAAAAATATATATATATATATATATGTATGTGTATGTGTGTGTATGTGTGTACACACACGCGCGCGTATATGTATATGTATATATACACATACAACACACACACACGTATAGACATTAAATAATTATTGAATACAACCTAAGTTCTTCGTAACATTGTCATCTTCACACATAGACATAGACTATATAACAAATAATCATAGAAAAGAATTATTACGAGAGAATGTAAAAAAAACAATACTTGGTTACCAGCTGAAATTCTATCGGAATAACATATATCAACCGTTGCGCTTGTAATGCGATATAAATGTGGCTCCTCGTCATGTATAGTCGGGATGTACTATTGTACACGATGTCTCTCATATAAATCGCGTCGGTCGCATTTCGAGAATTGCTAAACAGGTACGCGCGACACAAGTTGCCCTTAACGAAGAAAAGGACGAAGGTTCTGTCTACGTTACCAGCTGCGTGATCACCTCGCGTCTACTCTTCCCTCCCTCTCCTTCATCGTGTGTCAAACAGCCCCCAACCATTCCCCCGTTTTCCTCAGTTTGTTGCATTTTCTCTCCCTTTCGAGGAAGTAATAGAGTCGTCGATTGCAGCGCTGCAAAAGGAAAAGCGAACGAAGATAGAAAGCGAGAAGGGGGAGGGGGGGCGAGGGTGAACGCTGGTGTTCGTCGCCTCCACGTCGAGAAAAATTCCCACCACCGGAAATCGACCCTCGCGTCCCGCAACGGAGAGACGAAGAGTCGGAGACCCCTCGACGCTTATCGTCGCGCTCGAGAATCTCCCCCTCTTTATTGCTCTCGTCCTTGCCGTCCTTTTTCGCGGCGCGCCCTTCCACATGGTTGTTCTTCGAGCACGAAGAGCAGGAGGAAGCAAAAGAGCGGTCGCCGGAACGAGGACGGAAAAGGGACAAGCGCGAACGAAACCGAACGAGCGCGATGGAAAGGGGAGCGAAAGAGGGATAGTGAGAGGATAGTAAAATGGTAAAGGAGAGAAAGCGTGTCGGAAAGAGGGATGAACGGGGGCAGAAGAGAGGACGGCAGTTCCGGTGTCGGCCGAGCAGAGGGAGCCAGCATTTGAAAAAAATTGGCGGGGAATGATGGCGCCGTCGCCCTCGACGAGTGGAGCGGAGAGCCCGAGGTGGCGGCGGCGGTGGCGACAGCGGCGGCGGGGAAACCGCCTGGCATCCTCCCCGTTCTTCTTTCCTCTCGCACACGTACACGCAGGCCGCAATGTTACACCGGTGTGCCGGGTCCTCCGAAAGCCCAGCTGGACTTCACGCACACGTGCCGAGAACACCGCGCTCGCGCGGCCGGGGCGGTGCTTTTGCGCAAAGTTTTCAACGAATAAGGCGCCGAGACGCCGACGCGTTGCCACGCCTACGCTACCTTTCCAGGCACGCACGACCGGAATTTTCCCTCTTTCTCGCGTAATCAATGAGAGACGCAAGCCTGGGCCACCGTCAGTCGGCGGCGGTGGTAGCAGGCAAAATCCGTCGACGACGACGCCGCCGCCACCATCACCACCACCGCCGCCGCCGCCGCCGCCGCCGCACGTCGGTATTATACTGGGTTACGTACCCGGAGATATATCAACTCAGAAAACTGTACGAACTCATACATTGGACATCGGACTCTCTCTCTCTCTTTCTTCCTCCCTCCCTCCTTCCCTCCCTCCCTCCCTAATTCTATCCTTAGACGCAGCTTCACCCCCTATTCATATTAACCTGCACATGCGTAATCCTAATGAGGTATAATGAGTTGACTTGACTCAATCTCAAAAACCTGCGAGGAAACCTATCGTTTCTTATTTAGATATGATCATACATTTTTTTTTTATCAATGTCGCACATTAAGATACTCTGTTACAAGCGACCAACTGAAAGCTATGTCGGCCGGAAGTTCTAGTTGAAAGCAACTAGCAAGTGGTACCTTACCAAATCGCATACATGAGATACTTCTTTCACGTACATAAATGAAAGCTACACACACACGTGGCAAGCGAAGCGACAAGCTCTATGTGCGAACGCACACGAAAGTGCCGATGGATGACCAAGCGGCTTACTCGACACGAATGCGCGCGTGACACGAGACGAAGGGAGAGAAGCAAACGGCTGGAGAAAGGAGGATGGGGAATTCGTATGAGGGGGACTTTGAAGATAGAACGAACGGACTCTACTTTCCCCCTGGGACGTCGGAATATCAAAGTTCGGCTCGCGTAAGCCGCAGAAACATGCGGGTTGATTCTCATGGACCGCCGTTTCTGGTGCCGTCGAAGATTAAATCGATCCTACCGCGACCGTAATATTTTTATCACGATAATTTAATTGCCCTATCGATAGATTTCGATTATATCTTCATTTAATAATCCACTTGTATTCATGCTCGGTAAACCTTTCTTTCTTTTTCTGTTTTGTTTTTTTAAGAGTATTATTTACGTTTTTATTTTACCGCACTCTCGTATTTCGATACCGAAATAAATACGTGAATTTTTATTCATAGGAACACATATGAAATTTTTATAATTTGCAAACATACATACATATTACACACATATATATACATGTATATATGTATATGTGTGTGTGTGTGTGTGTATATATATATATATATATATATATATATATATATATATATACATATATATATATATGTATATATATATGTATATTTATTTATATAATAGTAAAAAATTAAGAAGTTACTGATTAATTTTCTGAATATAATCATTTTGAATATATAAATAATTATTATAATAAAAATTTAGAAAAATTATAGAGCTTACTTAATAAATTTAAAACGTTAAAAATGAGTTTTTTTACTACAAACTGTAAAACAATCGTTCAAATTAAAAGTGTGTGGATATAATCCATTATAAATTATAATTATTACCCTAATTTTAATAACTTTATTCTAAAAAAATTTTTATAAAAACGCTATTTTCTATTTTACTCTTTTTACTATTATTTCTATTATTTTTTAAATCTATTATTTTTAATATAAAATAATTTTGTTTATTGTTATATACTTTCTCATAAAGAATCTAAATAAAAAATGGTAAAACAATCTGAATAAATAAATTCATGAAAAATTGTAATATAATATTTCAAGAATGTAAAACGACTATGGATATAATCAAAAGCATATCTAATTAACGATTTAGAACTTTATTCACACAAAAAATAGAATATCCTGAAACATCGGAATATCGAGAGACATACGTATACGCGATTAACAGCTGTGCGTGATTTGGTTACGAAAACGTAGACAAATAGAATATAATGCCTAAAAAGAAAATTTGTTAAAAGTATCATGTTTGCGGTGTTAAAGTCATGTGGAAGGGCATTGATGCCAACGCCAATTAAAAGTCCGATACTTTTCGTCGACTCGTTCTACCGTTTACAGAACTCTCGAATTCGGCTACTTCAAAACTGGCAAGATCATTTTTCTCGCAACTCCATGTTATTCAAGAATAAATTCCCAAATCGAACATTTTTTTTTCGTCTAATAAAATCGTGGTAGCGCGATATTAATGCACAGGTACACAACTAAACAACGATGAGGAAAAGAGGAGATGGACATAAGTGCGTATATACATATATTGGATCGATCTTTATAATTTAGAGTAATATCTTAAGAAGTAGTGTGTCAACTTGGAAAAATATAAAAATTAATTTTATTTTTAAATACTGATAAAGAATTTTTTTAAGAACAGCAAATATTTAAAAAAGATGATTAGATTAGCGTACTTCCAAAATTATATTTCAATACGTTCAGTATAGTTTTTATTTCATTCAGTTGTTATTAACCACATTTTATATATATAAAGAAAACTTAATGAGCAAATTTTAATATCGCACCACATCATCCGTGTCATAAGCAAATTTTTAGTAGTTGCTTATCGAGATCACGACGACATTCCTATCTTGACGAAATTATTATTTTTCTATTAGTTCTGGGAAGAGTCACTAATTTTTTAAATAGACGGATATATTTGTCACACATAAAGAAGTCCTAGGTGCAGATCCCGCGAAACTGTACCGCCAATCAATATTTTCGTAGGATTCAACGGGTGTCCTGTTTGTACGACGTCAGTTTACCGACGCGTTCGCTTCAGGATGTATGAGTTTGCCGAATTAGCGTGCTGTTTAATCAGGCGCGAGGATTGTGTCCTTCCAATGTTCGCGTCATGCTGCGGAAATATCGGGAACCAATGACGCTCGGCCGGGGTCCCCACATTCGCGTCGCGAGACACGTGATTTTTCGATGATTCCCGGCGGAATCCGCGCCCTCTTCTCGTCCCGCACACTTGGCCCTCAAGCTAAATAAAAATACAAAAAATAGAGCGGCGCTTTGCGCGATGACCGATCTGGGAAGTGCAGTTCGATGTCGACTGCGCCGACATCGAGAAAATTGACCGGCGTTTGCTACACGCAGCCGCGCTCTCGAAACGCTAGGAAAAAAACGAATTTCGAGCTCGCGACAAATGCGGGCAGTCGAATACGCGCGAAAGTAAAATGATCTTTATAAATGGGTCGATTAAAACAATTGTGGCGTAAACTATATTTACAACAAAAACGCATGCGTTTTGTTTCCGAAAATATTCCATCAATATTTTTCTCATTTCTCTCTGTTAGAAAGCAAAACGCTTACGCCACAAATATTTCACAAAAATAATGCTATAATGGATAGATTGATTGTTAAAACCATTCTAATATTCTAAAAAATTACATATGTAAAAGTCAAATTTGTTGTTTATGAAAAATTTTTTACGAACGAAGAGGACGAAATTCAAAGCGTGAATTCAAACACTTTTACTGTTTATCTGATAAATTAATAGGTGTTAAATTTTCCAAGATATTAGCGTTTAGCAAAAAATTGACAAATATATTACAAATTACTGTACAACGAAAAAAAAGGTGATGAAACATGTCGTGTCTCGTTGAAATTTTTCTTCTTAAAAAAAAAATAACGAGTAGATTATTAAATTAAGAGCAATTAAAAATCGAATAAAAACAATTTTCAGATCGTGTTGATTTTAGTTAGTTGACACTCCGGGCCGACGACAGGCGCGCGAAGAATTGTCACCGCGGAGAAATCGACTACGAAATGTGCAAACGCGCGAACCGACATCCGTAAATCGATATGATTTACTCTCGCGGATAGAGCGATGATTGTCTGCGGGATAGGGGAACGCAACGCGGAACGAGCTATCGAACGACATTTTCCCAGTGACGAGCGAGTAATAAGCCAGATGAAGCAAATATACCCATTTCCTCCGGCCGATGCACTTCCTTCCGTATCCTTGCCCCTACGACTTTTTTTGTCCTTTCTTTTTTCCCCCCTCTCTTCGGTATAATATCCGTCATCATCGTTGTCGTCGTCGTCATCGTCGCGGTTGAATCTCATAATAGTGGCCATCGGTCATACGAATTTTCACGACGATGACGACTCGACGCTGCGGCTGACCAGCGGTTTCCGGCAAATCTGTGAAAAAACCGCACATCGGCCGTGAATTCGGCCAGGCCGAAGATTTTCGGGCGATTAATCGGCATGCGGTTTCCGCCGAAACGAGAGCGATAACAGGTTGACCGTTGCAGGAAAAAAGAGGAAAGAGCGAGCCGCGAGCGTTCGGTGTTTTGACCGTTCTTGTTTTCCCCGACACCCGATATTTTTGCGGCGTTGCAAGAGCCGTGTGAGAAATTAACCGCGACTGGCGAAGGTCACGGCAATTGAACGTATAAATTCCGATAAATTGGTGCTCCCCGATAAATCAAGTTTTCCGATGTAACCGCGACGAATCGCCGAATTTCATCTTTTACCGACTCGCTGCTGCGCGGTAGAAAGCTCTTTTACCGGCGTTTTGTAGGGGGATGCAACGAATTCGGGGTGGACGCGAAAGGGTCGCTGCTATCGGCGAAAGAAATTTCAAAAAAAGTTTCGTTAACTTTTTCATGTACAGTAATGTTTGTGTAATTGTATTAAATATACAAAAAATTGGTGGTAATAAAAGAAAAGAAAATTTGCACAAAGCACCCCTTAATTAAATCATTCATTAAGACAAGTAAATAACAGGAACTACCAAAAATTAATTAAATAAAAAATTATGATATAAAATTTAATAATAAATTATAGTAAGATTATATTATTTCTAGAATTCTAAGCAAAAATAATATTGTCCTCCCCAATAAATTAAGGAAAGATAGACAAAATAGATATTAAATTTTATTTTATTCCATAATCAAATTATCAAATAAGCATAAGAAAACATATATATATATATATATATATATAACATCGATTGCAATAAAGCATGATTTCTTTCTAATAATTGATAAAAACTGTAAATCAGAGTTACGAAGTCGTAGAGCATAAATAAATAATTTTCTTTGCCATTATTTAAATTAGCGTGCGGAGAATGTCTGAAATGCGTGCTAATGCAACTTTGCAGCAACGCCACCGCACACGAGCCGCATCCATCCGACGCCGGGCGCGTATTATATCCCGCGGCGAAGCGGATAACGCGTAAATATATTCGAAAAGCCAGGCCGATACAAAAAGGAAGCAGAAAGAAACGGGAGAAGTTCCTCCACTGACCCAGTGCACGCGTGGCGCGTGCGCGCACGCTCGGTCGCGGGGTATTTACACGCCGCGGTGACAAGCGCCGACGACGATACATCCGCCCATTTTTTTTCCCCCATGAACGCGTATCGAAGCGATTCGAACACGCGCGTCCCCCCCGCAGCGGGATGAGCGCGAGAAGGATGACCTGGGTGCACACGTACGCACACGCGCGCATGTATGATGTACGTCCGCATACCAGACACCAGACGATACATAAAAGCGTCGAGCGAAAAAGCGTTGGTTGGAGAAAGAAACCGGCGGGGTGAGCGAAAAGGACGGCTTGAAAAAAAAAGAAAGGAAATGAAGAGAGAAAAGGAGAGAAAAATACAGAGCGGTTCCGAAACGGATAGAAAAAGAGATGGAGCGTTGGAAAGGATGGAGAGCGAGAGCGAGAAGAATGCGAAGATGCACGCGGCGGCGAGGTGGCGAGCGGATGGCGGATTCGATGAGGACCGACCGAGCCGCGAGAGGGTGGTTATATCTTTCGGTGGAAAGAGAAGCTTCGAAAGAGGAACAATGACGCGAGAAGAGCGGAGGACGTGCCGATACGAACGGAAATGGAGACGAGGAGGAGGGACGGGCGCGAGAGGAGACCGAGAGAGAGAGAGAGAGAGAGAAAGAGTACAGCACAGGGCGGACGTGGGCGAGCGAGCGAGAAGGAATGGGGATGAAAAAGAGAGAAGGTACATGAGGAAAGAGAGGCGGAACGATATCGAGAGGGAGCGAAAAAGAGAGGGATGAAAGCGGGAGGACGAAAGAGAGAAGGCGCGCGTTAGCGTGCCCGGCGGAGGGAGCGAGACGGCCGCATATGTGTTCTGAAACAAACGTTCGATCAGAGTGCCGATTGTTGCCAATCATACGTTGCCGCGGCGTACCCCTCTGTGCCCGTGGCTGGTCCGCGGATTCAGTTCCGCGTTTTTACGCGGCGCGGCAACCAGGGTCCGTCCGCGCGCGCGGCTATCCGCGGAAACCGCGCGCTAAATGTGTCGCGAACTGTGGTCGACGACCGTGCGGCGCGTCTCGGACTTAACCCTCGCCCCTCGACTCGGCCTCGAGGGTCGAGGCCGTGAGATCGCGGTAGAAGGGTGCGGTAGAAGGCGCACCGTGGGCCTTTTCGTCGAGCGGTGGTATCGATATGGAATGGGCGGTGTGCGTTGCGTGGTCGCGTACGTGCGTGTGCTTTCTGCGGAAAATGTCGGCGCTGGCGGTGGCATTCGATGATTGATGACGACGGTGGCGGACTACGGCGGACGGATGTGTGCGTGCGCGTGTGCGCAACGAGTGTGCATACTTCTCATCGGAGGCTGCTGGCTACGCGCGCATACATATGTGTGTGCGCGCGCGCGAGCACGCGTGCGTGCGTGTGTATGTGTGTGTGCGTGTGCGTGCACTCTTGTGCGCGCACGGGAATGTGTGAGTGCGCGCGCGAGAGGGCACGATGATTTCGGAAAACACGGCGGCCTGTACCGACCAATGGCAGAGCATCTACTCGCCAGCCGGGCGACGGCGATACGCGATGACGAAGAGAGAGGGAGAGAGACGGGAAGAAGGGAGAGAATGACCGGGAGGGATGACGGAAGTGGAGGAGAACGAACGGGGTTCGCGACGAGTAATAATGAATGTTTGTTGCCGCCGGCTAAGCCTTCATTTTCGCTGCTTCAACCCGCGGATGAAGCTCCTCGCGCGTCACCTTCCAACCCTTCGTTCACGATCGCGCGCCGATTCGCCCGGTTTTCTCGTCTGAAAGACTCGAAGACGGCAGGGGGTTAGCCACCATAAATAAGAGGACCGGTTTAATTCCGGTGAGATTCAGATCTCAAGGCTATAGAACGGAAATGATCCCCTCATTCTTCACGATACAACGTGACAAGCATAACATGTATCTTTTTTTCTATTTTATTCCGGTATTAAAACAAATTTAGCGAAATTATGCAGGTTTTATTTTCTGTTTTGAATTCTTTATCGAGCTTTTTACTATCGTGTTGAAAAAATCATTGTCGATATTCCTAAATACCTAATATAACTAGAGCACAGAGTGTCGCCTCTGGCAGAATTAAGAATTGAGAGATTAAGAATCATATACATACGGAAATACGATCACAAACAAAAAATACTCCCGATATATTTGATGGAAACGATGTAAACGATGTAAACATTACCTTCTAAAAATAAAAGATTTATAGAACATTCCTATATTTGATTTATTTATTTCTAGAAATTGGGTATTTTTTAATAATGTTTTTTTTTATTTTCGAGCATTTAAAAATCTAGAAGAAAATAAGGAGAGTAAAAGACCTAATTTTAGTATTAAATTATATCACTCGCATAAATAGATCGCTGCTCCTCGCGAAAAAATTAAAGCAACGAAAATATAGAAAAATAAAAACGTACGTCTTCTTGGAGAAAGTTAAAATGATTAAGTCAAGGCTGGAGCGAGAAGCAGCGCACGCGCGTAAGGAAAGGGATTCCAACTTTCTCGAGGGCGCGAAAAAAGGCGCGCGGAATTAGCGGGACTTTCTCCGCTTCTTTCTTTCACGATTTTCAAAACACGACGGAAACGGGAGGGAGATAGTAACGGCAGGGTGCAAGTCAAACATTGCGCAACCCGATAGCACTCTAAGAGCGCGAGAGCGCGAGAGGGATGCTCGCAGAATGAGAACGGACGAGGGAGAAGCGAAGGTGGGACAAGGACGTTGGGGGCGGACGGGAGAAGGAGGGAGAAAATGAGAGCAGGAAAGGGATGGGGTGAAAGATGGAAAGAGAGGATGAGGTGGATGGTGGGGACGAGTGCTTTTCACGACGTTGGTACAGCTCGTAGGCGATAGTGCGGAGGGCAGCTCCGGGCGCGCACGCGCTTTTTCGAAAAATCAATAAAACGAAAAGCTTACCTAATGCTATGTACTACGGGGGTAGACTCCGCCTTCATCTACTAGCTATAGATACGGCCCGATCGCCGCCTAGATACTACCGCGACCCGACCAGATGACCATCTGTAGATGAACGCGGCAGGGTTGTGCGCGAGCGCGCACAGGATACATCATTTCCATACTTAACTGGTACACGCGCGACAAAGTTCATTTCGCGCCGATCAAGGAAAAAAATGTCACCCACCCCATTCCTCGCGTATGTCACGTGGGAACTTTTCGCGTGCGCGTTTGACCACAGTCCCGTTCGGGCTGATTATTTAATTTCTCGCGTCAAGGAGAGGGATACTTTCTGCGACGGTACAAGTATTCCTGTCTGAGAGCTGACTACTTTTATTAACTACTCATAAACAATTATTGTTTGTAAATATTAAATATTGTTAGTTTTATATATTTACAATATCCAAGATTATTTACAGTAATCATCGTTAGAAAAGAGACTATATATTTGAAAAATGGTCTGATATATATTTCCTAAGTACTACATTGCTTTATTTTTTGTAGATCCGGCGTTTTAATTATGTTCCATATTTTATCAGTCATGTTGTATAAATAATCCGATGCGCGATTAATGGTTTATACGACAAGGTTAACATTCGCTGATATTAAATGATATATCTTGTTATCATCACAATTCCCTTAGGACATTGGAATCTCATGTGTGCACATTAACGAGGTATTTCGTGCATATTCGTGCTGTTCGCACAAAAGGTATATAAGTAGCGCAAGATACGAATAGTTGACCAGGCCAGGAAAAAATGTTGTTTATAAAAATAATTTATTTTGCAACAATCTTAACAACTTTGAAATACTCGCGTCTTAATTTTTGTGGTACCAGAACCCTAAAGACTATAATTTCCAATCAAGTTGTAATAGATAAAATATTAATATGTATATATTAATATATTAATATATAAGAATAAATAATAAGAGTTATATTACAATAAGGACTAATTGGAATCTTGCAAGAAGAGGATGCGATAAAAAATGAGAGATATTTCCGAAAAGACTTCCAATTATTTAAAAAATCGATAAACAAGAACCGTAACTAGAACTCGAGCTACGAAACGACTGTCGGGCGACCAATGAACAAGCTTCGCGGCTTCCAAGGAGCCGCGAGATTAAACGACAAGAAAGAACGCTACAAACCCCACGATATCCAGCAAGCTCCTGTAAAATAGGGGCTTGCGAATGCGGCGAGCCATGATTAGATTGTGGCTTGTGCTCCAGGCGTCCGACTAGGTTCAGCACGTTAGCGAATTCGGTCCGTTGAGTGTTGACAAGTCCGCATCCTCCTCTCCCGGTGCCTTTAGCGCCGGGCGTGTAACTCTAACGAGCTTAGGGCGCGTTGGCTCTCTGCTCGAGTGCATTATCTGAAACCGCGAGGTGTTCTTGGCCAGAGTGGATGCGTTTCCGGTGCCACGGCGCGCGCGAATGGCATGCCCGTTACGTTGTCAACGGTCAGGTATCGAGAACGGATCGATTCGTGAGAAAATTCCGCCGAAAGAATTTTCTCACCTTGTTTCTTACGAAAAACATTTTTTCCTTCCGTTTTCGACATAGTGCTTAATGTAACTAAAATTATTTTCTTGCTATTAATTCTGTTCTTCCAAAAATTAATGTAATTATATGTTGAGATTTATTATGCACATAATATTATTTAGTTGAATCAATCACATTTTTCTTCTGTAAGATAGAATAATTTCATATTTACGAATAACTACGAATCATTAATTAAAATGATTTTAAGATGATAGATTTAAAATGATGTAACATTAGGATTATGATAATGTTCTCTTTTTTAAAAATTATGTAAGAAATAAAAATTATCTATTGTAGTTTAAACAATTAAGTAGTAATACCTGTAGCAATTTAATGGTTACTATCTTTTACTTAAAAAAAGATAATTTATTTGCAAAATTCTATTCGTCTATGTTGTCTGACTATATCTAGCTTTTAGCCACTTCGTTCCTATCTACATTCCTATTGTCGTTTCTTATGCGAGCGTCGGCATTTCTTTATAACAATTAAAAATAGCGACTCTGTTGTACCTTTCTTTTTTCTTTTTTATCTACAAATGAATATTTCTACCTTGTCGACGGTGGCGAAATTATACAAACGGGATTCTTCCCATGGTTCAAATCGAGCCGTGTAATGTCGTTATTTTTTACTATCTTTGTAGCCAATAAACATAACCGTTTTCATAACTGCGAACCCAAAATAGTCTCCGTGAGAACAAATCGAAAAATATATCTGACAATTGCTGCGCAAGACTGAAGAAAATTAGCCACTGGTAAGAATTTTTAAATTAATAGATTAAAGCGATATAAAGGGATAGATGCGTTCTGCGCATACACGTATTCGTAATTCGTTACTTATATGAAATTTGTGTGTATGTATGTATATGTAAAAATATTCATTAAAAAATGGGATTTTTTTTTAATTTGCGCTACAGTGATATAATAAATTTTTACGAAAAGAACTTTGGCATGTGTTTAAGATATAACCTGTATTATTTATGATATCTACTCGTCTAACAAATCAAGTGTAAACTTCGTCATGTCGAATTTAGTATGCTTAAATAATTTATGAAATTGTATGATTATGCGTGCGAACGTGACTGGACAGACGCGAGTCTCGGATAAGTATCACGGCAGAAAACCTCGAAAACCCGGTCATTAATTGTCTTAGACGTTTAAGCGATGTAAACACTGGAGGTCGCGAAAGGGAAAGCCCCTGGGTAAAAGCTTTAGCAAAAGTATGAGCGCCGTTAGCGGAAGTTTTTCCGCGTAACGACGCCGCGGTTCACCGGCAGTTTTCACAATTTTGCGGAGACTGTACCGCGGGGGTAACCCTTCAAGTATAAACCACCCCCTATGGTAACCATGGCAACACGGACGTGGTATTCCTACCCGGCAACTCGCCCCGTCCTACCTCCTCCTCTTTCTACGTCCTTCTATCCCCCACCCCCTACTCCGACCCCGTGCCTCTCGCCCTCCACCACCGATATCCAAGCCTCCACCCTAAAAACAAGAGTTGCCGGATCACGTGGTTCCGCCGCTCTCAAGGGGTGGGAGGTCGAAGGGAAGTGAGGATAGAGCCAGAATAGGATAGAAGGGGTAGTTCCTAATTGCACCGGGTGGGTGAGACACTAGAGGGGCTCCAGAATTGATGCTGGAATTTTGAGGCTAGGTTAACTCGCTCTCGCTCCCTCTTTCCTCTTTCCCTCAACCGCTTCTTCCCTTTCCCTGCCTCTTTCTCTCTCTTCGTTCACTCACTCTCCATCGTTCACTTGTTCACCTCCTCTCTTCCTCCCTGCCGTGAGCACCTATCTCTTGCCGGTCGCTCTCCCTCGAGTGAGTCCAGAGAAGCTAGTAGGGGTTGGTCCCCTAGACTGAAAAATGCTGCGGTGTACCGGCCGGACATGGGGGTCCTTTTCGAAATCCTCCGAAACTGTAATGAGAAACTCACTCGCCGATTTTCAGCCAACCGAGTTCTCGGCCCACTGAGAATCGCCGAAATGACTACGGCGGTCCGGTCGTAATTCTATGTACCACGTACCGTACTTAACTTGCAAGCTCCTCGCTTTTTTCCCATAACTTAGATTGAGCCGGCTGATATTTAAACGGCTGCGCCCCTCCCAACACGAAGCGTTCAAAAAGAAGTTTTCATATATCATTAATTCTCTCACAAAACTCTCTTTCTACGATAACAAAATGAATTTTATTATACTATCTCTAAACGTCTTTAATAATAAAGAAATGATTAATATACTATTGAAATTCTTATGAACGTATAATAAAAGAAATTTAAAAATTTTTTCATATAGATTTTTTTCTCAACCTTTCACTTTTTTCCCGCCTAAAATACAAAGAACAAGCAAGATTTTTTACAGTTTTCTATTTTTTTTATTTAAAAATTTAAAAAAAAAATTTTTTTTACATTAGAAACCCTCAGAGATTCCTGGGCTCCGCCCTGAAAGTCGAGAGCGAACGAGTCCCTCTTGGGCTGCCCGGCCAACGAAGAGGATAGTTTGCATACGTGGTGCAGCGGAGAGGGTGGCAGCCGGACACAGCCCTCCGATCAATGAAGGCGAAGCGCGCGCAGCCCCTCCGGTTTTTTGAAAATCTGCCCGCCAACCTGGTACTGCCCCTTGTTTATCCCCTCCGCAGTGTCTACATCTGAACCACATACCAAGATGGGGAAACGTAGCGACGCCGTGAACACCATTTTGCTGTCAACTTGTTCAATTCACCTAGGCATCGCCATTTTGCCCAAAGAAGCTGTTATTAACGATAAAAATTCTCGACGACGATGTATCAAAATATGAAAAATGATCGATATCTTACCATCTTATATATTAAAGATTTTATTCTGCTTACACGAGCGTAAAAAAATCACTTTCTTTAAAAAATGATTCAACCGTAGAATTTCCGCGCGCAAAGAGATAATTGCATAGACCGCCCTCTCGTTTTTTACAAGCGTGATCTACATACGGAAGAGCTGCAAAAAACCAAAAAAGATTCTTTCTTCGTCGTCCAGAGAGGAACCTGGTGCCATCTGCTGGCATTTTTTGTACAAACCGTTCTTCATCCCTCAACCCTTGCGTGCATTCATCGAGCAAAAGCACGTATGAGTTCACCAACCTTCTGTAGGATGGCGCCACTAAGCAAATTCTATTTAAAAAATTATTTGTATTATTTTTTAATTTTTTTATTACGTGAATTAATAACTCATCTTTCAAGAAATAATACATAAATATAAAATAATATATCAATATAATTTAATGCAATAGTAAATCGTAATATTAAAGTTATAGTATTGATCTAAAATGATTAATTATCGAATTATTTTTATCTTCAATGAAACTTATAAAAAAATTTTAAGAAATTTATTCTGGCCTAATTTTTAGTCATGTTTCTTAAATTTTTAATATTTCCAAGTAAAAGCGTAATAAATAAAATAAATATATTATATACATTATTATAATGACATCTGATATATATATTATTATAATGACAACTAGAAATAAAATTTCAATAACGAACTATTTCGTCAAATCAGTAATAATTGAAAATAACGTATCTTAAGACAATAATATACCTTAAGAAAACAAATCATTTCCCTTTAATATTTTCCATTATCCAAATAATGTTATTTTATTTGTGGAACTTCTTGTAATTGTTTTATTTATAAAAAGGAAGCTTAATTATATTGAATATTATGCTGATATTATATATGTATCGATTTTTTCGTTCTCATCAATCAAATTGCTCTTTGCCAATTTAATCTCTATTTGACATGCACAATCTGTTTGTTTTACATATCCATTGCATGCAAGATCTTGATTAGACATCATTAGGTAAACCTAAGTTTCAATATTATGATTGAGATTCATGAAATGTCGAGTATATTAATACCAAGATATTCATGGAATAAGAATCATCATTTTTTACGAAATAATTTATACACACACGCGCACATACATGAACATAATGATATACTATAACATTATATTTCCTATTAAAAAATATAAGAAATCCGAAAATTATATTCTTTATCAATATAACAAATAAAAAACTAGTGCAGGTATTGCGTGTTTATTTCATTACATATGCAATATAACATAACTATAATTTTTGGATATTGAAATTCGTTATTTTTTTATTCTAATATTATTATATCATGTACACTGATAACTATACCAGAAGAGTCCATATGAAAATCCTAAGTATTTTGCCAGTAAAGAAGGAATGAACATCTTTTATGACGGGCAACGAGATTCACAAACTCGAAATCCGGCTGATGGAAGATCGAGGATCGGTGCATATGCACGACACTCGTTTCCCGTTTCGTAGTTCCTATAGTTGCGTTCTTGTCCGGGTTTCGAGAGGACGCGGTAGTCGTGCGATAATAAATTATTCGAGATAGATGATGTTGCCACGCCACAACGGGTCTGGGCTTGCTCTCTGTTCCTGCAGTGTTCTGCAACCGGGTATTTATGCCGAGTCTGGCCGCCATGCTTCATACCACCGGGATAGCAACCCCCCTGAGTTATGTCGACCGCGTTGGTCTTGATAGATTTTACAATTTACGATCGCCGCGTACACGCGTCGCCGAAATATCAAGCTGTCGCGAACTTCTCCGACGACGACTTCGCGTTTTCGGCGATTGTGCCTTTCATTGTCGAGACAAAGTGTACCATGCACTTTGACATCATCGGACCACACGACGATATTCGTCTAACTTTACATCAGTTATATTGTCGCTGATGTATGATCTTTTACGAAATATGATCTTTTAAATCTGATGCGCATTATTGAGTAAAATTTATGTATTTAAATGTTAACAAATATAAAGTATATTGTATGTAAAGTACACAAGTTGTAATGAACTAATATATTTAAAATATTTCGTTTCTTCTTTCATTAATTTAAGAATTAAGTAAGTTTGTTTACTCATCGTGATCATGCATGTTAAACTTCAATTTGTCGAAAACAAATCACGCGCAGATTAGACTGATCTTTTAAATTTCAAAATAACCGTGAATTGCCCGGCTGAAATTTGAAACAACTTTTAAAATGAACTGGTACAGAAACTGTAGAACTGGTATCCTGGAAGAGCGCTCATCATCAAGCGTAGAACGGGTTAGTTTTATGGTCCTACAAAGATAAACCTCTGGCTGTTACCACCACGTCGTATTATCTCTGGGTGCGAGGTGGAAACACACTATACGCCGGTATCGCACTGGACTAGACCGCCATTTCATGAGCTTTCACATCATTTTACCCGGATACTAACCACCGTCGGCTGATGTTCCTCACCCTTGAATCTCTTCCGATGCGTCGCAAAGTGCCGAGTCAGCCGGATGGAATAAATGCAGACGGAACACGTGGATTGGTTAGAAAGAGAACATCTTTATTTTGCATTCAATTTAGGGATATGCATTGAGGGAGCGACGGAGTTTTTAATCACAATATAAAGTAGTAAATGTTTCTAATAATATATTATTTTTGCTGTAATAAACAATAATTATATATACAATATATACGAGAATATTCCTTCCTAATGAACTTAACTTATATGCAGAATCAAAATAAATATCTAGTCGATTCGAAGGACAAAAATACAGTGAATTCAGAAAAGCAAAAACTCAACGGAACCATACAAAACGGAAATACGATGTGCCAGTGTTGGATGAATATCTAATTATAAATTTGTCTCATTTTATTAATAATGCAGATAAATTTTGTATAAATGCTTGTACACCAGCAAAAGTCCCTACCACAAGATATTGAACTATACACACACGCGCGTGCACGCGCCCCTCCCCCCCACACATACACACACACACACACACACATTAATTTTTTTCGCAATAAATTTTTTATCTAATTTAGGCCAAAAAATTAAAATCAATATCAATTTTAAAGTTGGTGATTTATTGCATTTCAATATCCGACAAATCTAGTCGGCGGCACGCGGCAGATAATTTGCCAGACGGATCGAAGAACTTGAATTTGTTTATTAATTTTTTTATATATCAATATACATCTATTTCTGCGCAGTAATTAATGAGCTGAATAACTAATTAATATAAAATTAACACTTTGTTGCAATTTATTATGTAATTGCTATGGTGGCGGTCATAGCAGAGTGATGTGCGTCTTAACGAGTCGAAGACACATTTCAAATTCAACCTAGAACCTTAGGTTTTTATTCGATCGCCAATCTCTTGAAAAAGACAATGAGAAAAAATGCTGAAAATACAGCACAGAAAGCAACGGGAAACTGCTGTGCTAAAATTCTCCCATGAGTATCCACACTGTGGATCACAACATATCTAACAAAATGTTATAACTAATAAGAAGATTATGTAATTGCTTATATTTCTCGAATCATCTTACCTCTACGCCGGAGATATTTCTTGTATCGCTATATTAATTACTGGTATCTGAAACATAAAGTAATCAGTAATTAGTAATAAAATCAAATAATAGTTAGTAATAACAATTAGCAATAAAATCAAACAACAGTGCTTATAATTAATAACAATTTTCTAAGTATTTACATGCCAGATATCTTATATTGTCGTCTTTTCTCAATATTTATTTATAATTTTTACAGACAAACAATTTTTCTGCGATATAAATTTTTTAATAACCTATTTTAAATTGTCATTACGTCTTTCTTCTTGTTATCAAGTATTACACACAAAGATTTATATTTAATATACTAAAATAAAATAATAAATTTTTCTCTTAATGTAAGTTCGATAAGGAGCGAGCTTTCAATCCTATCTATCTCTATGTACAGTCTAACTGTAATGTGTAACCAAAGGCTTTAACCGGCTGCTCCACCGACTACGACCCCAATTGAAAAGTCTTCTCGGTGCGGACTTTCACGATGAAATACTAATGCAATTAAATGCTGCCGACGAGCCCACGCCGGATATTGGCACTCCTCGTGACCATGCAATGGTATTACTCTTCCGCCTTTCGACGCAAACACGATGATGCGTCTCAGCCGCGTTCTCATCCCATGACCATTGCCGGTCGTATCGTAGCCACCACCACAATTGTCATACCTCCACGCCATTCTCCCATTTTACCCACCCCATTTCGTGTAACACGACACAAAGGAAGTGCCTGGAAATCGTCCAATATCGAGTGAAGTTCTCGAAATCCTCGATATCACTTTCCAGTCGTCATGGATTACGGTACGACGCGGAGGTCCAGAAAGGGTTGACGGTGATGGCAGTCCCGGATCGCGGAGGGTACGACGCGATTAAGCAACGACATTCTACGACGCTCGACACTCTCCGCACGTACGACGAGAACTCCCGCAGCTGCTCGGGATTCCATTCGCGCCAATTTCGAGAGACCGATGAAGACGGAGGGTAGCTTTGGCATGTAGCGTAAGAAGTCGATTATCATCTAGCTCGCAAAATACGTGCGAGAAGCGACGCTATTACGAATACGAGCGCAAAACACATAACACCGGGCTTTGTGAAACCTACACAAATTTTACAATAAACTAAGATGTACCGAGCGTCATTGTCAAGAAGAGAATATTGGAAAACTCACAATAAAACAATTTACAAAAATTGATTTAAATTTTAGATAACAGTTTTTAGGTGATTATTCTAGAAGTGAAAAATAGAACTTTCCTTCATTTCCTTTGCATACGCAAGATAACATTTCTTATGACGGATCACAAATTTGCGTATCCATTTAAAGGGTTAAGAGACGAGTTTCCTCAATTTCTGGTAAAGGTTCGCTGGGATATTGTCGCGGGGATAGAAAGCATGGGTGGAGACGGCGAGTATCGTGAGGGACGATAGGATGGAGAGATGGACCGAATTTGTCAGGCTAACAAGGTGTTAGCTTCTCGCCGCGGCGCGCCTCGACATCTGTAATGCTCAAAGTTAATTTCAGCTGCTTCGAGGGCGCAACATCGACCGTTCACCCGCAAGAGACAAGCACGGACGAAGTTGCATGTCTAAAGCTTCTGAAAAATGTTTCCTAGATGATTTGACATTATGAAAAATTCATTAAAAGTTAGTTTTTAAACTCGCGAAAAGGAGCAAAATATATAAGAAACTTATACTGGAAGAAACAGACGTCAGATAATTAATACTATATGTTATTTATCACTTTCCATTTCATTCTTCATTGTTAACAATTTTTCAAACACATCTTGAAAAGACTAAAAAAGCTAGTACTTTTTAAAAATAATATACGCTTAAACTCGTGAGAACAATATAGATTTCTAATGCGATACTTAATATGATATTGAAAGAATAGCAAAACTCGAATAACAACAATAGCATTACAAATGAAAGAAACTCGCTGACATTAGAATTTTGTAGATATGCTTATACATATAATTCATAGAATGTCAGGAAGATGACCTTTGCTTGACTAAAATTGCCTCCTGCCGAGAAATGATCACGGTACGAGGTTAACAAAGTCGATGGAAATTGGAAGCATCGCCTATCTTATCGTCACTACGACCGAAGCCGAGCATCGTAAAAGGGTTGACGACGACGGAAGGGAATGGTTGTGTGCTGGACGAGAGAAGGAGGAGAAGCAGAGGAGGAGGTAGCGGTTTGGCGAGGACACCGGGTGGAGTCGACGGCGTTGCCCCAGCATCGACCAGAATATTATGGACTTATCAAGCCATCCTAATAGTCTCATCAGGATGCAAGCCTGCAGATCTCATCATCCTCGGCGTCCCTGGACCACGTAGGAACGAGCGAGCAATGGCGTTTCCTGGCGTAGATAGCGTTATAGGAAGTAATAGCAGACTGGCATGATTACATGCTGTTCTAAGGCATGGACGACTTCGAAGGATGTCAACTCTTAGTTGAGAATCGAAACACACTTACATTGCACTTTCTTCTTTCGCCGCTACCCTAACAGCACATGTAAATTTTGAGAATGTTCGGAGGCTATCGCAAAAGCATAGAATATTACAGGAATATTCTCAGAATATTAAGTACGTTCTTAATACAGAATATCATATGCTGTTAGGGTACACTGATAATCATCAGACATCATCGCGTTGAAAATCCTACTTTTATTTGTTCCGAAATGAGCAAATAATTTAATAAAGTTAATAAAGTTAATAATGATAAATGTTAGCGAATAAAATATTTGTAAAATCAAAATGAAATATTTCTGAAATAATTTCGTTTTAACAACAAGTTCGAATATTGCTAACAAATTCAATAGAATAAAACAGCAGAGCTGAAGCATTACAATTTTTTCTGTGCCGATAATTGCGACAAAATTTACTTTCAATATTTTCCATTCAACAATTTACACGAATTTTTCTCCTCTCATTTTTTCAAATTTTTCATCTTTAAATATTATTCCTGTATCTCGTGAGTATGAGTATTTTTTTGAAATTCCAATAGATTAATGGGTAATGCATTTTATCATCGAGAGATCATAAATTATCAAAAAGGCAGTACAAAACAAATTAGTACTGCGACCAATTTGCAACCCTCGCTACCACATATTGCATACCGTGTACGCGCAAGCACGAGGAATTACATAGTTTTGGGATATATATTGTTGTTTAGTATGGTTTAGAATTTCCATAGATAACGGAGAATTATAACGGAGGCCGCTGTCGCGGGACCGAGAAATCGTATGCCGTACAGGTATGTGTACACTTGCATGTGAACACATAGAAGCTGTTTCTTTCTTCCGAATTAAATCACAAAGCGGAAAGAAGAAAATCGATACCTAAGGCATTACTGTAGTTATTATATTAATTCTTTGTCCTCTGTTTCAATTAAAGGAAACTTGGACTTCAAATTGATCAAAGAATATTAAGACCGAAAGATCGAAGAGAGAAAGAATTTGAGATATTTCACGTAAAACTTTTGATGGAGAAAAACGTAGGATCAGGAATTTTAGGTGCACCGAATGTAATTCGAAACATAATTCGCATTTAATTTACCAACGCAGGTTATCAGTCATTAATCATTGTTCTTATAAATAGCAGAAGATAGTGCGCGTCCTAAGTAAGTAGCATAAATTGCGGCGGAAGTACAGCGAATCTGATAAGCTCGCGCTAAATTGCGCGAGGGCCGCCTGACCTCCTCATCTTTCCGCTAGCTCCCTGACCCCCCGCCCCCTGAGCCGCAACTAATAACTCGGCTTTTTCTTTAACAACGAACTACAAACTAATCTACGGCACACGCGCGCTGTCGCTCGGCGGATATACTATTGGCGACTTGAAACCGCCGTTCGTGCTCTTTCTTCCTCTGTAGTGCCTTCCTGCGAGCCCCTCTCGCGGCTACGACTCGAGCAAACGAGACTCGCGAGGACGCAAAAATGGTGCGGCATTGGTGGTCGACCGGGACCGAGTAACCCACATTCTTTCGGTCGAGCCGCGGACCACACTTGATCGTCCCGTGTACCCGTGAGAGAAGGTTAGGTTTAAGCAACTCTGTGGAAGTTGCGGGCAGGGTCGGTTGGCCCGAGGGCGGCGGCAACTATTATAAACTGTAGCACCTCGAACTACCGCCTCCAGCCTTCCTTCTCTAACACCGGACGGGCCGCCACCCTTCTTTGCCCGACCACCCCTCGCCACCGCCCTTTACCTTGCTTCCACCTCGAATCCAACACCGTTCCCCACACCCACTGCCGGTTTCACCGCCGCCTTCACCGCCACCGCCGTCGCTCTCTGCGCCAACCACCCCTCGCCCCCGACTCCAAATAACCCAGGAAACCCCCTGCCGAACTAACCCGCACCCCGGAACTCTCCCGGTTTCTCTCCTACACCGTACCCTCTAATCAATCAACCCCCAGGCATCTCGACCGGTCTGCACCGGGGATCGCGGCTTTCCAGTCTTCACAGGAACGTCTCTCTATCTCGAAAGACGAAAGCATCGGCCAGAGCCGTGGGTAACCCTGTTGCTGCACAGTCCGTTGCAAACGGCTATATGCGCACACATACGACCACGGACACGAACACGCGTAGGCATGCATTCATCGCGCGACGTGGAATCTCCAACTCTGCGGCGAGTAAGATCGAAAGGTTTCGGGCGAACCTCCGATCGACCTACTTGCCGTTCCTGATTAGCGTCTTGTCTATTGATTAATGCTCGTTGATTAATGTGAACGTCGCCGGGAGCTCTCAAAGGCTTCTATGTTTAATCTGTGTCTAGTAAGGTATAAATTATTTACGCTCGAACGGCCAAACTGGTCAGTTTGACCGCTAAATACTTGTTTCCTGCATGAAGCATGTATTTTTATAAATTTTTAATTAGCGTTAGTAGTGAAAAGCGTAAAAGGAGGTATCTCGCTGTATTTTATTCAGAGTTGGAATCCTACTTTATGTAATCTAAAAACAGAATCATCGTCTTCCAAGTTTCTGCTTAATTATAACTCAATGCCTCGTTCGTTCAATCGAACAATTTATATTGTGTTCATTAAAGATCAATCTTGGCAAATTTATAATTTCCCGCAGCTTGATACCGAACTATAAAAAATCAAGAAAGCACTTTGGCATTTAGCCATCTAACTGAAGATGAACGTGATTCTTTACGACGGCGCGGCGGTGCCAGGTACAATGCAGTTAATAGGTAATTATCGCGGTACAATTTTGCCCGACAGCCATTCCCGTTCATTTCCTCGATATCTTCGGACAAGCCGCCGCCGCATTTCGCTGTCTCTCCATCGTTTGGTCCCGACCGTGCATCGCGTTCCAATATCTGCCGTTTTCTCCCATCGATTTAGCCATACAGACCTCGACGCGTAACTATACGCGCCAGAGGAAATGGAGTAATTATAAGGAAATAACGGGCGTTGTCCATGTGGTGGGCATTGAAACCTTGGGGAGGCTTTTGCTCCCCTTCGATAAACCGCGACTCTCGAACATGAGAATCCCAATACCGTGCGAGATTATCGATGTACCATAATGTATCGTTATTTGTATCATAATCCTCCATATTTACTGCGTTTTAACTTGATTCGATTTTACTACAGTGAATACGTATTTTACGTGAATCGAACCGATCGTCGATGACCATGTTCCGCGCCTGAATATCTCTCTAACAACAAAAAAAATCTAAAGGAAGAAAGACGTAAGAAACATGGAACGGGGCAAATAAAGACGAATGCAGCGTAGCAGCGAGGCAAAAAATACGTAATTCTCGATACGAATGTACAATGAGTCGTGCATCTCAATTAATTCCTCCAGACGAAAACGTCGGAAACGGAGCTACGCCGTCGTTGATCGCACTTTCCAATTACAGGGGCCAAACCGCGGACATTTATTTAACAACTCGACGCTCGCCGTAAAGTCGACGCGACGTCTCTCGCAGAGAGACGTTAATTCGTTAACGTTTAATTGCGCAACTTGGCTATTTCCCCTTTTCTCCCCCTGATCCAGTACTCACGCGCGAAGCTGCGTGAACGGCGCATTTGCACGCGTGTACTTGCATGGAATTAACCGGTGAGCCAATACCTCTCGTAACGGTCTCGGGGATACGCGATGCAATTAATATAATTACTTTCGATTACACGGAAGGTAGGAAAACGAGAAGGACGAGAAAGGGAAAGAGAAAGACTCTCTATCCTCGTTTTCCAGGCTACCGCGTCGGCTTGCACAAGATTGCGTGCACGAACACGTATATGTGTACTTACGTACACACTTGAATTCTACCTTCGTTTCATCGACTAGATCTTTTGACTACTTTACTGCGTCGGAGAATAAAGAATATTGCCAGTAGAAAAGCTTCGACTGTAGTGCATCACAGTACCTCGTTGAACTCATTAAAGAAAGTTATTTATGTTTACATCTTTATGCTAATATTGGAGTTTCTTTTTTAACAGAAACCTTCTCTCTTCCTGTGCTTCACCCATATATGTTAATATCATTAATATATACATTAATGCATACATTTCTTTACTTAAATGATATTAGAAATTTTGATAGAATAGCATATATCTTAATTTTTTTTTTCGAAAAAGAAATCAAATTGAACTTGATTGTAAAAATTGATTAGTAAAAATTGATTCTACGCAATGTGAGTCTCATCGCTATTTTCTGTCTAAGATTGCTTTTGTAATGTAAAATACATATTGACCTTTACTCGAGATCACTGTTGTACGACCTTTGTCATTTCTTTACATATATAAATAACTCAAGGTAAGCCTTAAGGTTCACCCTTTGTGCTAAGTTTATTTCTACCGCAAACTTACTTAATGCGAGACTAATCATACTCGGTATTTAACTGTTCAAATTGTAATACATATTTCACGGCGAAAATGAATTTAATCGTTCTACTACAGCCCAGTTTGCGCTATCAATATTCAATTGGCACGTGGCTACAAAGAATTATCGTGCAAATGGTGCAGCTGAAATATGTAACAGGACGAGGGATGCCCTTCGCGTTCAACCAAAAGTGAATCCTGCTCTGTGCACGTTCGCGGATACACACTCGCGCGCGAACAACCACTCGTGAGTTTACCAGAACGAAACTACATGCGTGGTCTAGATGTATGCAATTTTGACTAGATTAACGCTGCATTATTCAGCTAATTAACTGCTAGGAACCGGCCCAGCCCGCTATTTTCGTTATCCCCCCGTGGAAACAACGTCGTTTGTCTTGCACCTCTACTCTCAGAGATACGCCGGCATCGGATATAGGCTTTCTGCATTATTGGCCTTTCAAACTTGTCTGTTTCATTTATCGAACATCCCTCCATGCAAAAGAATACGATCGCTGATTCTCATTTCAAGATTTTTAAGTACATTTAAGGAATAATAGAGTAATTAAAGATTAAATATTGTCATTGCGTAAAAATCTTTAACAACATATACCATTTGTTGAAATTATTATTAAAACTAAGTGCTTGCAAGTAATTTAGTGATTTCAGAAAATATAACGACTTGCAAATATTTTAAAATCGTAAGAAGTTTATAGACGCGTGAGAAACTAACTGAGGTATGGAAACTTATATTCAACCTGCCATCCGCCTTTCGTATTGATTTAAAGAGCAGCGAAGCATGAACGAGCTATTCCGAGTTTGGCAATCATGTTCAACGTTGCGACCGCCATCTTCTTCGGGAACACTACGCGATATTGCAGTGACGTTCGGCGTTCCTCTCAAGCGCGAGCTCTCTAAACTTTGGTCGAATCGAGGAGATGGCAAAGGAGGATAAGAGGAGGGAAACGGGAAAGGGGAGCGCGGCCGCAGAGAAACGGGAAAGGCGATGCTGGAAATGGGAGAATGGCTGAATATTCCTCGAGGACGAGCACTCCGTCGGTAGCGGCAACGACCGAGTCTAGGCGTAGCCGATCCAGAAACCAGAAACCAGGTATAGCTTTAATACAGAACTATCTTGATACCACACGGATGGACATGGCGAGGTACCTTTGCCGCGTTTCAGAGCTACGCAGTTTGCAAAATCATATTTATCTCGACCTCATTCCCCTGTCGACGAAATCGTGAAGTGAACTAATTGTAGTAAAACGGTGGCTAAAAATTCAACAACAGCCGTAGATAAAAGAATCATCCTTTTTCAAGTAATTTATTCTTCACTCGTGTGAAAAGACGAGTCGTTAAAACGTCTCTACAGTCATTTAGTACAAAGTGTAATCGCCCAATTCTGTGTTATCTATTTATCATTCACGTTCAATGTGAGATAAAAATTATACGATCACATTTAGCGCTAAATGCGCCGTGAGAATACGGATCGTCGCCTTCATTATTAGTATGGCACTAGAGCTCAAGCTGCGCATATCTCTCTTTTTAAAGATGACCTTCGTAAAAACTCATCTTACTTGCTTGCTACAGAGGTAACAGATGCAAGAGATTTCTCACGCTCTTTCCAGGAAAAAAGTTATGTATAAAAATATCTTTTCTTTTTTTTTATTATTGCAATTTGCAATAACAAAAATTAAAAAATTAAAATACTACATATTTATAAGATTGTTCTGCAAAATCAATATGTTAAATTTTAAAAAAGTTAATTTTGACATACATATTTTATATAAGACGTAATAATTAATCGTGCATTTAAAATTTCATTCGCTGAACAAAAGCAAAATAAATATCTGTGTATTTTTTAGAAAAAAATTCGATACGTTTCTCATTTATTTATAGTAATAATAAAGTCTTAACTTAAAATTTTCAAATATTTTAATGATTAATATTTAATAGTGGCTTTCACATTTTTTTTTAAGCAATAGCTGTGAAAATACATCGTGTATATGAATCATTTCCAAGATATCATAGAACAAGACAAGATAATGCGTATAATTCCTGATGTGTCTGCAGGTTTCGCAAATGGGCATCTCGAGTTATCGGTAGCTGAATGTCGGCAGCGGCGATCCGATTGGCGTCGCGAGTAAGTTCAAATGTGAAGGTATGCGAAGGCATACGAAACCAACGCAGGCATTTCGCCTCTGGAGGGCCCCACAGCTACCCTCGAGCAAGTAGCGCGATCGCGTTATGCCGCAGACTGAAACTATCGTTTGCGTAGGTGTGCGCGAGTATGCATGGAGACTCCGCACCGCACTGTCCCCCCTCAGCCCGCGAAACCCTCCAAGTCCTCCTCACCTCACCGAGCCACCCACAACCAAACCACCCATCTCCTCCTTCTACTCCTCCTCCTCCTCCTTCTCCACGAAAGCCCCGTGGCCACCCCGCCGTTCACCCTTCCTTATTGCAAGTTCTACGGTCCGTGCATTAAACTATGGAGTTGCCCAGGCATCGACCCGACACAACCCGCCCACCCACCATCTGGATATGCGGCCCGCGCGCATATACGCTATGTACATTTCTAATCAAGCGATATTGTAACTGCGGTCTAACCTCCAAACACCACGGCCTCCACTACCGGCAACCACCCTCTCCGGCCCCATTTTCCACCCCGATCTTCTCTCTCAGTCGTTCCCACCGGTCAACCTTCCCCTCTTTCCTCCCTCTTTCCACCCTCACTCGGAGTTTCATTCGAGTCCTCTCCTTCGTATACTATCACGTTCGTATTAAATTGCCGACTTGCAATCGTCGCTATCCACGCGGTTCTCCCCCTGAGCGGGCGAGAGGGGAAGAAGGCGATTGACTCTGCGGGATGCAGTCACATGATCGCGGAGGTCAGAAAGACCGTGCACAGTGTTTCCAACTGGTTCGATATTGGAAAGTGAAAAAGAGACTGAGCAAATTATTTTAATCATACTATACATCTATAATATTTCATAAGAGAAAGCACGAATTTTTGATTCATGACATAATGGTTAATTAAATTCTTAAAATGTTACTTTTGTTTATTAAATCTATCGAAATTTTACATTTTATTTTGCGCAACCTTGTCGTAAAACAACTTTTACATTTTTTTAATAATAAATTTCTAATATTTTTTTGTTCTTAAAATTGGAAATCCTACCTATCCAAATGTATATAAAGATTAAAACATTTCTATAGAAAGTAGAAATGCCGGGCTAGTATATTTATGCTCAAGATTAATGCCATTAATCACACTGATGTTGATTTGAATAGCGTGATACCTTTCCGTTGAAAGGAGTTATAGTTAAGTGTCTTCGTGCCTCCTATGCACACGGCGCGAAATTCATGGAAAATCAGCGGTCTCTGTAATCGCCGTTTGCAAACCGCGCAAATATGGCTGGAGTCTCGTGACTACCATTGACTAGAAATGGAATTTATACCCGATCGTAATTGAAGTTACCGGAACCTAGTAACCGTGGAATAAGTTTCCATCGGGTGCAATAAATGCATATACTGAAACATATCGATACTGATACTAATGCGATCTGCATCATCTGAGTTGCTGTTATTAAACTAACTAGAGAAGTCAATGTAACGATGAAGAAAAATAAAAAAAAAATCGAATCGTCGTATAATGCTAAGTACGCATCTACATCGTAATGGTACGTGTAAGCATTGAATTTAATTATGCGTATGAAATAACTGCGCCGTCGAGACGATACAGGATTTCATTTTATGGAAAATTTCAACATTGAGGGTGAAACTCTATTTCACGCCAAGTTATTTGACGCTCGATTAATGATACGTACATTACGTCCCTAAACCATTTGTTCGTACCCTTAGATGCTTAAATACCGATGTGTAGTAACACGATTTTGCAAACGATAGATCCTCGTATAATCCTCAGGGAATCATAACACGTGGAGAAGAGAAGAAACGAGGTGAAAATTTGGAAGGGTCAGCGTGACCCTTCGATCTTTATTAACAATCTCTCTCTCTCTCTTTCACTTTGTTGTTTTAGAAATTAATTAGATAGAAATTAATTAGATAGACAGCATAGAAAACATATGTGCGTATCTCTTTTCTATCAGATGTCTGATTTTTTTACTTTGTTCGCAATTATTGTAACGCAAGAAATAAAAGAAAGAAAAGGATAAAATTATTATTATTCTAATTTTTACTCATATTTTTATAATTTTGAACGGTCTATCAATAATATAAAGGGAGCTATACATTATACATTATTGCATAATTTAAAAATGTACTCTAGGAATGTATTTAGTGAAGTGAAATGAGATGAGAAAAAAATTAATCTAGTTCTGGACCAAATTTTCGAAAACCTGTTTTGTTGAGAACTACTCTCAAGGCTGTGAGGCTTTCTCACGATACCGATGACCATCGGTCATCTCACGAGATGTGCGAATATCATGCGGAAGAACGTATCTTAAATTATGTTCAGGGGATGAAACTGGTTGGACCAGGTTGATGATAATGCGTATATATGACTTGAGCAACAATATTCGTCCTATTATATTCCAGTGTATGAGATTTCTCAATAGCCTTTTCAATAATAATAAACTTTTCAAAAAACAATCAATAAACTTTTACAAAAAATACATTGCAAATTATATCGCAATTACGAAGTCGTATTGCAATAAGTAGCCATTTATTGTTTTAACGATCGTATTTTTTAAACTGAGATTTATTTTATATAAACAATTTTGCAAAACTTTCAATAATTAAAAATTCTAATTATTATATATATTTTTTAATTTTAATTTCATATGTTGTATTATGAGTTATTAGAGATATTATATTTTTTATACAGATTAGTAGCAGATCCTTCCTTCATGCATATAGAATGAATACTTTTGAATATCTGTCAATCATCTGTGTGCATGCCGTTAAGTAAATACAAAGAAATTCGTCACACGCTATCTCCGAAGTTTCGTAAAGCACGTGTCACGTCGGTGAATAAATTACGCCGTTTTCGCGATATTGTACGAGAAGAAAACCTGTTCCGCCTTCCCGTCATCTCGCTACTTGACCACCGTGCGTTCTCACGGTAAGTCTGGACCAATGGTGATCTCCTGCATGTGTTCTCGAGAGAAGAAACTAGATCTCGTAAAGAGGGGTGGCAGGTTCTTGAAATCTAAAGAGAGATTCTGCATCGCAAATGCGCGCGGTAACCCGCGAGCTGGTATTTCGCATACTTCAAGAGGCGAAAATCTAGGTCTGTCGGTCAGTATCGGGGATGCTGCGGTCCACGCAGCATCCCTCCTGCTCGTAAAACAGTTTTTCTCCCGGCGAGCAACTCTCGAAATTTACGATCGTCGAAATTACGGCGCGCGGCATTCCTACGGGTCGTAAAACATCTTTCTGACGTTCGAAGAGTCTCGTCGAGTCGGAACGACCGGTCGCGCATTAAATTCATCATCATTATCATGCAGTTTCTCAACCAGTCGTTCAGGGACGATCATTCACACAATTTAGCGACTCCTCCAATCGTGCAACAAGATACTGTACGCTAATTGAAGAGTCCCATCGATAAAGCACAATTTTCTCACCCCTACTGAACATGGTAAGCCAATTATTTTTATTATTCAAATTTATATTAATTTTAGTTTTATATTTTATACTTTTTGTATATGGCATAAAAATCGTATTCTCCTCTCAATTTCCGGATTTCGGTCATTCTTTCGTCATCCATGCATGCTTTATGCACGTAGCGATTAAAAAAACGACACGGGCCAGTTTTACTCACGAATTATTAAATCCCCCTTAGGGATATCAAGCATGAAGTAATATTTAGAACGAAGGAATATCGAGTTACATCCGAGCGTTCAACGTCTGTGACCGAGCCAGTTTGAGGTTAGAATTATTGATCTAATACTCGAGGAAGCTAAGCCGGGTGTCTACGTTGGTTCTGAGCGTATCTTATACTTCCCATCCCACGCGCCGCGCTCCCGACTGAGCTCAAAGCCTCGAGGTTCGTTCCAAAAGGAGCCCCATAATTAATCGCGTCCCGGGCGAAACACCCCGACCGGAGGTAACCTGTCGCTATAGCTAAATGGATTCCCCGTAGAGATCCGTGAAGAGTCTCTGGAACTACATCAGATATGCAACTCAGTTTGAATCTTTACAAATTAAATTTTATCAACTGCAAGGTCTATTTCAATTAATTATATACACCTATTTTTAATTTTAAAAAAAGAAGGGACAAAAGAATTTGGTTGATTAAATATAAGCGTAATTGATAAAATATAGGCAACATATGTTTAACATATTAATAGAATGCTGGAGAAGATTAAGTATGACAAGCAAGAGTTTATCACATAGGACATAAATAGATCGCTTCATATTTAATTGTCACCTAGCGTGTCGTCCGGCATTTGATATCCAATAATTCTGTACAGGTGTTAAGGGTTACCTACTCGCCCGTAATTAAACTTCTTCTCGTTGCAAATTTTAAAATCTATCGATCTTAAATTAAATAAAGACTAGGTCGCCGCTAATTGTGAATGGAAAAAAATACCACGATCAAATATACGAGAAAAATTAATGCCGAAAATTTCGGACGTCACATTGTCGGTTAACTTTTACGAAAGTACTCCTATCGTAAGATTTTTTCTCTTCAAATTCCGAAAAGAATGCAGACTTTACTACCAAAGTTTCAAAGTTATTGATGTTTTCCGAGGGGCGCGAACGCCCATTACCACCTCGATGATCCCGAAGCTGGAACATCGACAAACACTCGTAAATGAGGTACATACGCCGGAGGTGGAACCTTAGAGCGAAGTGTTAGGTCGGTCGGTCGGTCGGTCGGTTGAGAGGAATAGGGACGGAGAGAGAGAGAGAAAGAGAGAGAGACGAGATGCACGAGAAGGCCAGACCAGGTTGGAAACTACGTGCGGCCGGTGATTACGTCGATCGTCGAAAGAACAAACTCCGGATTGGATTAAGCACACGGTGCTGCACGACGCGACGCCTTCCCCATTTACCGGTCGTGGCGGGCGTCGCCCCGCCACGGTTTACCATAAAGTTTACAACTTCTGTCAAGCTTCGCGTCCGCTGTAACCATACTAGAATGACGACAGACCGACCCTTTTGGTCCTCGGCGTCCCTCCCACGATCAGTTCGCACGAGTGCGAGCTCACGGCCCACACTCTCGCTCGCTCACACGCTCGTGCCACGAAACGAGTGCACCGGCCGAGTTAACGACTACGACTTCTCATTGTGCGCGCGAAAACACTGCGATCATTGAGTACAAGGGAAAGTTTGGTTCGAGGGATAAATAGCCGGCAATTTCGAAACTCGCCACGGTTTCCGCTTACGCCGCAAGTTCGGCAGCCCCAGTTTGAAAGCATGTCCCAAGATATCTTCATCCCATTCTTTTTACCGTTAAGTAAAAGTAGAATCCCTTTTAAAAAATTCAAATTATTACTTGGTATCAATAAATAATAGTAATTTTATGAATAATGTCTTTTAATACTCTAGAGAATTAGATTCGTATATCATGGTTATTCGAAATATTTTATCGATATAAATTTAAGTTATTAGAACTTGAATTAAAAAATCGTTGATTCGGATTCCTAATATTTCTGGTAGTATTTTCTTCAATTATTACATAATACTCAGCAATTTAAAAATATCTCAATATATAGACAGTCTATTAAAGGAATATCTAAGCTATCGTTATCTTTCAAAAATAATCAAACATCACAAGATACGTGTTATACTTCTCTGAGTCTCCAAAAATTCCACTTCTTTAATGTATTTTAACGCTCATCGAATACGAAAGTCTCTGTTTTGGGGCTGACGTACTTGTATTTGCACAAATATAAGTCACTAAGCTAGCGGAAATAGTAAAGTATTTGACGGGCCGACAGTAACCAAGAACTTCATTAAAATCAAACAAATACGAACAGTAACCGAATTGTTGTTATTAATTTTAAAAAATCATAATTATTTTGTTTTTTTAATATTAAGCATGAATTCACAACAGAAATGTGAACGCACAAAAATGGACGCTGTCATGCCCCTCGAATGCAAATTAAATCAGCTACTCCCTTGAACATTGCAAGCGTCTATCTACGAGGGTCGAACTACCCTTTCCTTAATTCGCAACTAAGATGGCAGCCGACTCGCCGGCCATTTAGTTTCCCCAGCGATCCCCCAGGACTTCTTGCTCGTCTCTATAAGCTCCTGTCTATGTGTCGGATCGTATCAGAGGGGAGGGAGAGTGCCGAGAACCCCGTGGTCATCGTCTGCACATAACGTGGGGCAGGATAATTTTCTCAATTTCGCCGTGTCTCTCTCATGGGGTCGGTCGTTAAGGGCTCGAAGTGAGATTCCAGGGGGTCGAGGAAGCTCTCGGGCTGGTAAGGGTTAGACTGTAAGATAGTTTGATAGGCTTGGTTGCCAGGAGACCTCTAAGGCCTTAGCCCGGCTACCTAATGCCGAGAAAGGCTACCCAGGAATACATATATACAGACCCGGGCTTATAAGTGATCCTGCCTATGTACTCGCCTGCTCGCACTCGCATTATTCGCCTCCGCGTCCGCGTATCGTCTCGACACTCGAAGCGACACGCATTAAATGAGGTGATAAGAATTAACATCGTTAAAGATTAAGACGTTGCGTTTATACATAAAGCGCGAATTAAACGAGGAAAGATTTAAAGAAGAAAATATTTGTCTCATTCAGTTAAAGATATTAAGGGGATATCGGCATAGATTTTCTTTAAACTTTTAAACTTTTTTAAAGCTGATTTAAACTTTTCAATTTTTTAACTTTTTAATATTATATATATATATATATATATATATATATATATATATATATATATATCTTTACAAGCTTGGTCTCAAATTAAAATTTTGTAAAAAATATAATCACAGTTGAAGTTACTGTACAAAAAGAGAAAGATATCGATGAAGTTAAATAACTTAATCCAGTTGATCACAAATCTCATGAATGTTTGTATAAGTGAACACGAGAAAATTCAATCACAATCAATGCTAGATAAGGAAAACGACGAATGGATGATTGTGTACCATGGACAATCGTGCGAACTGGAACAATTCCTACGAAACTTGTTGAAGTTTCTTCACTGGAGGCGTGCAAATGTTCTCCACAATCGGGTGCTTCCCTTAAACGCTTGAAAAGTCGAACGGACAGACATCGAATAGATATCTGATTGTCCTGATGTAAAACGATTCAGGGACAAACTCATTTAATTTAAGACTGTCTTTTTTTCTTTTATAATCACCATTAAAATAATGATAAATTAGTAAAAGAAATGTATTATAAAATGTATTATAATTCTTTCTATATCCACATCGAAACATCACGATATTTACAATTTCAAAAGATATTTTATATTAGGAAACATAACTTTATGGAGATAATACTATTTTCAACTTCTTATCTGCAATTATATATTATATGTACAAAAGATATTTTCATATCGCTACGATACTTATAACGTGAGTTTAATTAAAAAATTGTCCGAGTTTAAAAAATTCGTTCACACCACGCACGCATACAGAAAAGACATTCTGTCGTCTGACGCTGTTCGAAAGATCAGAATGTTTGACCTCGATGCGAGCGAGCGTGACAGCTTAAGCAACGTCTCGACAGGGTTTACAGGATTTCAGCGAGTCTTCGCTTCCTGCAAACGATTTTAGCGCGCGGGCATTAACGTCGCGTAATGTACCTCGCATGCATACCTAGCAGACAACGAGTATAAGGCTAGAGATACTCCCGCGGCCAATGGCTGAACGTGGTAGTCCTGTACAGAACAGTTTTACCGATAAGACCCGCCGTGTTTAACAGCCCCCGGCTAAAGCACCGCTCAAGCCCGCCCTTCTCCCATCTTTCCCTTGCCACCCCATGCCCGACCCACACCCCATGCTCATTCACCATAGAACATAGACCGTGTTATATTATATACGCGTATCTATGAAACTACCATGGAACATCCTACGTAATCGTTGCGATCTTATAGCGATCTGGTCTGAAATGTCGACAGTCCGAAGGGAGAGCGCTCGTCGAGAAGCTTTGGAAAATTGTAAGGTCTTACGCTGAATACAATTTATCGGTTTTAGAAATTACAATATTGATTTGTGTATAAATTCTTTTCAAATGGGAGTTCTGAACTCGTGTGCCTTTCGCTTAAAAGCAAGATGTATATCAAAGTAGCTATATCTTTGTAAGATAGCGAGGAAGTAATTTACCAGGTATTACAAGAATACACGAGTTAATTGTGTAAGAACATATTTATATTACTAATCGCAAAATGTTTTCACCGATGTTTCGTTAAAAAGCCGAAAATGGATGAAGGAACATTTGTTCAAATGAAGAAAGAATCATTTGTTCCTTTGTATAAAAGTCATACATGCGTAGTACATTACACGCGGAAAGCTCGAAAGCATCCGACAATATACCAAAAGGCGGGAGACGTGCAAAAAAGCGCTGATGGAGAACATTCAAGGTTACGGAGTGCAAAGTAGGGGATGAAGAAAAAAGAAGATACGACGAAGCTTTCGGGTGGCGTTGCGAGATCCGTGTAGCGGTCTCCGGGGGGCGCAAGAAACCGCCTTAGTGCCGGATCAATAGAAGAAGGGGGAGTCCGTACTCTCCTACCATGGAGGGAGCGGACGGGGTGGCCGAGCTACAGAGAGAAAGAGAGGGAGAGGGGGAAGAAGCAAAGAGGGTAACAACGGCAAGGGTGGAAAAGCGGGGCGAGGGGGCAAAGTGGAAAAATCTTAGGTTCCCCGCGCGAGGAGGAGACCGTGCGGGGAACGAGAGAGTTCACGGTGGTGGGGGTAACCTTAGACAAGAGGCGTGGTCTGTACGTCGTTCTCACCCCACGGTTTTCCACCGAGAAGCAACCCTTATCGCCGTACTGGAAGCCACCATGGACGTCGGTCACAACGATTGTAGCGAAACGTACGTAGGTGGCGGGTGGAAAGACGCCACTCAGAGGCATCCGCCGGATTTTCATCTTCTTAACACTCTCTCTCACGTCCGTTCCCACCTCCTCGTCCCATTCTCATCCGTCCACTCCCGTATGGACGCACTTCTTTCTTCGCATCCCTGTCGAAACGAAGCCGCTGCACTCTTCTCCCTTCTCGACTTATGTTTCGTCTCGTTTCTTCTCTCGAAATAACACGAGACGAAAAATCGCACGACGATGACGAGGCGTTTGCGCAACGAAGATAACAACGACAGCGATGATGATGATGATGATGATGAAAACGCGAACCGCGGACGAACAGTGTGTCTGCGACGAACGAGAGCCGCGCAAGCGGAGCTTTTTTATCGGGCAATGGGTAGACGAACCCCGAAGAGTGAAACGAAACTCGTAGCGGCCGTGCTTTTTTACGGCGCATGCGGCTGTTCCGCAGGAAAACCGGTGGTGGGGCGGAAAGAGAATCGAACTCACCACCGGGTTCACCCTTCTTCCCTCTCGTTCCTGCATGTTCGTTTATTTTTCGGAGAAAGTGAGTCAAATGCGATCGATCCGTCAGCTACAGCGAGGAATGTATTCCAGCAAAAAAAAAATGCAGAAGTGGCTTTAAACGAAAACTCGTCAACAATACGCTTGGACAAAATAACAGCATAAATTACTGAAACATTGACAAAAAATTCAATTATATAAATAATACTAGTAATAGTGTTTATAACATCTCTTCATTCAACTATTTTCTAATGTAATTTTAGTAATAAAACTTATAATCTTTATATCTTTAGAATTTTAACGAATCTTTAACTTTCTCCGTAAAGCCATTTTTTTATATCTAAAAATATTTGAACTCAACGCTTGTTAAATATACTTTGCGCTCTTAATTTATTAATCCTGATAATTATACAATCATGCGGCGTCCTATCACCCCATCTTTGCGACAGTCGACCTCCACGCAGTTTTCCCCGAGTCCCTTGCGTGACTTCACACATACTCGCCAGCTGATCGCAATGGTGAAGGTTTACCGTGCAAATGTGGCAGCACGAACGTTCATACATTTCGGTTACATTACCGTAGACATCATCGGATGTGTTGACGGGAAATACGAGCATAACTCAGCCGACGCTACCTGCCAGGATTTCGCGAAAATCCCCCTTCTCTCCTCTCTCTCACACACACATACACACACACACACACACACACACACACACACTTATTACTCTCTCTCTCTCTCTCTCTCTCTCTTTCTCTTTCTCTCTCTGGCTTTCTCCTGTCTCGCACAGCTTCTACCATCGTCTCGCTACACGCTTCTCTCTCATCTCCCCCTTGTCCTCTCTATCTCTCTCCAACGTTACACTGAGTGATGACGTCATTTCCTACCGAGTATTATACATCTCGTACCGTATTTCCGTCGGCCGATTAAGATTCGCTCGACATTCGGCGGGAGAATGAGATTTTGCGAGGATCCGTACGACAGCGTTGCGAATAGACAGTTAAAACTGTTAACGGAGCTGAGCAATACAACAATGATGTGTCATCAATGCTCGAGAGATGACACAAAAATTGTAAAAAAATATCCTCAGACCGTCTAAGTCTTACAGAAATATCATTTTTATTTTACATTGCAATTACGACACAATTTTTACAGGAAAAGAAAAATCAGAAGAAAAATATACAGTATTCTATAATTTGAACAGACAATTTTTAGTGAAAGTAATACGTAGCTTCTCGTGGCAGTCCCCTCCGATGTGCATAGAGAATGAATCTAAGGAATAATATTAAATTATTACAAGAATGTGACGGATAAACTTTAATAGTGGCAATAAAATAATATACATCTGACGGACATCTTGATTTATGCGATTAAATATTTTTCGCGTATTAAAAGTGCAACGAGTATCGAAAGCAAAAAGTTCCGACTATAGGTCATCCAGCCTCGTTACTAGTTTCTCTCTACCTCCCCCTTCTCTCTCTTTCTCTCCCTTTTCCGCCATAGGTCAGGAACTTATCAGCGTGTAATTAACGACGAAGCAAAGTCGTGTCGTTGCCGGGCAAAAAGGTATTCGCGCGGATACAATCCCGTAAATTTCCGGACTGGCGCGACCCTGCCCCCTGTCCAATGGCCAGCAAGAAAACCCGTTGTTCGGTGTTTTGCACATGGTCCGCGACGCGACGTGTTTCCCGGAATCAATTGTTGTTTCGGGGTTTGTTTGCGGCCGAACTACGCCGCGGCTACGCAATGAGACAAGCCGGAAATATTACCGTTGCACCGTGAGAAATTATGCGATCAATGTGGCTGTAACGTAGCGTCGAGCATGGTTCAGCCTGGATGGCAGCGAGTTTTACTCGATAACTTACTCCCCCGCCGATTGATATCGATCACTCCCGATGTAGCGGCCGCAATCATTACGCGCGATTACTAACTTAATTTGCGTTGTGAAAATGTTGAAAGTCCGTTCGCAGGATTTCACGACCGCGGTTTAACAAAATTAAGGACGTGCAACTCATGTTCTACACGAAGAATGCATTATGCCATCTGTACAAGAAATCAAATACATAAATCTAATATCGTTTCGTGGACATTATTTGATGGAAATTATTGTTACATGCATCAGTAAAAAGCTATTCGGTCACTAATTCTTCTTTATGTCATTGTTTATTTATGACTTTTACTTAATCTAGATATTAAATTAAAAATAATTTTAGATTTGTCTACGATATTTAAAATATCACACTTGATCTAATAAAAGTGACTGCACTATTGCTCTCTTATACAGTCAGATTGAAATCCCACGGGGTATCTTCTACAGCAAAGCCTCTGGACCGCAAGATCCGGATTTCAAAGTAGGATAGCTTCTCCCGTCAGGAGGGAAATGTTTTAGAGAAGTCAAAGGTCGTGGGACAAATTCTTCTCCAGAAACCGGTTCAAGATTTGAGAAAATGTCATTGTTTACAATAATATATTACGTTGGTTTTATCTATCAATTTTCATGAGAAGTTATTAAAAATTTCGTACGTATTATAAATATAATATATTAATATCAAAGGAGTTATATGTAATAAATAGAATTTAATTAATAGAAAATAATAGAGTATAACACTTCCGTAAGGAAATTTCGTCAAGAAACAAAAGTTAGTTGTCGCATCGCTTTACAAATATTAAAAGTTATTGTGCAAAATCAAATTATAGCACAACGGCCGGATGTACTCGTTAATCGTGTTTTCACCCCTTCATATCATCCTATCCAGTCAGCGCGATAGTACGAGTCTCGGTAGAATCCAATTAATGCCGACGTCTCTCCGTGTCTTTCACCATTTTGAATTTTAAGCGACATAATATGCCGACTGACACACGGCTTGTCAGTCTCTCAAACTACCTATCATACTTTTCTTCGAGCGAAATCGAATATCGTTCAAAACGCAAAACGACACGAGAGTAACAAGCAAGAAATTTAAAATTAAAAGGTGTTAAAAAGATATCGGACAGAAAAGTGCCTTATTTTATACGGTGTAATAAGAAATTTTTATAATATAATATTTATGATATATTGAAAGCACGAAAAAACCGGTAAATGCGATACAATTATGAATTTTCATGTTAGCATTACGCATTATCATTCACGGTACACAAAATTTGATATGATATGACGCGTTTATCACCGTAGTCGAAACACTATTAACGGAAAATGTGGACATCACGTATCTAACGTTAATGACTGCTCAATGTCGGATTTTGTTAATATACGTGAGGTATATATCTTCGATGTGAAGGATAGAGATAAAAGGATTGGAATTAAATAGTCATGTTTACGTTGTTAAACGCGCGGTGAGAACGTGTGGGGACGAGGAATATATTGTGCGAAAAGTGTTCGGTCAGGAATTCAGAAGATAAACTGGAATTTCTGGCTTGCAGATGTAAGCTCGTATTTAGCGCTCCTCGCTCTGCCGAGAAACAACGTGCGATAGTTTAATTCGAACTTCGTACGAGACTCTCGTATATGTCACAGCAATAGCGCGGAAAACAACGGACCAATCTGAAATGATTGTCTAAAAGTTCGGTTAAACTCGCTATTAAACTTGCTTAGGAACTGTTAATTAATTCGAGACTATCGTGATTGCAGCGGCAATCGTTTTCAAGGCCGTGTCTATCGTTAGACGCGCTTATAAAAGAAGACGTAGGACGTGTTAAAAAAAAACTGTCTGTGGCCGAGGGTGAGACTGGAGACAGGCGTTGAAAAAAAACTGCATAAAAAATTATATAAAAAGCAGTTGCCATTATAGAACGCGGGATAATAATAAAGAAACTAATATTAACTTATATATCATATAAAAATACGGCAGACGTGCTGCGAATAAAATGTTAGCATCGAAAATAGAAATATTATATTATTCCGTTTCCTTTTTCATTATTAAGATGTAGATTTTTCTAGTCAGATAAGATAATGAGATTTATATAAGTAAATAGAATATCATTTTTTCCATATTTTTATGGTTATTTCAACTTTAAAAGTAGAATGCATTAGAATTGACTCTAGTTTATATAAAATTAAGAGGATTTATATCAACATTGTTGCTTGTGAATCACCAAATCTATCGCTATTTACGAGCAATTTAAGGTCTGATTCATCGTTCCGCGTAATAACTCTATACGACAGAATGACGAACAATACCACGATTCCTTACCTAATCCTGAAACAATCCCTCAGCCGAATGGCGTCGGCGATTCTGTGGGGGAGTAAGAGGATGCACGATTCTCGAGGGCGAGAAGAGAAGTCCCTTTAGCCGGTCGGATGTGGCGACGGCCGAATGGAGGAAGGGGGGTAAAAGCGGGTGGAAGGTGGAGGAAACAGGAAGAGGCGAAGGTGGCGGAGGTGGAGGAGAAGAGAAGAGAGAGAGAGAGAGAAAGAGAGGGCGGTCACTTGGCGATTAAGAACACGTACTAACCCTGCCTGGTTTTCCACCTCTGCAGCCTAGGATCAATACAACTTAGTTTCCCGTCTCAACCCTCGCCACCCCCTCCCGCCGCTCTTCTCACCCCTGACTACCCCTTTGCGCCACTACCACCGCCGCCGCCACCGTCACCGCCGCTACCATCACTGGTGATGTTCTTATGTCGCGAACCAGCACGGCGAAGCTGCGCTTCTTACGAAGCCGCGGTTCTGCAAAACCGACCTTTGAATCTGGCGGATGCAACGGGTGGCCCAAGATAAAGGGATTTAAATGTGGCGGGGAACCGCGCGCTGGAAGCACGAGTCGTGTCGCCGCGACACGACGTGCTTGCACAAAGTGATTTAAGAACATTTCAGCTCTGGTTTTTATGTACCTACGTGCAACGCGCTGCAGACGTGCAGTGCGGTAATTAATAGCCGGCCACTTTACAGAAACGGAACACATTACGCTCATAAAAGAATAATCGACCACTTGTTACCACAATAAACTACTTAAATAATCGTAAAAATTATAACATTATAAAAAATGCCTTGTTTTATAAAGTCAGTCAAAGCAAATGTTGTAAATGAGCATAATAAGGAATATATTATGTATTTTGTCACTTAAATTTCGTTTTAAAAAAGAAGAATGTATACAAATTAAAATAAAAATAGAATTAAAAGATCACAATTTGACATCAAATAAAAATAGGTCAAATTCAGTACGTATATTAAAAAAACACAAGTACACTCCATACAATTCTAAATTTTTCAAGCTACACATCTAAATTCCCCAAGTTGCATATAATAGATTTTTTAATCATAATTTTGTACACCTTTCACTTAAAGTTCATTAATTTTCTACTGTACTTTAATGTAATTTAATAGTATTAATGTTTAATAGTATTAATTGATATATAAGTATACGTTGAATTTCCATTATAAGCGTGGAAGTTGAGTAACCTATCAGACACGAGAAGAACTTACGAGGTGCGAAATCAACCGGGAAGCTATGAAGTAGCATGAGTAATGGAACGCTGCGTGCAATCACGTGGATGGGCAGCCGCTCAGGTGCCTCGGCCGGTTTATTTATTTATACGCGATCCACCCAGTATAGGACGCAGCGCGAGGAAGTGTGAGGTTCGTAGGTGTGGAAGTCTTCTTACGATCGATAGAGGTTAGTCGCGCCCAGTTCCGCGGATGAAAGCACCCACCCCCTTTTCTAGGCGCTGTGCTAGATGGTAGTCAGCTCCGGTTGCCTTTCCAAGATAGAAAGTCGCCCGTCTGATTCTCATTGTCGTTTTCTTCATCTTCTTACCTGACTCTCTCGTCTCGCCAAGCTTGGCTTGGAAAACTCGACCGACCACGTTATCTTCCTTGCTTTCTAACACAACAGAGAGATATATCCATGTGATCCTTCCATCTGCACATTTCTCATACTTACCTCCTGTCATCGTTATCTTTTGTCTAGCTTTTAATTCACTTATCCGCTTTCTTTTACACATCTTTATTATCGTAGACATCGGAGACAATTCTTCATTTTTTTCATATTATATTTAAACTCTTATTGTCTTCAAATATATATCATTAACACACACACATATTACCCTTCCATCCCTCATTTATATTCTCTCTCTATTCAATAAATTTTATTTTATTTACTTCCTTCTCCGTGCCTTCGTTATTTCAGTGGCTTTACGTTTGTATCATCTAAGATATTCATTCCCTGCACGATTACACCCCTCGTGAAGCGCCGCTTCGTTTACTTTGGGTTCTCATTACGCTAGGTCTTCGTCTTCGTCCTTCGTTTGTGCTTCCCCTTTCCCCCCTTAACCGATTGTCCTCGCCACGTTCTCGCTCGTTCCGCTGCATCTATTTCGCGCTGTTGTTGAGACCAGTCTCTTCGTTCTTCACTCGCACTCTTCTCACAGTCTGTCTTAGTCACCCCCGCTCTCCCGCCCTTCGCTCTTTCGTGCCTTTCGTCTAGCCACCCTCCGTGACCGAGGGAGGCCGACCAGTGCGCATGCGTCCATCCTGATGCAGTTTCTGCGAAACCACCGCGATGTACACGCGATGCCTGCGGTAGGATCTCACGAGACGCGACGTCTCCAGGCGAAGATACGCCGCGATCTACCGAACGTCACCAGGGACGAGAGCTAATTTTCTAAATTGCTCCGTTTCCATCCTCTGTAAAATTTAAACCGCATGCCAGAATGAGGTTTCACCTACTTTTAAGATTTTACATTTACTCATGTTATGTAAAATGATGAGCAATTGGTCTACTTTGTTCACATTATCTTTGCGTTTGTAATTATAAACATTAAATAATATTAAATAATAAATATTAATAATATTAAATAATATACATTAAATAATAAATATTAAATAATAAATATTAATACTTGTTTATATATATAGCGCTTTAGTAACTCTTCTCAACCTGATAGAAAATACACGAAATTAAAAGTGAATCAAGCAACACAAAGCATTTCTGATACATATTAAAAAAAATCACGTGTCAACATTACAAACTATCGTTAGCTACGATATTAAGTAATCAAATTAAGCAAATAAGTAGTCTATATTTTTGTATCTTTCTATTTTGTTTACTACAATATAAAATCGTCTCATCATTACGCAATTCTCATTCTACACAAATAGAAAAAGAACAAAACTTGGCGAACGATAAAATAGCTATTATGCAAAGAAATCATTGATTCCACATGAATGAAATCTTAGAAATTATACAAAAATAACTTTGCAACATTATAGTAAATATATAGTAATATTTGTTAACTGAATAGATCATACATTGACATACGCTCATAAATTAATTGTATATTCATGAGGTAACTTGTAAAATAATTCATACAGCTATATTTTTCATTTTTACATAGTACTTGGTATTTTTACATGGCTATGTAAATCATTGAAATTTATCATCGTATTTTGCCAGCGATAAATATGTATTTAGATATAAAGATATGTAAGAGACTACTTCACATAGCAAAGTTATCCGGAATGAGTTTGTACTACACGAATGGAATAAAACGATATGTAGATTCAAACCCACCAACGATGTTCCGAAAAGTTGCATGGCGAACGTACGAAAGAGGATAACGAGTACTTCAAACTTTACATGTCCGATCCTAAAACCGATGTACCAAATTTCTAACACACTCATCCGCGATATTATTATGCTTTACCACGCATGTATAATGCTTTCTAGACATCAAAACAGCCAACTGACATTATAATGTGTGTGAATACATTAATAACGTTATAAAAATACATAAATAGAAATAATTCTTTTTATTTCTTCTATTCATTTCTTATCTTACTCACTTATAAAAGAAGAATAGTAGTATAATTATTACATTTTTGTTATCGTTATAGAACACATACATAAATAAAATCCAATAGAATAAATTCAGATATATAATCAGATGCACACTCGATTATTTATTCATAGATTATATAAATAAATAATCGAGTGTGCATTATATAAGAACATTACGTGTGCATTATATAAGTCTGATTATATAAGAACTTTACTACTTTCTAAAATAAAGTCAAGATGACTTCCTTAGAAGCCGACCGATCCTGGGGTGCACACATACATACACGAACTTCGCTATTGTCATCCGGGCATTTCGCCAAAGCTAGACGCTAAGTCGGCCATTTTAAGCGAGTCCCTCGATAGCTTTTCCTGGGGTACCTGGTGCCACCCCTCGGATGAGCTTCAGCCAGCAGCGTGGCAAGCCAACCCGGCAAAAGCGATTAATTACTTTGAGCAATTTGCTCACCAACTCCACTCAGCTCGTAGACCGACACTATTCTCATTTCTCTGTCCGGGCAGCTACCACCACCCTCCGTGTCCCGTCTACCTCGCGTCACTATATACGTGTCCGTGCACCAACACACGCGCGTGAACGCGTGCACGCACGCACACAAAAACGCGCTCTTCGATTGTGTCGGTGCGTGGAACGATGCACACACACATACCGAACACAAGGAGAAAACAGACGCGTGAGCATACACAGACATGCCACGGCGGCCTTGTGTGTTACTGGTCATTCAACGAAGGTACAGAGTGACTTCCTGTAAAGCTATGTACATCCAACCGGGCATTCTCGTTCGAGTTGTCGAAGGGTAGAGCCGCTGTAGTCAACATCCACCGAACGCTATTTTCCGCCCGAGTACCGGCTGACGCGTTACCGTCGGATCGATCATACCGCCCGCTCTCCGCACCACCTCGCGATCGCAGACCGGCAAGAAAAAGAAGGTCGCGTGCTTTCTCACCGCAGCATCACGCCGCTTATCCGAGCACGTAGGCAGATACATTCGCGTGTAAAAGTAGGGGATCTGCTTCTTTCCGCAAGTCGTGGAAGCGTTGAGAAACGTTAAAGATGACAAATCGGAAGTAATAGAAAATCGTGCGTAATAATCGCCAAGATTTTTAACTGAATCACGATTCTATGAAAAAAGAAACAATGACATTACACAAGATTTATCGAACCTTCTATTCTTTTTCTCATATAAAACAAAGAGCATTATAATATTCTAAAGACATCTAAGAGACACAAAAAAGACATCTTAATTTATTTAATACTTTACTCTTTCGTGTGTTGCTTGGGAACTTATTTTAAATAATTATAATAATGCTGTAAACAATTTTACTAAGCTATACCAAGATTCTAGCACGGACCAATCAATAATAATAATTCACGAAACTGGTTTTTATAATTTTACATACCCCTTATTACATGTTATGAAACATTAGAAGATACATTATACATATACTATAAACTATATTTTTTGTGTGTGTATTCCGTATGCATACATACATACATACATACATACATACATACATACAGCCATACATTACATACATACATACATACAACATACATACATACATTTCATACATATACATGTACATTCATACATACATATTATACATTTATTGCATATTGCCATTATTGCCACATGCATACATACATATTTATTATATATTACATACATATATATATATATATATATATATATATATATATATATATATATATACATATATATAATGTATGTATTATAAATGTATCAAATATATATTAATATATGTGTGTGTATACATATAAAATTATAAATAAAAAAAAATCAATAAATATCGATAATAAACATCTAAAAATCGCGAATTACAGATCGCCTAAAGTGGAATTAATGCACACACACACAATAAAACCTATCATAAAAGAAAAAATTTAATACATCCACATATGTCTGGAATGTCTGCACAAGATCCAAATACAGAGTATGGGTCCCATGAGTTGGTGGAAACTTGTGCACGCACGACTGAGACGAAATTATCGAGAGGCGTTCGGCTATGCCGCCGCATTACGGAATATTACGAATAGCGCGCTCTGACGCGTCGGTATAATTACGTTTTTATGCTAATGCGATTCTGCCGCTCCATAATAAAGGATTACCGTGCAGGTAGTTATTAACTAAAATTTGGTGTAAGCTGACGTAGATAATGTGCTAGCAATAATCGGCGTAACACGCACGCATCGGTTCCTCGAGAATCACGTTTTGTAATCGATGGCCGACTTTCTTTCTTGTACTTGTGTTTCTATCATGCATTATATACATATATTAAGTATCATTAAGCTACATATGGGATGTTACAAATTTTACATAAAATATATACATAAAATAGAATTAAGTAAACATCTATTGGAAGAGATATATTAATGATATTTTGCCCAGAAAATTCTATTTCATTTTATTTTTAAATTTTTTTCTAATCACCGCGCGTGTGTTGATGGAATTATTTAAGAAACAATTTTTTAACAAAGGTAACTTCCTAGCACACCATAATATCCGCGACATGAAAACATCGCGCGTTGACAGATGCCCAATACAAAAGATCCTAGTATCGGGTCCACGGAGATATTAACGTAATGAGATTAATTAATAGAACAGAGCCAGGAGTTAATTTGGATACGTACGTGTGAGAACGACCACAGAGTTATTCACATCTGGGGTGCGCCGTCGGTCCCTCTTATAGGACGCTTCAAAATGAGCTTACAAACAATTAATACCACGACTTTCTATGTATTAGGACTGGTAATAACTGACTAATTATCCGGGAACAGACATCATACGTGTATTTGTGAGTGAAAATCGTATTACTACAAAGTTGTTTGAAACTGCCACGTGGAAACCGCCAAGCCACGTAATTATAGAAGCGCGAAGAATGCTAATCTAATAAATGAAAGAACTTATGGACATTACTTTTTCGGTACGATAGACATGCCACGTAAGAGAGCAACCTCTTGTTTACGGATAAATGTCTTACTTCCCCTACTTCGTCAGTGGCCGCGGCCATCTTGTTACCCCGCCTTTCCTTTCGAATCCCCCCTGTATTCCCCCTGCGAACGTTAGACTGCCACCACCACCATCACTACCACCACGTAACCCTCGCAGTCCCTCGTCTTACCCTCTCTGGAAAATGTGGCTCCCCACACCATTCGCCCCACCCTCTTTATACACTATTCTGACTTACCCCCTCCAGAAGGAAACATGGAAAGACGCCGAAGTAGCTTAGAAAATTTCTCGTCTCTGGAACTTGAAAGAGATATATTATTTAATTAGAGTATCTGTGTATGTGTATTGACTAGATTACATGTTTCTTACATTATGCAAATTGTTTAAAGTTACAACATATAAGCAAAATTTATATTCAAAGTACAATTGAGACATCAGTTGTTTCACAAATGTTATAATTGTGCGTCTTGTTAAATATGAAGCACGTATTATGAAACAGAATTTAAATAAGTCTATTGCAATAAATTATCCCAAATCGATAAAAATACAAAGCCTGAATGAAAGCATTTAACTTCTCGCAACCGACCGCAACACGCTGCGGCGGTTCAGTAGAAAAGAATTACGGTTAATCCGTAGCACAATTGTCTTTATCTACTGCGTCCTTATAATGCGAAGAAGATGTATTACACCATCCATTACCACCAAATAAAAAATAATTTAATCTTTTTTCAGAATAATAATTATTGCATTTTACGTATCTTCTTTTTTCCGTGAAAGAAGAAATTATAAAAGATATATTCTCCTCCAATTATATTTAATTATTGGACGCAGTCTTATTTTCGTGTATTACTTATAACAATTTTCTCTGTTTCAATTGTACTTTGAGAATTTTACGCGAAAATTTTTAAGTTCATTTGCTATTATAGTACAATTACGTTGTAAGTGTCTGATTTAATTATAAGGGCTTTGGTAACGCTTGGTTTTACACGAAGAACCGTTGCAAATAGTTTCTCAGCTAACCCACATCAAGCACATATTTGCATTTATTTGCGAGTGTAAGCATCTCGTTTAAGTATGTGAAGGAAGAGTGGTAGAAAGACAGAGAATGAGAGAGAAATGATAGTAGCTGAAGGACATGGAGTCAGATTGGAAGTATTAGACCTTAATCGGAGAAACCCAATCCTGTCAGAGAATGGAATGTCCTCATTCTCATCGGCCCTTTCACTAGCGAAAGTATTTCGCCAATAAAGATAAGAATCTTCGATTAAGCGTCCTTCTATCACACTCTTTCTTTTTTCTCTTTCTTTTTTCTCTTTTTTTTCTCTTTCTTTTTTCTCTTTCTCTTTTTCCTTCCCTTTCTGTTTCCATTTGATTTTACGAATATTTTTTGCAAATGGTTATAAAATTCCAAAAATTATTGCCGCGTATCTACATTATTACTATTACTTTCCTATATATCTAATTCTAAATCACGCTAATCTCACAAGTAACATGTTTCTGATTATACAAAAATTTTACCTAATATATTTTGTAAACATTTCAACATCCGACATTTCAACAGCTTCACATGTTTTTTTACATTAATTTACAAAATTTGGAACTTAATTATTAAGATACATTTTCTTAATTTTGAAATGTTATTGAATATTTACACATGTAAGAATTGTTAGTCAAATTTTCATTAAAGAAAAATAAACTAAATTTGTAATAATTTGTATAATAACATGTGGTATCTCTAAAAATTGAAAAAAATTAAAAAGTTTATCATTTTGATTGACGGGATTAGAAGCTACAGAAGTTTCGAAACAAGTTCCTCGTCGAATTGACGTATTTAATCGATATCGAGCACTACCCGACCTCCGGGCAAACTGGCATCGGTACAGAAAATCGAACCGTGGGATGGGACGGTACGGGATGCGACTCAGGCCGCGGAAGGACGAGCAAGGATGTGTAAGGACGCGTTACTGCAGGTGAAGGAGAAGTAGGTAGAACGTGGTATTCTGGAGCCAACGACGATCAATACCCAACAGCCCGGCACGTACGAGTTTGTATAACTATACCAGTGTATTCGGTGTACACCGTAAGGGGGTAGTTGGTAGAAATAGGGGTGGAAACATCCCCAAGGAGCCGATAGTAGCCCATAGCGCTGCCAACCCACCCCATAGTTCTGGCCAATGGATGCCCACTGCGATCTCTAGGTCTGTGCTACGAATGAGGAGCTTTCTCTCTCTGCTCCTTCTACGTCTTCTCTCTCCTTCATCATAGGTATATAAGTATATACGTAGTTATATATATATATATATATATATATATATATATATATATATATATATATATATGTGTGTGTGTATGTATATATCTATCTATATTACAACTCCCGGGGGTTTCTCACCACCTCTGTCTTCCTTCCTCTCTTTCTCTCTCTTCTGCATCTCGAGTGTCTCTTAACATTTAAATGCATCTATTCGTTTCCTCGATGGGAGGCAAAGGAGCTCTTTTATGATGCACGAAGATACACTTCATCTCGCTCTCGACTGTGTGTAGTTTTGTGCTCCTTGCCAGTGAATCGCGCAAACATTTATGTCTTTAATGCACACGTTATGAATCTTATAGATCATTAAAGCAAAATAAATAATTATCATATTTCGAGGATTAAATATCTCACTTAATTCTACAATGTTAATTTTCTATTGTAATATTGCAATAACTATTGTAATAACGTTAATTTTTTATCTAATTGTAAATCAGTCTATAATGGTAATCCTATCATATTGAAATATGTCATGTTTTTTCCCTACAAATATAATATAATAGTGATAAAATAGAGTGAAAAAAAAAGCTTATATATAGAAAATTATTATAGAAAGTATTATAAAAAGTAACGAAAGAAGAGGGTAGAGTTCTGTCATTTGAAAAGCTCAAGTATTCTTTCTAAATATAACTATCGGAGCTCACCCCCTTATGAACAAAAGGTACTGCACGACTTCTCCACGATGCGTGCGGGCGTGCATGCGTGTGTGAAGTCACGTAGGAAGATCTTCCGACCCCGACCTCCGACTTCTATCACCCGCGTCCTACCTTTGACTTTATTACCAGAGACCGCGAATGAATGGAAGGAGTATGATAAAGCGCGTTAAAAGAGGGTGGTGGACCACTCCTGAGGGCGCGGAAGGGTGCGAGGTTGTCTAGCGTCGGAACGCATTGCACGGGACGGGAGACGGGTGCTGTGATAGCTGGAGAAGGGTTTCATTCATGAACGTGTTTTATTGTTTCAGGCACAACACGGCTGGAGAACAGAGGAGGCCGGATAATAGCGACGGGAGGAACCGGAAAGCATAAACCCACGCAAAAGTGGAGGCCACTTCAAGCGTTTTCTGCGGCGGTCGCGACCCTCCCGAAAATTATCCAGAACGACCTCGTAGTCGCCGCGGCCTTACCGCCGAAGAAATAACCCGGCTTACACACAAGCAAGAAAAAATGTTTTCGCAACAATGAGATGTGGACGCCACAAAAATATACTTTCGTTGGTAAACCGTGAAAATGGACTTGCAAGGTTAAATTGCCTGCCTTTTTGCAGAAATAAGTAAATGTGCATTCGGTAATAATTATCAGTTAAATAAAATGGCAGCGCATCATAATGAATAAAGTACAACTGGAGAACCGGAGAAGAATAAATAAGAAAAATCAGGATTCAAATCAAGAATATCTAAACTGAGTCACTTCTTTTGAAGAATGTTTAAGAGCGAGAAAGCTTTCCACTTGTTTTTTTTCTAAAACAAAAATTAGATTTGGACACATAGAATATATAAAAATTAAAATTAATTATTTACAAAAATATTGACATATTAATGCAGAGAGATGAAACACACTATTTGTATAAATATTTAATCATATTTTTAAACGTTATTAAATTTTAGAAAGTCTTCAGCTGTTCATAGAAAGTTTAGAAAATACGTGTTGCATATAATAAGCTCTCTACATAAATGCTCTTTTCACAGGATAGATATATTTCAACAGAAACTTTGAAATTTTTTCAATAAAAAGAATTTTAATTTGCATGTTTTTCAACGTGTAATAACTGCAGTAGTAACGACAAAAATACTTTTAGTTTAGTACTTTAATTATATTATTTGAACATGTTCAGCAAGGGGAAAAATTTTTGCTGGCGGAGAAACTTTTAACTTAATTTCCTTACCAGCTTTTATCTCTCTTGCAGTGGAAAACTTTAATGAGAGCGCAACGAGAATATGCACTAAAAGAAACTTTCATTATCTTAAAATAATCGTATATGCATGCACCATGTAAAAAAAAACACATTACAGTGCTTCTATTTATTTTGAAGTTTTCGATTCCTATTCTGCTATTGACCACTTGCTTTTATTTCATTAACATATTTATAAAAATTATTTCTTAGATCCAAAAGCTACAAAACTTTTTCCCCATGTTTTTTTAATTATAAATTTTACTATTCACATTCAGCGCAAGTAGTCTACAATTATAACTACGATTTCAACTACTAAAATTAATTAAAATTTATGAAGAAATCAATGATAAGTGAAACAATTATTGAAAAGAGAAACTAATTCTCTATCAATAATAATAGCTCACGACTTAAAATGGTAAAAACAAATTAGAACCGATCCATTTTCTCGTATGTAGTATATCATTAAACAAGTATGGCCCTACAACTTGCACTGCCACGCCCTTGCAACGACTTTAACTTCCGCCACTACATGAATTCTTTAAATCCCTTGTGTTGCCTTCACCTTTCCCCTCCGCTCTTAGGTTGACCAAAGTTCAAACTCGTTCAATGGACAGAACTTTTTCCGTTTTGAAACCGCCTCGACTATGTACAGTCAGTGAAAAAAAACATATAAATCTGTCTAATAAAAAAGTCTTATATTAAAGTTTGATTATTGCATGCAGGTTTTTGAAAGTACGCGCAAATTGAAAATTAGCTTTTACATAATTTCATCAAGTTGTCAGAACATGCGAACGAAATTTAACATGCGAGAGGTATATAATAAACCCCTACGTAATCCCCGAATTAAAATACATATATCACAAATTAATATTATCATTTACACAGCAAATCATTCATTTTATCATAAAATGACCAAAATCTCCCATGAAATGCAATTTAGTCATCTATATATACACGCTCGCTTATTTTAACTTTAGTTAATTTAAGGAAAATTCGGATGATTCTGAAATTAAATGAAGTTGTCGATGAACAAAACAAATCGAAATCGAAAGATATAAACTCTCAAATATTGAAAATCTCGATAACTCATTTTCTTAAAAATCTTAAAAAAAATTAAATCGTCATTTAAATTTAATTATATTATCCGTTAATATACTGTGTTCTATAACTTATAAGATGTACACTTTGAGACTCAAGATAAAAAAATAGCGACTCCGCTTGTTCATATCTTGAAAACGAGCAGATGAAAAATAACCTGGAAAGCACGAGCGACGCGTTAAAAATTAAAATATAAGCCAGACTCTCGTGTTAATCGCGTATCTCAAAATTCTCTCCGAATCAACATGCATATATTCAAATTAACGCGAGCCGTGTAAGTGAGCGCGCGAAGGACTTGGAGCCTTAATCTGTTTTAGCGGGGGCGTCAGTAAAAAACCGGCAGACGGCAGAGGGCAGAGGGCAGAGGGAGTCGCGCGTTTTTTCCAAGACGGGAGGAAGAAACGGCCTCGGGTTCCCAATTAGCGTTCTTACCCCGTCTCGACGGCCGCGGGGCAAACGCCGGGCTTCAGGACAGCGACGGGATGCAAGAGAGCGAGATAAACCGCGCGATAAAACGGTACATGCTCGCATCACACCTACCTTCGTGCCCGGCTGCCGTCCTTCTTTTTTCTTTTTTTTTTTTTTACTCATTCTAGCTTCACGCGCGCGTACGTCACCGGAAGGGTGGTAAAGTAGAAACGGCGGAGAGACACGGCCAAGAAGAGTTCATATCTCGCCTTGCATTCCGCTGACTTAGGTGACTCTCGGAGATTTAACATGTAAATAATACGGTGGACGAGAGTTCAAATATTTTACAAGCTTACACGTTGCAAGAGATCCCGGTAGCGAAAACATCTGACGCGTGAAAGAAACTTGATTAATATCAAGTTTCTACGTAACATATATTTCTCAACTGCTTTTTTCCTGCCAAATTGCTTCCAAATTCGAAACGCTAGATATCTTAAAGATTCATCGCAGTCCTTTTTACTTACAAATTTTTTTAGTTAATTAGTTAAAGTTAAATTGCCTTAAAAATATTAAAGTATATCAATATTTTAACTATTTTTAATTATTTTAACTATAACATGTCAAAATTCTCGAGAATTTTAAAAGCTGAAATTGTAAACATTTTGGATCACAAAGAGAGTGTATTTTTATTTGACTTTTCAGATATACATTACTTTAACAAAATTCCAACAAAAGAAAATTCAAAATATATAAAACATATATTTATATATATTATGTATAATTATAATATATATATAAAATAAATATAATATATAAAATTTATTATGTCAAAATGGGAAATTTACATTTGATGAGATACAAAATCCAAAAGCCAAATTCATATACAATATAAAATTCATATCACATAAATATGTACTATGTATTATTAATGTTCACGTAATACAGGTCCTGCTATTTAATTGAAATCTTCAAAAATTCACAATAAAATGAAAGAAATACAAATGCAAAAACAGAATACAAAAATTCTGTCTAGATTTGTCTATAATAAATAAAAATCTATATCATTAAAAATTCATATATTTAAAATAAAACCACATTAGATGATTTGCTTTCAAGATTGTTATTTATATTGAAATACTCCCATGAAGTAATTATTAAAGCGCTTTTTATTTTACCACCAAATGTCGCATTTAACTCACTAATAAAAAATTCCGCCACTACTATGCAAACGTGTAATTTGCATTTCCGCGGAAGGGCGAAAATTCGCGAAGACGAAGGGTTGAGAGTCACCGGACGCGGGTAGCTCGCTATTTTCAGGCCTTTACGAGAAATTCACGCCGCCGAGGTAACGCGAAGGAATTGTCCACAGTCTTGGTGTAATGCGCGAACGTAATATGGTCAAACACTTTCCATCTAGTTCTACCGGCGGCACCATCTTTTTTCTCACCTTTTCTTTCACGCCGGCAACTATTAAACACGCGCTGCTGAGAAACGCAGGACAGTCGGCGACGCAACGGCTGCCGCGCGCGTTAATTATTTAATTATTTATTTACCGGCTTCATTTCACCGGATTATATTCGCGGCCGGACAAGTTTCATTCTTCATCGCAACCTATTAGCACGACACACCACCACCTATGCTCCGCCTTCGCGGCTCTTGTAGACGACTAATTGTTTACAAAGCGACTCTCTACTACTCGGTGTTTACGTACTAATCAGCCCTTGCACATTTTAAACGAGTTTAATTTCATTCCTTTGAGTTTGGAGACTGTGTTATTTACATTATGCGATAAAATTATTGCGTTTGAGAATTTTTGATCATTGCTATCTGCCTTTGTTAATTACGGATATTATAAATTTTAAACAGTATCTGCGACTATGTACGAACGATATATTTGATAGTATTGCGGAAAATAATCATGAAAAAATTATAGATTACAGATAACAACAAATATATCGTAAAAAAAACATTAAATTATACACAGAAGGTGATACAGTTTTTGACCATATAAAGTAAAAATCCGGACTTGTTTTTTTTTTACATTTAATTTTAGTACGACACAATTTTATCAAACTAATAATGATTAAAAGTCGGTATCCAAATAATTTACATCAGAGTGTAAAAATATTTACTTACATATTGCTTTTATTTCAGCGCGTTTGAACAAATGAGAGTTGCTCATAAGCTTTATAGATAATCCATATGCATGTATATTATTTTGAGAGTGCTGTAAGTCAAGTTTTTTGAAATATGGATTTTAATGGAATACAAATTTGTGTGATGTATCGGCTTTAGCAAGATTTTTGTCTCATATTTTCAATATGATATGCTACTAGCTAGATGAGTGACACATGCAACTTGATCAGGTATCTTGTAAAAAAATAAGCTTGTAAAAAATAGCATGATTACTACCGTTATTAACATTAAAATTAAAATAACCGCTAGCAAACAATTATCATTTGTATGAGCTGATATTTAGTTTGACGTGTGGTATTTTCAATAATTTTCTCTAATAATATGATACCTCTAATAACGTAAATTACTTTACACATGCTGACTAATGTAACAAACATTTATTTATTTATGAATCATAAATCCATTCTATACTATTCGCGTGCATATATTTATCAAACACGTATTTATCAAAATAGATGTCAATAGCATGGCTCGTTATTGTCCAGACATTCTATGTCAATTGTCAATTAAATTATTTTTAAAATTTAATGTCCACCTCAAAGTCAAACTATCGTAAGTATCCGAACAAATCAACTTTGAATTTTTACTTTATTATATAATAGAATTGCATTATAGAATTTTTATTTTTCCAAATCTAAATATTATTTAAAATTTTATAGATTCATTTACTTATTGTTTTAAAAAGACTTACAAAAAACTAAATATTCTCCTTCACCTCATACCTACTCCTTCATATCTACTTCATGAGCTTCTTAAGAATATCTTTAGTGAGAAAAAACTTTTACTGTTACATTATCGAATATATATAAAAATATGTAAAAAATTATATTTTTCACAAATATAAGACGATGCATTTCTTGGTATATAATATTAAAAGACAGATAAATATACGATACTATGGCTTTGAGGTAAATACATAAAATACTTATTTTGTACACGAACGTCATTTGTTACATATTGTACGAGTAACAAACAAGTTACACTGATGTATTTTCAGATAAACAAATAAACAAGTTTTTATGGTCCGGGAAGAGTGACAATAAAATTTACAAAATCCGCACCCTATTCCTCTCCTTTTCTTCGTTTCATTTACGTTTAATAATCGTTACTAGTTCAGCAGCTGAAGCTAACATCTGCTGGACCGGTCGGTCATCTCGACGTCCAGTCTCAAATTGAATCTCTGATATTCTTGTCTCGCGCAATGCGAACCGGTCACCGCTCTGGTCCATCACGATGCTGTGCACCTCAAATCGCAGACCAGTTCGTCCGTTACGGAAGCGAACGCGTTTGACCAGCTCTTAATTCCGGTGATGGGCAAGGACTGGTTTTGGAAAGTCGCATCTTCGCGAGGGATTCATCTCTCGTCGGTCTTTGCGGCAAACCGTAGTTAGATCAGTAAGCACCGCGCCGGGAATAAGATGGGATTCGATTCGCACAGTGACGAGTGAGAATTTTAACAATCATGTAAAATTTGAGACGTTGCATTGAATACATATATAAAGTGCTATAAAAAACGCAAATGATATTTTTAAAACAAAGTCTTATACGAGTTTACGTTCAAATTTTTAATTCTCAAAAATCTTTAATTCTCTCCAATCCATGCATTTTGTGATGCTTTAGAATAAATAGGTGTATAGAGTAGTGCAATCGTGTGTCTTTTCCGAACGAAAAAATATTTTTAAAAACTGCTTGTTTATAAATAAAAAAAGATAAAAATCCTGCAAATTACATCTCAATTAAACGGATACACAAGTAAGTTACCGACCAACACTGCGGAGAACAGACACCAGAAACTTACCCCCAAATTGCATAGATGGCTGCAGCAAAGCGCCAGAGTCTCTACGATCAATAATTAACCCTCCTACTGGAGCAATTCGCAAAATGGCTGCATACGCCATCTCTGAGTAAATCACTGGACAAGTTGCATAATTTATTTTGTTTAATCAACAAATACGTTTTCTTCCAAGAGTTTCTCTCAAATTAATTAAATTAAATTCGTATTCTTTATCGTAAAAAAGTATCAATGTCAATGTAATCATTTTAGTGCCTTGAATAAAAAATACTTCAAAAATCAACAACGATTAAGTGTCAATAATACGTTATTAATAAAATAATAATAAAATAATTTTGAACAATGAACGAAATGTTTCCTAATAGTACAAACTCTTATCAATCTTCTCCCAAGTTCGTACAAGTTATTATTAGAGATGCAACGAGAGGGGCATGTTTTCTTTCGACCGTAATTTACTGAAAACGGCGTGGCACAGACATCGAGATTAATTCAGTTGAAGTCGGTCAATCTTAAGGCGACAGCTGCCGCTGAAGGAATCCATTAGTAGGCTTACGGTCGTCGTCGTCTTTCTCGGGGGTGACCAGCATCCACCTCCGACGAGGGGGAAGCATAACTCTGCTTTTGTTCGAGATAATAAGCCGCCATTGTTGAGATACGCAGATCCATCCAACAGCCTTATTGTCCATCGACCCGCTTCGTCGAGAACCCGCGATAAGAGTGAAATTCTCGAGATTCGTAGACCGTCGTAGCACGTACAGGTCACCATTTTCTATCAAGAACGCTTCAATCGAGCTCTTCAAATCCGAACTCTAAGCTCTCTCTCTAGTGTCGTTTAAAAAATTATATGACAAATTATTAAATCGTTTCGTAATCAAATTCCTCTTCTTTGAATTTTGTGTTAAAATAAAGAATTACTTACTTAGTTTTTTCATTAAGCTTAAATGGAAGTATATATTGTTCCTAATTATATATATAATTGTGCGTGTTAATTTCTTCTAACCATTCATAATTTCAAGCAACTTCAAGAAAATGAGATCTTATTACTCTTGATATAAATTAGATAAACTTTGTTGTAGATAAACTAGAAATAAACTTTGATATGAAATAGATAAATTTTTTTAAAATTTTTCAATTATTATCTTAATATTATTAATATTTTTCTTTAAATATTAACTTAATTATTTATAATCATAATATCTTTACAAAAATAAATTAGTACATGAAGTGATAGATTAATAGAAAAATATACTTTTAATATAATTAACTTTTAATATGTTATTTCTGAGATTCAATGTTATAATTATGTTCTAATATGATAAAATGGACATATTTATTTTTTATTTCGATATATAATTTTAACATACTAATGTCTGGAAAATCAAATAATTTAATCCCGAATGCTTTCAAAGTAGCGATAAATTTCATCGTAAAGTAAGTATAATATAATAGATTACATTTAAAATTATTATATTAAAGTTAAATTATTATATTATTATATTTAAAAAATTGAAAAACTTATGCTTGATAAACGGCAGAGAGAAAGAGAGAGAGAGAAAGCCCATTTTTATTATTTTACTTAAAAAGAAAATCCTGCAGCACCGCAATCAAAGTATTTTTCAAGTAAAACGCCTTCTTCAGGACGCAGGAATACGCATAGCAATGATAATGCAAGTCGCACAAGGCAATGGAAATCCACAACGAGCTATGGCTATGGAGTCGCCTTGGCTCGTGAAGCGGTACTGCACCCCTAGGAACAAAGTTATATCGGCTCCTGGTGCCGGGATCGAAGTCGTGGGGTGAGACCCCGCTGCCCGTTCCCGAGGGAGCGGCGAAGTTCGGTGATTACCTAGGACTCTCGTAGGAGCCGAGAGTTTCGTACTTCGGCAGCGCACTGGCTTCGGATACCTAACAGTCGAGCAAAGTAACTAAGGTTATTCGGGGGTGCGTGGACGGCGAGTGGCGAGGGGGCAAGGGTAACAAGAAGCTCGCGGAATATCGGAGCCGGGAGAGAGGAAGGATGCATCGCGCGATACGTCTGCATCGATGTATCCCTGGTCAAGTAATCGCGCCTTCGGGAATACCGGAAGATGGTGATTGAACAGTATCTCCCATGCGACACGCATCTCGAGTCAGTAAATTCTTGCTTAGATAAGCACGCGTTGACCGAGCACCTAAGATGACGAGTGATGTCAAGCATAAATTATTTTAATCCCGCGGGTATTCGCAATTAGATCAGACAAAGCCTGCAGCTTTGAGAGAGATTAAACTTTCGATGCAAAATAAGCTGGCTTTAACGTAAAAGAGATTTCGTATAATGTGAGAACTTTTCAGTTTCAGTTATAACTTCAATTACATTTTTTTTCTTTGTCGTTAAAATTAAATTAAATTAAAACCATCAATATTTATAATCGCATTCAATACCCCTTTCATTTTTTTTTCTCCTCTTATTAAATGTATAAACACAGAGGAGAGATGGTACCTTTGCATCGTAAAATTATAATCTCTCAAACGTACGAAAGTCTAAGAACCTACAAATTCTCTTCATCAAACGGTTCTCTCGACCGCAAGCAAAAAAGCGGCTGGAATTGAAACTCCAGTAACTTCAAAGGGTACAAAATATCGTAAGGAAGGGATCTCGTAATAACCATAATTCAATATGGCTGGTAAGATGGTAGGCATCCCGAAACGATCTAAGCACGGACTTTCATAAAGGTCAGAAATGGGTTATAGTTACCCTTCCTGCATTGACCACCCTCGACGATGTAGATACTATCTAAGAAGGGAATACTATTGTTCTGTTATGAGAGATCTCGATGCTTCAGCACGACTGCACCTCAGTATTTCTTAAAGTTTGCAGCGGAAACTTTAAGTCTTTGATATGAACTTCTCAATTGATACAAGTACAAAACGCTTTCGAATCAATATGCATTAGAATTCGGCACACCTTAAATAAAATCGCTTCAATCAATTTTTCCTAAGAATACCTAAATAAAAATATTTCTTCAAAACAAAATTTTTTTTGCATAAATTTATTATAAAAAAATGTTATTTTAACATAAATATGTTCAATAAAATTGATTATTATATGAATTTGAATGTTATGTTTAGTTTTAGTATCTTGTAAAACACAGACAAATCGTAAAGTAATTTTATTCTTTGCAAGACAATAATTTTGTAAATAGCTTATAGTTTTTGTACATTAATATATTATTTAATTATTTAATTAATTTTTATTATATTATTTAATACATTTTTTACCTATATATTTCTTGATTAATATAATTCTTACTTATTCTTACATATGTATATAAATGTATATATATACATATATATGTATATATATATATATATATATATATATATATATATATATGTATGTCATTTTTATACATCTATCATTTTAATTTCATTATTAATTTTCAATTCATTTTCATTTCAATATCACGTTTATATTCTTTTTATATTTGATCATATTTATCAGAATATTATACATAGCTTTTATAATTATATATATATATACATGGTCATAAAAACTAATGAAGCAATCAAACCGTAATTCAGAATCGCAGGAATTTTATCGGTAACTATCGTTCAATTTCCAATTTATATCAAAAACCTATTTTTTTAAACATGTTTTGCAAGATTTCTTCTAAATCTATGGTTATTTACCGTAATTCTCATCTATTTACCGTAATTCTCTCAGATAAAAATCAATCCCATCTCTTAACGATAACTACCCTTTTTTGCTCCACATCCTCTTTCAAACTACAACTATTCATTCGACTTAATTCCGATCCTGCAATTTTTGTTCATTACACATTCTAAAGAAGAAGATTATTTGAGTCATTATCAACAACAATTTTTTTAATCATTTAATTTATAAGATAATCGAATCATATAAAGTTTTATAGAAATATTGTTAACACATTATTATTATATTATTATTATATCTGTTCTATATTTTATATATAGAACGGATATAATAATTAAAATATTGACATTACAATATCAATATTGTAACAATTATGTAATTCTTATATAATATTAACTGTATTATATATGTATTAATAGTAATATCACACAATAGTCATGCTTCGAACAGTTTTCTAAAATAATGTATCACGACAGCTTTTATTCAATTTCATGAGATTATTGATGTGTAAAAATGTCATATCGTATATTCTCAAACGTATATTCTCTAAGACTGAAAATTTTTCGTGACACTTGCCCGACTTGATCCATTGCTTTGTTCGTCGTTTGGCCGTTAGATCGAACTGCTCGGACCCCTTCAAATTGTATTTAGTCGGCCATTTTTCTAGAAAGCGTACGGGAGGGATGAAATCGCTTTCATCATAGAGAAGAGAAAACAGGATGCTGGATGGAGGGTGACGTTGCCGGGCCAGCAAGGGTGGTAAGGGGTCGCCCAATCAACCCCCAGCAAGCCACGTCTTACCCTCTCTACAAAGTTATCTTTCTTGCCCCTGCCCTGAACACAGTTAGGGTACCCTCGAAATTCTCAACTATTGACCGAACCACTCTCGACCATCGTAACGATCAATCGGTGCTCATGTTACCAAGGAAGACGCAAGTTTCTTTAATATTTCCTAAGTATATCCTAAGTGCAATAATTCTGTTTGAACAAACGTTTCATACGTTCCATACGTGAAAATGGAATATTTGAAGAGATTAGAGTTATTAAAGAATAAATAACTTTCCAACGAAATAACTATAAATTTTTCATATTAATATAGCACGAACTGTTTACTTCATTCTATTATTACAAAAATGTGTACAGTATGTGTATATATGTGTTCAGACTATTTTCTCCAATACAAATGAATTATCTTAAGTGCTGTTACTCAACAACATTATATCATTGTCATTGACGGTAAGATCAGCGTTTATTTCTTTCTGTTTAAATTGTATTCGAGTTGAATAAAAACATTGAACAATATTTGAAAACATACATCTATATTCTAACATAGCATAATGCTTGCGGATATCTAAAACCGATTTACTTAAAAAGTATAAATGCTCATCCGATGTCGAACCTATTACGCAGTTATTGATTTTCTGCATCCAATCAACATGAGTAGCGAAACTCAGAGCGATGTCAATCCTATTTCGTGAGCCTGCCGCAAAGTTATCCCATAGAAACTTCTAGTAGTTTAAGCTACGCGTGCCTGACGCATTTTCAATCTCGTAGAGCCTCCAAACTTTTGCCATAGATTTTATCACGCCAGGAAAAATAAGAACGATCGATAGAGTTACGAGAGCTGTATGGTATTTCGCAACGCTTCGGTTAATTCGCTTTAGTGCCATTTTTGCGAGTGATAATTCATCGTTATCGCGACAATTTTACGGACATTCAACTTTTTCACGAGATCCAACTTTCTGTTTTTGTCCAATACGCAATCTCATGGGGTGCGGAAGATCGTGTTTACCACGCAATGTATGCAATCTTCACATCGTGTAAAATCGCCACAGAAGCCGCTATATATATAATCACCAGGACGAATCACGAAATACCAATGATAGTGTCGTACGACTGTCCGGCGAAGCGTCGATAATTTAGGCCTGCTAACGTCTCTAATTTCCTTGATATTCGCATCGAAGGGTCTTTCCGCTTGAGGAACTTAAGGATACCAGAAATACCTCCGCGAGAAGGTATAAACGCCTTGCAAGGGTAGGCCTGTAGGACTTGTATTAATTTCATATCCCTTCCGCCGTCTGACGCCGGGACTACGTTCAATCATCTATTTATTGCCGGTCGCGTCCAATCCGGTAACTCTGTCTCTCTCTCTCTCTTCTCTCTTTCTCTTTCTCTTTTCGAGATATCGCCTAGATGTGAGGGAGTGGTCGAATGGTCATTAATTTCCCCTTGTACCCTCACTAAGGGTCACTGATGGAAAACACGAGTCTCACCTGTATAGTGAGACTAAATTATGAAGCGACCGTATCAAAATTTGATAAACGTGTCAAATAAATGTCCAGATCATCATATTTTCAATCGATTTATGACTCATCTAACAATTACATTTAATAACAATAAAATTAATAAATATTAATTTTATAAAATATATAAAGACTGTTGAAATGAATTAACCAGTAAATATGCTACTATTAATAAGTTACTTTCATTAGCAGCATTCTAAATTTATATTTCAAAAATGAGATATTAAGTTAACAATCTTTATATTATAATTTTTATTTTAAATAAAAATTAAATAATCTTAAATATTAATATTACAAAATAAGATACACTTTATTGCAATAGATTCAGCACCAAAGACTGAGAAAGGATAATATCTGCATAATATAAACGAACAAAACTCGCGATCAAAATGGACCAATACGCAAACGTTTACAAGCAGTCTCTACGGAGCTTTGCGTGTCAGGCGGCGCGGTAAACATACAAATCCCGAAACGGAAATCTCGGAAACGTAGCAGAGAATTGGGACAACGCGCGCCCTTCGAAGTATCACCAAAGCTCAACGGCGCGGGTTGCTCGGCGCGAAGTTGGACGCGTCCTATTAACGAAAACGAGCCGATTCCTTGCTTCTAACTGCGAATGCGCCGCACACCGTACACCGTAAAGGAATTTGCGGTCCGAGTTGCTACGCTTTCCGAGATCTGCAGCGACCTTTCACCCTACACCCTACACCTTGGACCCGTTTCCCATCCTCCTCGCTCTCGCACCACCCATTCCGACGGTTTGCTTCAGCCCCGATCATCCGTAGCCTCCAGTCACCCCAAGGCTAGTTTCTCCCTGAAACCCTTAAGCCCAACTATCCGCAGAAGTTGGAATCTGTAGATACCTACGCCGCGACGAAGCTATAAACTCGCCCCTTTTCGCAGTAAGCTGCGTCGCTCGATACAGCCGCAGCCGAAGATCCCGTGATGTGTAAATATATTAGTTCTGCTGACCTCGATGATCAAGAAGCTCTAATTACTACGACAGAGATCATGATGATAGAAAGCATACAAAATTCTTCAATAATAAAGATTACGATATAATACAGCATCACGCATATACGTTATAATACTCAAAAATTTTTTGGAAAAGGATGAGTTAATACTATATATTACTGTGTGTAGATAATCTTCTCTTCGCTAGTGATATAAAATTCAGGAAGAAGGCAATAACTGACGTGCAAACTGGCAATTGATAGCTTTATTAAAAAATCACAACGTTTCGACCATGGGATTTGGTCCTTTTCAAGCGTATAATTTGAGATTGTGACTCAAGAGTTGCATTATAATATACAATTAAATAGACGTGAAAAGTTAAAAGAGGTCTAGCAATAAAATACGCGTCAACTGTTAAAACTGTTAAAAATGTGACTGAGAGTCGTATTTCTCAGTCGCATTTTAGCAGTTTTAACAGTTGACGCGTATTTTATTGCTAGACCTCTTTTAACTTTTCACGTCTATTTAATTGTATATTATAATGCAACTCTTGAGTCACAATCTCAAATTATACGCTTGAAAAGGACCAAATCCCATGGTCGAAACGTTGTGATTTTTTAATAAAGCTATCAATTGCTAGTTTGCACGTCAGTTATTGCCTTCTTCCTGAACTATATATTACGTATTAAAATAGAAAACATCGTTTTATTTTAAAACGTACGTAAATAAACTTCTAATTCTTAGATTTTATACTTTATTATTTATAAAATTTGCAATTTAATCTATTATTCTTAAATTTGTACAGTTTCAATGTAAATAATGTATTATTCTAGAATTTCATCTAGAATGCTTTTCAAACAAAAACTCATTTTTTTATATGTTCTAACTCGTATAGTAATTGTAAGTAATTTCAAGCAAATTGTTTAAAAATATTCAAATTTTATAATGCTCAAGGAAGTCGGAAACATTACAGAAAACTTGTTTCATTATTATTATATCTTCTACAAAAATTTTTATTGCGATTCCGGTTTTGATTCTGGTTTTCTTTTCAAACCGGTCAGCTTACTAGCAGCTGGACCATCTAATCTGTATGAGTAACTACTTTCAAATTCGCCCGGAAATATAACGACATTAAGTCGATGAAGTAGTTTGAAGAGTAGTTAAGAAGAATAGCTAAATTCGAAGTCTTGTGGCACCATATTTATTCCGTACGAAATCACCGTTGGCAAGATTCGTGGATTGAGAAGGACGAAAGAAGAATGTAAGCGAAAGAATGACATGATAAGTGTATCAGTGAATAAGTGAGTGAGTAAGTGAATGAAAAAGAAAGAGAAAGAGAGTTTCCATCCAGTAAAGATAATAACCACGGAGAAACTCACGGGAAGGCAGAGCGGCTAGATTAAGGAATCCTATGCGAAACTAACGTTAGGCAATTATGGATGCCGATTGCCAGCATCTGACAATTTTGCGTGGACCGCCAATTTTCATGTGATATAGCTACTGCGACTTGGAATTAATTAAGCTTAAGTTACGAGCAGGAGATGCAAGGCGCAAATTTGCCGAAGGTTGTTCAGGAGATCGTCGGAACTTAGAACGATTCCGACGCGTCTCGAAGGAGTACGAGATCGATGTGCCGTGAGGGACAAGCGTTTCGAAACTGGACATATCTTATCTTAAATTAGATACATCACGATATATTGAGTAGTAATATTATCTTACTTAAAATTAGTAATATTATTTTGTTAAATGACTTGACAATATAGAAAGTCTTTTTAGTTTAATTATAAGGTGTAGTAAAAAGAAATCCATTATTTTTGCATTAAATTGAAGGCTTTATTTAGCATAGTTAGAATGATCCGATTTAGGTCAAATATGCACCGTTTTGTTCGATAACTTGTTGCCATTTTGAAGGTAATTTCATTATGCCTCTCTCATAGAAACCCTCGTCCCTATTGACAAAAAACTGGGACAGTCGATTTTCACAAGCTTCTCTTGAGGCGAATTTTTCACCAGCAAAATCATTCGCCATAGACAGGAACAGGTGGTAATCACTTGGTGTCAGGTCCGGACTATAAGGTGGATGCATAAGAACCTCCCAACCAAGCTCCCGGAGCTTCTGGCGAGTCACTATCAATGTGTGTGGCCTGGCGTTGTCCTGATGGAACACAATTCCTCTCCTATTGGCCGCTTCTGGGCGATTGCTTCTTTCAGACGGTCCAATTGTTGACAGTACAGGTCTGAATTAAGAGTTTGGCCGTAGGGGAGCAGCTCATAGTAGATGATTCCCTGCCAATCCCACCAAACACACAGCAAAACCCTTCCTGACCGTCAATCCTGGCTTGGCCACCGTTTGCGTCGGCTCACCGCGATTCGACCACGACCGTTTTCGCTTGACGTTGTTGTAAGTGACTCACTTTTCATCACCAGTAACCATCCGCTTCAGAAATAGGTCGATTTTGTTGCGATTCAGCAGCGATTCGCAGATGGAAATTCGGTCCATGAGGTTTTTTTGCGTTAACTCGTGTGGCACCCATATATCGAGCTTCTTTTTATCCAGCCTTATTTAAGTGGTTCCAAACGGTTTTTTGTGCAATGTTTAGCTCCTGGGCAATCAAAACAGTGCTTACATGACGGTCGGACTCGACGATTTCCGTCGAGACGATTATTTTATCGACATTTTCGAAGGCCATGTTTTCCAGAGCGTGGTAAATCTTTGACATCAAAATTACCGGAACGGAATCGACGAAACCAATATTGTGCGTAACTGGCTGTTACAGTATGAGGACCATAAACAGTATTCACATTTTCAGCCGCCTGGCTTGCGTTTTCGCCCATATCGAAGAAAAACTGTAAAATATAACGTATTTTCTCTTTACTGGTGTCCATCTTTGACGTGCGCTCAAACAATACTAAATCAAGCAATCACAAAACTGTCTGAGTTTTTTTAGTACGAAATCTGATTTTTCTAACGCCATCTAGCGTAACCCGATCGCACTTATACAACGCGAGATACAGATTACTAAAGCCATCTATTAGAAAAATAATGGATTTCTTTTTACTCCACCTAATATAATAATATTTCTACTTGAAAGAGACTGCGAAAGGTGTTAAACTCTGTATAAATTTTAATTACAAACACTTACATTTTTAATTAAATATCCTAAAACAATTCTGGTTTAGCCAAATGTAAATATATTATACCTATCTTAGATCTATCTTAGATAACGTAAATATATAATAAATATATAATAAATATATAATATCTATTAGATAACGTAAATAGGCAAGAAATATTAAGTATTATACAATGCATACATATCAAAATTATATCTTTTGTATCTGAATTATATGAAAATAATTTTAACTGATTTATATATCTTAAATTTTATTACAACTGTCGTATCTAAAATTTAAAAAAACATGAATTTACATTAATATCAATTAACTTTTCCAAACAAAAGTAATTTATTTCTAATTTGTTACATAAAAATTCGTAATTAAAAAACTAAAGTATATTATCGCGAGAAAAAGAGAGAGAGAGAGAGAAATTTTGTAATTAAAGCTTATACACAAATACAAGAAAGAGAAAGAGAAAAAGAATTTGCATTAAAAATGTCCCTCGAATTTTAAAAATAAGTTAAAGCGCGCAATAGCCCAAAATCCTTTCTCAGACTTGCATCCTTTAGCGAATCCAGGCGGAAAGAGGATCTTGGTTAATCTTACTAATCTTCAACGATTGTTCTAGTCTACAACGGTCACGAAACTGCACAAGGACCGATCAAAGCGGTCTAACGATATTACAGGTCCACCAATCACCGGCACGAAGAGATGAAGATGATGCCCGACGCGGATAAACCGCTGGTAAATCGGCTAAATTCTAAGTAAATTGTCTTTGGACTACCGCTGACCCGAATCAGAAATTATTTGATTAGATACAAATTCTTAACTATATTTTTATATTATTTATAGCATTTTTTAAAATGGCTGTACTTAATCTTAATAATGCCTTCAATTCCAACAAATTAATTATAATTAATAGTTACTATTTTATATATATATATATATATATATATATATATATATTATTTGACATCTAATTTTCACTATAAATAATTTTTTTGTGTTTATTTCTGTTTGTTCAATATAAATAAATATTAAACAATATAAATAAAAAGACTTATTCGTATTGTCATGTTTTACTGGTAAATATTTTTTGACGTTTCTAAGAAGATTAGATAAAGAATCATTGAAAATAGAGATACTATTATGTTTACAACGAATGGATTTTGATTACGATGATTGTTTGTGGCGTACGAGATAACGAGTGACGTATTTAAATATGCATCTCACATATTGTGCGTGATTGATCAAACGGTGATAGCATAATTGGACAAATTCGTATGCAACAATAAATGATACATTTTATCTGAATAAATATTTAAATATTTAAATAAAAAGTATTGCAGATTTTCATAATGTACACAGCTATACACATTAAATGTAGAAATCTACGAAAATGATATAATTATGACAGTTTTATCGAATTTAAGGCTGATTGTACAAGTCAGAGTTTATCGCACTCTCGTAATGTGCATAATTGACAAACACACACTTGGTATTTCCTAATATTATTTTTTGCTCTCCAGCAAAGTTGCATTTATTGAAAACTAAGTAAAATTAGCAGTTATCATCGAGTCATTGCGTCAAATCGCTTCATGATACAAATATCGAGAGCTTTCAAGTAAGACTAACATTAATTTCATTCTAATTAACTAGACTAACAAAATCTTGTTCTAATTAATTTTTTTTTTATCAGAAAGATATTCTAGCTAAAATCATGCTGTCATTAAATTCTATTAAAATTATATTCATTTCCATTAAATTCTATTAAAATCGAAAAAAAAACTGTAATCAAAGAAAGTCATCAATAAAAGTTGTTATTTTTCAATTTTACAAGCATCTCATAATTAACAGTTAAAGAAAATATTTTATATTATAAATTACATTTATAACATATAAGAATTTTAAAATATACATCGCGATATAAAATGAGAACCACTGAACCGGTCCAATAATTAAAAAATCGCCAAATATTTGAATTTTGAAGAATGGTAATTTTACGTCATTTTTGTCGTGCACATTATGCGCATATAAGAATTACAGTGTGAGTGATGTAACGGAACACGGCTGCGATAACTACATATATAAGGTGTTTCAAACAAAAATGTATATTGATAAATCTTTAACTTCAAACAATATTTTTCTTACATTATAAAAATAATACTTGAGCTAATAAAACAAATTTAGGAAATATAAATAATTAAAACAATACACAATTAACTTATATAATAATTCTCCAAAAACAGTTTAATTAAATATTTTGTGATAGTAAAATTACATACAAATCAGATTTTAAATAGACAGGAAAATTATTCTCCTCATGAAAGATTTCAATTTATTCGAGAAATCTATTTAGAGTATTATGTATTTTTAAGACACCTTGTATAAGTCCGGAGATCACTTGTGAACCGGTTGGGAACACTAACGAGATCCATTTGATCAGCACCAGTCAGTCAATAAACACAGAGGTTTCTATCCGTAGGCAAATTCACTGATTTGTACATGTAAAGAAGTAGTGCTAACCGATCTAATCAAAATTTAATCTAGTAAATTTAATTTCGATTATAACCAGTTACAAAATTATAAACACTAAAAAAACTTTTCAGATTTCTGAACAGAGCCATGTCCACAGACGTGCGAGGAGTTGTATTGTCTGGAGTTGAATTGGCAAGGTGAGTGACGTAATTTATTTCGTGTACGAATGGCCTATTTCATAAAAGAAAAAGATCACTCATTTGTTTATCAATAGATCATTCGAAACAGTGACACAGCGAACAAAGCTGTGTCATGAGAAAAATGTTGAGATTAATATCAACAAAATATTAAACTTGTAAAATATTGTAGTATAGGAATATTTACAAAGTTTTCTGATCAAAATATAAGAACATATAAAAATACTATATTAGATAATATATATAGAACGTTTTAAAATGAATAATATATACCTATATATTACATATAGTACCATGTGTCTCTTTATGAGGTTATGGCATTTTAACTATGCGAAAATATGTACTTCCATAATAAAATATAGAAACAAAAATACAGTAGGACATTAACTTAATATGAGTATTGCAATTTTATAACAATTTATTGTTGTTATATCTACATTTAAAATATATCTAAAATCATATATATCTAGAAAATTACCCGCGAAATTCAAATGTCTGTAAATTGAAATTCTTAATTATGTGCAAGTACATTTGCTTACAATAAATAATTGCAAACAGTTTAATTATAAAAATAAAGTTGTTTAAAGATAAATCTACTGCAGAATAAATAATAAACATAAAAATGTTTAAAAATCTTTACAAATTGTTAACTTTAAGAAATTATAAAATATAATTTTTTTAAAAATTTTTTAAAAATTTTTTAATAAAAATAGGCGATTTGCAAATCTCTTTTAGCATATCTAACAAACATACATAATAAAATTTTATAGAGAAATCCGAGAGGGCCTAACCAGAGATGTGAGCGCCTTAAAAGAAAAATTACCTGACTTTACACCCGGCCTGGCTATCGTCCAAGTAGGCGCGAGGGAAGATTCGAACGTCTACATAAAAATGAAAATTAACGCGGCCCGCGAAATAGGTATCAATGTTCAACGTTGTCAACTTCCTAACACCACGACAGAAATAGAACTCATCAACAAAGTTAGCAAACTGAATACTGATCCAAACGTTCACGGGATTATTGTGCAAATGCCGCTCGACAGTGTCAATAAAATTAATTCTCACCTGATCACCGATTTAGTATTACCGGAAAAAGACGTCGATGGGTAAATATATAGTTGTTATTTAAAATAACATTTATTTTTTTATGAAAGTGTCTCTGAAATAGAGCTTTATTTCTATTTTTTTTAAATAAAATACTATATTTAGTAAAGATGGAAAAAGATCACATACCCACAAAAATCCATGATTATTTGAGGGACATTTTATACTTTATAAAAATATAAAAATTTATAATTATTATAATATCACAAATTTAGTATTTTCTCTCTGAATTAATATCGATTTTTGGCTCATTAATATTTAATTTAGCCATTAGATTAATCTTCTACTTTAAATAAAATTGTTCACATAAAAATAATTTACTTTAATATTGACAGAATCTCAATATAATGACTTTTTTTTAATCATTGATAATATTAATTTATCGTCACTGACGATATCTAAAGTTGATATATATAGATATGTTGACGTATTCATTATTACGAAAGTGATCGAAGAAATTTTGTAACGCATGCACTTAACTAGTGATAAACGAGAGAGAAAACAGAAATAAAGTGCCCTTTGACTTACTATTTTGATAGTATATATAGGCGCCAAATGGACATATCGATTTTTAGAGATTTAGAAAAAGAAACAATATACAATGGTGTAATAATAATTGTCACAAAAATCTTTTCGCTGTCATTGATATTCTCATCGCAAAACTATAAAATATATGTATTAATAAAGTTTTATTCATCAGATATAATTATTCAATTGCAGATTAAATACTATTAATGAAGGTCGCGTTGCGATCGGTGATATGTCTGGATTTTTGCCATGTACTCCAAACGGTTGTATCGAATTAATTAAGAGGTTTGCTATTTACCTCAGTAAATTATTGATATTATGCGACGTAAAAAGTTCTTTCATCATTATGCAGTTAAATTGAGGAAACAACTTTTAGGAGCGGCGTGGCTATCGCCGGTGCTCAAGCTGTTGTTCTAGGAAGGAGCAAGATTGTCGGCACTCCCGTTGCCGAATTATTAAAATGGCATAATGCTACTGTAACGGTCTGTCACTCGAAAACAAAGAATCTATCTGATGTCGTAAGCAATCATTCAGGTTTACGATTTCTTAGTATTTGTAAAACAAAATAAGATAAACAGCTGTATTAGCTATGAACACTAACAATGAAAACTTGTGTTATCACTAAAAAAAATTCTTTTTAGGTGCGTCAAGCTGATATTTTAGTAGTTGGCATAGGCCAACCTGAATTAGTTAAGGGTGATTGGATTAAACCGGGTGCCGTTGTCATCGATTGTGGCATCAATGCTATATCAGGTATGCAACTGTTTTTTTAAGACTACGTTTGAAAGATAAATTAATTTAATTCAAATCATCAAAAAATCTGTTATTAAAATTTATCTCAGAGAATTCTACGTGAAATGTTTTGAATAATTTTTCAAAATACTGACATATCGGTCGTCTTTTACATGATCACAATGGGATCTTAACACGTTTATTTTAACTAAAAAATATAAACGCAATTATGGTGTGAAAAGGTGGAATATTATAACTTTCTTTTAATAAAAATTTTTTATAATAAATATTATCACATATACAGGATATCCGAAAAATTGTCGGCAATACTTCGAGAAGTGATTCGGGACCCAAAAAGAAGTAAAAAAAAAGCTATAAAAATATAAGTCTAGAGATAAGTCATTTCCGAGTTATAGCCACTTTTATGTTAAAAATATCATGATTTATAGCCCGCTTTGATAGAAGAATAAGCCTGCATTCGTGCTGAAGGTGGTCATTTTGAACATCTTTATTCGACTTAAATACCTGTTCATGTTTTACCTGTCCTTGATTTTAAAAATAATGTAATCGTATTTACAAATATTGAAAAATTGAAAAAAAATTAAAAAATACGAATTGAAAATTAAATAAAATCAAAAAATAAAAATTAAAAAAATAATTTAAAATTTAAAAAAAAAGTAAAAAAAGAAAGAATGCCAAGCGGATTATAAATTATGATATTTTTAACATAAAAATGGCTATGACTCGGAAAAAACTTACTTCCAGATCTATATTTATATTGCTTTTTTTCCTTCGTTTGGAGTCATGAATCACTTCCCGAAGTACTGCGGGCAATTTTCCGGACACCCTGTATACTTGCAAGTGAACGTTGAACTATGAATGTGTTAATGTGTATTACATTTATTTCATACATCAATGTTATCACCCTTTCTGCCTAGCTCCTTCCCTTCTCTTCTTCCGCCCGCCCCTTCATTTCGACATTACCAAGCATTACCACATCCACATATCTTCGATTATGAATAAAAAGTACAGAAAACATAGTCGATCTTTTAGTTTAAGATCAGTCTCATTCGAGTACGTGCGTCATGCAAACGTGTAATGTGTTAGTTTCTGATAACACAAATGCATTAAGCATTTATCTCCAAAATAGGCAATGCACATAATCAATTTCATATCATCACATAGGTATTGTAATTATGTATAATTTTACTTTAAAGTAAATTCTCATTTTTTCTCTTTTATATTTGAAATAATTTTATAGAAAAACTTTGAGAATTTACTAAGCTTGATCAATATTATTAAAACATTAAGGACGTTTCAGATCCCACTAAGAAAAGTGGACATCGTCTAGTGGGCGACGTAGCGTATCAGGAAGCTGCCAAAGTAGCTTCGTACATTACACCAGTACCAGGCGGCGTTGGACCAATGACAGTAGCAATGTTAATGAAAAATACCGTGATATCCGCGCAAAAAACGGCGCAAAAACTCCTCAACATCCAATGGGAATTGCGGACTCTTAAACTGAATCCTGTGAAACCTGTACCAAGTGACATTGATATCTCCAGAAGTCAGGAGCCAAAACCGATCAGTGTATTAGCCGAAGAAATCGGATTATTTCCGAACGAGTTCAGCCCTTACGGCAGCAAGAAGGCTAAGATCGGTCTCAGCGTGCTGCAACGACTAAAGAATCAACCAAATGGAAAGTTTGTTGTGGTGGCGGGCATCACGCCAACGCCGTTTGGCGAAGGAAAGAGCACGACTTCCGTTGGATTGGTACAAGCACTAACGGCGCACAGAGGCAAAAATTCTTTTGTTACCCTTAGACAACCAAGCCAGGGTCCTACGTTTGGTGTTAAAGGGGGAGCTGCTGGAGGAGGATACTCACAGGTATGAGAAATTTCTTCGTATAGCGATACAATCGATATTTAATGAAAACATGATAACTGTTCAATACCATGAACTAACATTGACTTTTTAAATAGGTAATACCTATGGAGGAATTCAATCTTCACCTGACCGGTGACATTCATGCTGTTACCGCCGCAAATAATCTTATGGCAGCGCAAATTGATGCGCGATACTTCCACGAATCGACTCAAAGTGACAAAGCCCTTTACGATCGGCTGGTACCGACTATTAAGGGTGTTAGGAAGTTTTCAAAAATCCAGCTGAAACGATTGGAAAAACTTGGCATCACGAAAACTGATCCAAAATCATTAACGGAAGAAGAGCAACGTCGATTTGCGAGACTTGACGTCGATCCAAACAACATCACATGGACGCGAGGTGCGATATAAGAACTTAAGAATGATGTATTCTAAAAGAGATATTGTGTTTATAACAATAACATCTTTTGTACAGCGGTGGATATTAACGATCGGTTTTTACGGAAAATCACCATCGGTCAGAGCTCAACCGAGAAAGGAAAGACAAGAGAAACTTCGTTCTGTATTTCCGTTGGGTCTGAAATAATGGCAATCCTAGCATTATCAACCAGTGTTGAGGATATGAAGAGACGGCTTGGTAATATCGTCGTCGGATTTAGCAAAAGCGGCGAGCCTTTAACTGCTGAAGATTTTGTTAGTATAATTATACAATTATAAATGTAAAATATCTAAATTAATCATCTGATATTACTATTATTTATATGAAGCAGCAATTATTTTAATTTTTTACTATCTATCTTAAATTATATAAATAATTTAAAGTATAATCATGCATACGATTATGTAATTAGATATATAAGTACCATTTAGAGTATTCTTTATATCTTTATTGCATGTAAAGAAAATAATATTTGCAACTTGTCTAAATATCTATCTAATTCCCAGGGTATGACGGGAGCAATGGCAATTCTGCTAAAAGATGCTATAGAGCCAACACTTATGCAATCATTGGAAGGTACACCAGTAATGGTACACGCTGGACCGTTCGCCAATATAGCCCACGGTTGTTCATCCATTATCGCTGACGCTACTGCTCTGAAATTGGTCGGGCCAAAAGGTATTGTAGTAACGGAAGCCGGATTCGGATCGGACATCGGCATGGAAAAATTCTTCAACATCAAGTGTCGTACTTCCGGACATGTACCAAATGCTGTTGTACTCGTGGTGACTATCAGAGCACTGAAAATGCATGGTGGTGGACCGCCAGTAACGACCGGGGCACCGCTAAAGAAAGAGTATCTCGAAGAAAATATCGAACTTGTTAGAAAAGGACTGCCAAATATGGAAAAACATATTAGCAATGGTCTAAAATATGGCGTGCCGGTAGTTGTCGCTATTAACTCTCACAGGTGTTTTTTTTTCTTATAAATAATGACAGCAAAAGCCGAATAATTTACAACCGCAAGAATGCTAGTCTTGAATCTGTGTTCTTTCTTTGTGATAATATTGTATGAAATTTTTGTAATTATTTTACTACTCAGAGAACATTATAATGTCTCAAAGATGTCTAAAAGATATTATGAATTTTTTTTAATACGTTTTTAGACACGTGTTGTCTGGATAGGCTATCAAATTTTTACACTAGCTAAAAACTTCACACACAAGATACTTTATAGTTCTAAAAATTCTATTTCATGAAAATTTTTCTTCTTCCTTACATAAATTTTATAGAAACAAAGTAGATATGAACTATATCATTTAAATTAATATAATCGATTATATAAAATATTTAATATATAAAATTAATATATAAAATTATTATATAAAATTATATAAAATAATTAAATTATATAATCGACCACAGATAAGTATATATATATATGTTAATTTTTCAGTACTGACACTCAAGCGGAACTAGAACTCGTTAGGCAAGCAGCGTTAGAAAGTGGTGCAACTAATGCAGTAATATGCACTCATTGGGCCGAAGGTGGAGCTGGTGCTGTAGCTCTTGCGGATGCAGTGATAGCCGCCACTGAAGAAAATAGTAATTTTAAACTGTTGTACAATCTCGAGAGCAGTATTGAAGAAAAAATTAATAAGATCGCCAAAGAGATGTACGGTGCTGGCCAAGTCATTCTCGCGGAAAAAGTAAGCAAATCTTTATGCCATGCGCATAAACTGCTGCCACAAAATATTACTAATATTATTAAAAATCCCTGAATCTTACATATTCCAATATGAAGAAAGTAATTTTTATTAACATCATCTACACTCGTATCGACAATCACGTGATTTTCCTTCAACAAAAGAATTATATCTGTTACGCAAAAAATTCTAGTATGCTACGTTAAGACTAATATTTTATATATTGTCATAACATAATTATTACAATATGTAAACTTTTGCCATTTGTTATAGGTGCAGAAAAAAATCGAAAACTATAACAAATTAGGATATAACAAACTCCCAATATGTATGGCAAAAACATCAAATTCGTTAACTGGAGATCCAGCTATCAAAGGTGCACCAACTGGTTTCACCCTCGATATCACAGATATATTTGTTTCAGCCGGTTCCGGATTTGTTGTTCCCATGGTGGGAGAGGTAAATAATTTTCTCAACTATACAATTAGTAATAAAATATTATCTAGATTTTTATGTTATATCATTATACATTTCAGATTATGATGATGCCCGGACTTTCGACTAGACCAAGCATCTATGATATGGACTGGAATAGTGAAACAAATGAAATAGAAGGCTTGTTTTAAATTAAATGTCTATTTTTCAAAGAAAGAAGCAGTTTCGCAATATGTGATGTATTAATAATTCCTCAAATTCATATGTCAATACATAGCCAATATATTTTTTTGTATTCAAGAAATTTACATTCTTTATTATTTATGTACAGCATAACAATACATCCTGTTAAAATATTATATTGTATACATATTCCAAGTATACCATCTCAACAAATTCATACATTGATAAAAAAGTATGAACTATTACAAGTTTACATACATTGTATGTTTTAATTTGTACACAAAAGATATTTATTTCACTTTCATAATAACACGCAATTTTGCCGATCGCGATCTCGGGTTTGACTCAATTTCTTCAGCTGTAGGTGTCAAAACATGTTTATGCATCATTTTCCATGGTGTTTCTGTCAATCTTTCGACTTCATTCTTATTAAACACCTTACCATGATGTGCATATCTTAACCCCACGGTATTAGCCACATTATCTGTTATGTTTCCAGAAATATGTCTTTTGACTATAGTATCTTCGAGTGAATGAAAAGAAATCGTTATTAAACGACCAGACAGTTTCAAGTATATTTGTGCAAGGAGTATACCGTAATTAATTTCATTTAATTCGTTATTGACAAAAATCCTGAGTGCTTGAAATGTTTTTGTGGCGCTATGCGAAAATCTACCGAGACTATCTTTCCTGATTTCATTGCCTAGAGTGGATTCAATCAGCTGAGCCAATTCTTTCGTCGTCTCTAATTTTCTGCACATGTATCTGACGTCAATAATGGCACGCGCAATTTTTTTAGCACGCTTTTCTTGTCCATAAATTTTTATAATACGAGCTAAATCACTTTCTGTTGCTCTCTCTAACACGTCCGCGGCAGTAATTTGTTCCGGACATCGAAATCCATCCATTCTCATATCTAATGGTCCATCCTTTGCTAAAGAGAAACCTCTATTTGCTACATCAAATTGCATTGATGAGCAACCAAAATCAAACAAAAAGCCGTCTATACTATTTTCTTTAATGTCATATTGTTTAAGCAGCTGTGGTAGCTCGGAAAATTTACCTAACAAGGGAATTATTTGTCCTGGATATTTCTGCGATAAGTCATTTGCATATTCGTATGCCAAAGGATCTCTATCTAATGCAAATATTTTTATACCAGGTGAGTGTTCCAACAGTTTGATAGCATGTCCACCAGCACCAAATGTCATGTCTACATATATCTTGCCTGGCGATGGAGCCATATACGTCAGTACTTCTTGTGCCATAACAGGCACATGAGAACGTTTATCAGAGCAGACATCGTATTTAAAACTATATTGCCTCACATTAACTGAGCCTAAAATGTTAGTTTTTGCTAACAGTGTTCTATCAACAGAACATCCATTCTTACCAAACTTATATACAAAGTATGCAAACTTAATCCTTGTCATCATTTTTTATAATATAATATTTCTTATTGAATTATAAAATCTTCGAAATATTCCTTTTTCCTCTGTCTTAAAATGTTCTAACATTTCTGGAGACAACGCCAGATTACACTGCTCCTTATTTAATCCGCTTGCAGAAGTTAACAAGGAGCGTTTATAAAGTTGTCCATAATAATTTGATGAAATCTTTTTTAAGCTTAAATAATATCGATTACACTGTTCCGGATTCGGTTGGCTGGCAGCTTCACCCTTCGCAAATGTAATCTTCAGCTGATCACGAATATGTTGTCCCAAGTCACTAAAAACCATCGAGTCAAGCAGATCAATAGAAAAACGAGAGAAATTTAAATAAGTCGCGAGAATTAAAAGTTCGGTAAGCTATATATGTGCGTTTCATCATGAAAATGTAAAGGATTATTCTAACCTAATTAATGATGTATTTATAGAAACAAATACCGATGTTGCCAATGACTCAGGCTATTGCATTCAAAACAATTACATGTACTTCGCTTCGCGTTATATCATAATTACCTGCCAACTTTGCTTTTATCCAATGGCCATGATTCCAACAATTTCATATAATTCTTATAGGTACCGGCCATGACGTCCGCCAGCTTTTAAAGTACGACGCGATGGTCGCGACGCTATTGTGACATGCGTTTGATAGCAAAAACGTTCACCGTGATTTACTCTACCGATCATTTACAGCGATGTACCGACTATAAATAAGTTGAATAACACCGACATATAAGTTGTATAATTTTGAATCACGCTCGTGACGTATTTTTATTGTGATGTATTTATAGCTCTCTATCTTTGCGATACATTTAAAACGCATAATATATTTAAAATTCATAATATTAGCTAAAAATTGCACTTGGGAAAAACCCTTCTCCTATCCTTCTCAAAGCAAAATAGTCTAATTATAAATATTTCTCAAGTTTAATGAGTTAAGTATATTATAAAGAAATATGTCAACTAAAGAAATATAGCAAATCATTCTATTTATCAAGATTAAAAAACTTAACTTTGATACATAGCCAATCGTTGGTAATATTGCGATAGTGGATTATAGCTAATTATAGAGTAAAAAATAACTAAAAAAATATTCTAAAGAAATACTCTAAATAAATATTTTTTTTAAATATTCTAAAAAAATTGTGGAAGTTATTTAACTACTTAAATGAGGAAAGTGTAATGCAACTAATTAAGAGGTTCGATCATACGCTCTCTAATCAGCAAAGGCTGTTTTTAAAAATGTTTTAAAAATTTTTGAAAAACGTTAAATTAATGAGTCTAAAATAAACGTTTTTTTTTAAATAAATAAAACTTAAACTATTAATTTAAAACATCCTTTATATTTAAAAAAATTGTTTAAGGGGATCCTATAGCTGAGGCAGCCAATATTGCTGTTATTATCATTCTGCATCTGAATTTGCATTAATAAAATTTTAATTGCACTAATCTTTTTTTCTACGCTTTCAATCTTGGTTCTATTTACACAATATTGTTCTTTCATGTTGTCTCTAGGGAGCTACAGTCTCATTTTGTAAAACATATAAACTGCTGAATTTTTGTATTAAACAAATATTGTCGTCAGGTGATTAAAAATTAATTAAAATTTTTAATTTTCTTTTGTTTTTGATATAAAGTCGACTACCGCCCTCTTCATTTTTGTTCGTACTTTCATCGTGTAAAATATTTTTCAATTCTGTAAAGCCAATTTAAAGAATAATGCAAATAAAAAATGTCGGTAAAAAAGGAAATTACAATTGACTACTTCGTGAATTTAGTTACCGACCGAAAATGCATATCTAAAAGATAATTTTATAAAGAACATGGCGCGCAACTTAGATACTTGAGATACTTCTTGCGTATACTACTCTAACCTGTACAGGCCATTGGACGCTTCAGCATCTTTTAAAAAAGGAACAATATAATAAAGGGATGTGCAAATAGCGATTCAAAGTATGTAAAAGTTTAACAGTTGAGCATTTTCGTCCTCGAGAATATTTTATGGAGAGTTTGATATTTTCTTAAAATGGTATGTATTATATGAAAGCTGATTGTGGTAGATATTCGTTCCAACTTACATTTTTATACTAAATCATTGTACAAGAAATTGTTTATTACACATAGGTATATGAACAATCAAATTATTTCTTTTTTCATAGTTGTAATTAACAACATTTATATAAAATTCTTAAATCATTTTTCTCTCCTTTACTAGGTCATTATTCTCAAAAAAGTCCATTGAGATGCTAATATCTATGAGAATGTTGCATTTCTCAAAAGTATAAAATTATTTCTGAAGGTATTGAGGAATTTTCATAAATAATTTCCAGAAATTACAGAAATGGAAGATAATACGTGTCGTTTGTGTGGCATTAAATCCGAATTTAGATATTTAAAGTATATTTTTGATGAAGTAACCGATTTGGCACAGATAATAAATAAAACTTTACCAATTAAGGTACACTAATTCATTAATTATTCTAAAAAATTCTAAAAAAGTATGTTACTACATATAGCTCCAATTTTTTATAGGTCACACAAGATGATCACTCTAAATATATATGCTTAGACTGTTATGACAAAGTTATCAGTTATTACGATTTTATCCAAAGTATATTGGGATACTCAAAGGAAAATGAAGCAAAAATCTTTGAAGTTGATAAAAATGAGAAGTTAGAAAGTATGGTAATTTCTAAACTGAATAGTGATATGATATATACCTGTCCGAATTGCAGCAAAGATTTAATACTCTTAATAACGAGCAATCCTGAGGATAGTAATTACAAGTTTGAAATTTCGTTGGGTGTTGTGAATCAAATAGAAAAACCAATAGAAGAAAATAGTCAAATATCTGAAGATACAGTGGAATTTGTTAACACTGTCCGTACACAGAAATTAAACACAGAAAGTGAATTACATGAATTGTTATTGAATCATGATATCATTGACGAAGATATAACAAATGATGACAAACAAGATATCAATCGGATACATAGTTCGCAAAATGATACTGATTGCTATAAAAATCCTCGTATCATATTGCAAAGAATTGTATCATGTAAACCGAATAAAGGTGCAAAGAGAAAGTTTCAAGAAAGTGTTTCTATAACTGAATCTATAAATTCTACTAAATTGCGAAAACTAGATACAAGATTAGATGTAATAGAAGAATTAAAAGAAGAAGACAACAATACGAAAAGAAAGACGAGAAAAAATAACAAGAATCTTGCTGAGTCGCAAACATTTACAATAAAATTAGATAGAAAGCTAGAAGGTGAATTGAACAATGATTATGATAAATCAACTGACTTGATAACATTCCAGCAAGAAAACAACGTATGTCGCGATGGTGATATTGAAATTAAAGGAGATGATAATACAACAGATATGACGAAAACGGAAAGAGAATGCAAAGAAGATGATGCAAGTGACATCGACATTCCAAAAAGTAATGTAAGACACGTGTGTAATTTATGTGGAGCTCGTTATATTTCACAGATGAAGTATAAGTTTCACATGGAGAGACATAGATTAAACAAAGTAGATAAATGTGTTTGTTTAATATGCGACAAAGAAACGAAAAATGAAAACTTGTTGTGGGATCACTACCTGCACATTCATAAGAGCCCAACGCAGTATATTTGCTTAGAATGCGACGAAACATTCTCAAAAAAATCAAATTTAAATGATCATCAGAGAAAATACAGGCACTTTGATGACAAAAAAATGTTGAATATTGAAACAGATGAGGATAATAATCAGACACAGGAGGTTATTACAAAACAGAAAAAAAAATGCACTGTCTGCAGAAAATTGATAAAAGATACAGATCCTAATGCTAACAACGATCTAGCAACGTGCGCTTCCTGCGAAGACTCCAGTGCATGTATGATAGTCAATGGGGAAGAAACAAAAGCGATATCACAGCGGCAGTACCACTGTTTGAAGTGTCGCAAGCATTTTATGCGCCTGGAGAGACTTGAGTTTCATGAAATGCGACATAATGAGAACATGGATGAGTTTATCTGCAGCACATGTGGTAAGGAGTTCAGTGGAGAAAATTCTTTGTACGAGCATTATCTCTTCGTGCACAAAGGAGCTAGACCGCATGTTTGCGAAGTGTGCGGTAAGTCGTTTCAGCTGAAGGCGCGATTGAAGGAACACCATCGGAAACATACAGGTGAGAAGCCTTTTCAATGTGAAATATGCGGCTTGCGCTCTATGACCACGCACGCACTTAAATTCCACAAGAAGTCTCATTTATCCACTCGCCACACTTGCGAGATATGTGGCAAATCGTTCCTCAAGAAGCAGAATTTGAATGAACATCTGGAGAAGCACTGGAAGAAAGACAAGAATATATCACTTTCGCAAGTATTCACGTGTCCCGTGTGTAACTGTGATTTGCCGACCTTCCGCATGCTGAAGCATCACATGATTGGAATCCATCAGCTCGATCGTCAGGACCCCTTAATAATGAAACAAAAACCATTGTACGAATGTAACGAGTGTCAGGAGAAATTCAAACATCAAATGTCACTCAAGGCGCACAAGGAAAAAGTGCACGAGGGCAAAATTATACTTCGTATATTTCAGTGTGATGTATGTAAAGCTGAATTCAGAATTAAACAGATGCTAATAAATCATATTAAAAGCAAGCACAGCGATGAGAAACAATACAAGTGTGGGCAATGTAATATGAGATTTACAGATATTAAAACCCTATACCATCACATGTCATTACACATCAGTAACAAGCCGTTTACCTGTGAATACTGCAATATGAACTTCAGACGAAAAGATACCAGGGATGCTCATCGTCGCAAACATACGAACAATCGGCCTTACAAGTGCACAGATTGCAATAAGTCGTTCGGTAGCTGTGCTAGTCGTTCAAACCATCGCAAGAAGATTCATGGGGACAACGAGACGGAGTGTCCAGAATGTGGAGAGAAATGCGGTGATACACAGGATATCAGAATTCATCTAAACAATCATCTCGGCGAAAAATTGAATAAGTTAGAATCCACGTAATGCTGCAGAGGTGATGCAGTTACATATATGAAATAATTGTGCAGTTAAAATAGATTAAAAGTAAAAGTATAAAATATACCATATCGATGTTGCATTATATATGATAAGTTATATGATTCTTGACAGTAAACAACTGCAACAATTAATTTTAAACTAACCAAATAAATGGTTCAGTTTATATGTATATTTATATCTATGTTTTTTTTATAACACGATCGATATTTTAATGTTCAACATGTGTATAGATTGTAACGTTTTGATTATAATGTACATTGTTATACATCCTACGAATAAGTATGTTTTCTATAGCTATATGCAAATATAAAATAAATTCGTGTAAGAATATTGCACTCTTAATTTCTTAATATATTCTTTTATAGATATATATAAAATCGATCCGTTGGGTCATTTATTTATAATTCAATCGCTTAACACTAATATTTTGCTTCATATACAGGATAAACGCTGAATTAAACAGCGTAATCTTTAATTATCTAACTTTATTCTGTTAACAACTAGAAATTATAAATCTTTTTATTTTATTCTAGACAGCTTATATGCTACATCTCAACATCATTGACATTACTACATTGATATATATCGTTCGACATCGGCAGAATGACAGAACAGCGTGGTCGTCCTCATTCAAATTTAAATGGCTACTCCGTGCGCGCAGAAATTTAAATAGACGCAGCGCTAGTGGAAAAATCAGGTGGTCGCCCGTGCCCATCCATGGACGACCGCACAATCAAGACAGATCCTCGCTCGCCGGCCGGCAACAGCAAAATGCTTTCAGAATGGCGAGGCTATCGAGATCGCAGCATGGCGCATAAAAGAATTTCGAAAGATACGCTCGGGGTTTTATCAAATCACGTGTCGTTTGTCGAAAATCAACGTGAAGGAGCAACACGCGACGGAACTACTTTCTTGCGGAGTGATATCGGCGAGAGGTTCGTCAATGGAGTCGATATTCGAACGGGTTTACGAAGCCAGGTTCAATCGTTTCTTCGTCATGGCCCTGGGACGGGAACGGACGTGAATTTTCACGCCGACCCGTCGCGAAAACTCGCAACGAAATAGGCGATTCTCCGCGGGGTCCGCCGTCGCGAAAACCTCGCAACGGCAGGAGGGTCGCGTGCGGGGCGCACACAAGCGCGTACTCGGATTCGCGACGGCCGAGGCCGTTCATTGGACGACAAACGAGCGATTCGCGGCGCGCACTCATACTGCCGCGCGATAGCAAGTATCTATGCGCCGATACGGGCCGCGGTTTTGTATTCGATGCAGAGTCGTCGCGACTCGCGGCGGAACCTGGCGCCAATTTGTCTAAAAAAAAAATTGCGCTCTCCACTGCCTTTCGTTACCAGCTGCAATCACACCGATATTGATCTACGTTGAAACTAGAAATGCTAGCCATGTATTGCGATGTAGAAATTTGTAAGGAACGTTAATCGACCTTTATCTTATCAGAAGCAACGAGATATAAGCGACGCGCTCGTTCGCTTCAACTATAGTTCGGATAAGTCAAACGTGTGAGGAAATAATCGTAAGAGTTTCCAAAGAGCTATTATCGTGATCTTTAGACGTCTTCGACAGTTTCTTCTCCACGTTGGGTCGGTGACTCCGGAGTGAGAATCCGGGCACCCGAGATCTCTCGGTACGGACGTGGTTACCGGGTACAGCAGGGCGCGGGCCGCGAGCAGAGGGGGACCCGCGAGTTCGCACGCATATACCGGCGGCGTACATTGGCGCACGGCCAACAGCGAATTCGTTCGCTGGCTCCCAACGAGAACGCGTCCATCGCCGACATACACAGCGTGAGCGCCAACCTAACCGAGGGGGAGCATACATATAGATACAACCGTTATTAATCCTACGGTCGTGGGCGAGTCGGTTTGTGGAAATGGCCGGGGAAAAGCGCAGCCAGGATCAGGACGAGATCTCGTTCGCGAGGACGGTGCTCGTCGACATCGAGGGCACCACCACGAGCATCAGCTTCGTGAAGGTAAAGGGCCGCAGGGGCGAACGGGAACGTTCTACGCGCGACGACCACATCCTCGCGAAATCGGGCCGTGTCGGGTCTCATGTCGCTCCATTCTGGGGAGCGGCCCCGCCGCGGATCTCCTCGTGAGATTTGCTTCGCGGGCAGCGGCGGCGTACCGCTTTTGATCACGCGAGAATTCACGACTCCCCTCCCTCCCCTCTCCGTCCCCCGGGAAGTCGTCTCGGCGAGGAGTCTGTCTCCTCGCGCGTACATACGGCGGTTGGATTTCACGCCGGGTTATTGTCCTCGCGTCGGGGCGGTGTGCCGGCTCGAATCGCGAATTTTCGCTGCCGCCACCGTCGCCGCCGCCGCTGCCGCCGCCGCCGCCGTATTTGTGAGACGGAAAAAAGACGATTTCGAGCCGAGACGATCTGTTCGAATTTTCGACCAAGAGGCCGAACCCGCGGGCCTCGAAAGTCACCGATGACAGACGGCCGAAGGGTTGTGAGAACACGACTTAAAAACAAATGCTATGATCTTTTTATAGACATCGGGCGCTTTGGCATGTATATTGACGCGATGCGCCGAGACGCCGCGAGACGCCGCCGGAAAACAACGGGACACGCGCGTGATTTTTCCCAGTGCGTCTTGCCGGCGACGGAGCTTGATCTTATGAATGCGACTTGTTTCTCTTGCAGGAGACTCTCTTCCCCTACGTGCGCCAGAACCTGAAAGATTACATTGAGTCGAAGTGGGAGGATGAGGAGTTCAAGCAGGACTACGAAAAATTAAAGGAACAGGTAAATATGGGATTTTGGCCAATCGGAGGAGCAGGTAAGTATAGGATTTTGACATGGGGAAAGGGTCAAAAGTGACACTTGTCTTTGTTGTGTGAAATTGTGAGAGAAAGCATTTTCTAAGCTTAGCATTTCTAAAAATTTGAATCACATTGTGTTCAAAGCACATTGAGTATGTTTTTTGTCTCCTTTCTCTCTTACATGTAACTTAACGGTTTTAAATAAAAAAATTGAATAATGTGAAACAAATTTTACATTATGAAAGAAAGAAAGAAATTAATTGACTGACTATCGCGAGGTTTTAGGGTAAAATTTTTTAGTTTAAAATATACATTAGAAAATTTATATTGATTTAGCTAGTAATAATATAAGTGACAAAACAAACAGCTACTGTCATGCTGCAGAATAAATTCTATTCCCTTTTTTCCCCCTCATTCCAACAATATTATCTTCAGCCTAGTATAAGTTCAATTTTCTTGATTTATACAAATATCTCTTATCTCTAATATTAAATTCTTTATTCTTTTTTTCTATTTTTTATCTCGTATACAGAGTGTAAAGTTAAAATACGAAAGTCAAGAACCCATTCCGCGATGAGAATCAAAATTATTGGGATCAAAATGACCCGTGCGCTATGATTGGTCAAATCTGAATTCTCTATTACGATTGGTTCTTTCGCTGCAAAAAATATCAATCGTGAATGCAGAAATTAGATTTTGACCAATCCATGCACGAATCATTTTGATCCTCTCAGCCAAAGCAGCTAAAGTGCCTTTAAAGTAACCTTAATAACTCCATCCAGAAAAATTCAACTTTATCATAAGATGTTTGACCTTTGATACACCAAACGATTGATAAAAAAGCAAAAATTTCATATTTAGCTTAGCTTTATAAATAATAATCTATAACACCTTTAACTTTATACCCTGTATACATTTAGTAACATATATGTATATTTCTTAACACAAAATGCACAGGTAATTGTTTTAAGAATTTTTATAGACTACAAACATTTTGTGAGATGAATTTTATAACTTATTATCTTATTTTTTCAAATCCATAAATTTTTTATCCATTAATTTTTACAAAGAATTTATTGATGCTTTTTTAGGCAAAGAAGGATGGGGAAGATAAATTAGATGGTTTTGTAGCGATTACTGGCGATAAGCCCGAAGAAGAAAAAGATTCACTTTTGAAAAATGTTTTGTGGCAAATGGATAACGATCGTAAGACAGGTGCATTAAAACAACTTCAAGGACATATGTGGCATGAAGCTTACAAAACAGGCACGGTTAAAGGACAGTAAGTTACTCTATTTTTGCTCTAATTTTTATCTGTATTAGATAATTAGATTCATTCTATATATATATATATATATATATATATACTAATTGTTTATAAAATTCATGTAAATATCTCATAGAGCAGTCTATACAAGTGGTGTTATATAATTAGATAAAAATATAAAGATTACCGGTAATATATACAAAAAAATTACATAATATACCACATATAAGTATCATAAACAGTGAGGTGAATAGTAGTACTTGGGCTCACTTCAGTCATTTATAGTTATTCTTTACACAAAGTCTTATTTAGGTACAGCAATTCTATGATGCTTGTGTTTTAACTTTTATACTTTAGTTAACTTGTGGGTGTTTTGCAGTTTGAATGTTGGATGCATTAAAAATTATTTTTCCCTAAACAGCTATTTTTATTGCTACATATGCAAAACATAGTTGTGTTTGTAAATAGTTTATCCTCAATTTTAAATTCTTAACTTAAAACAATCATAAATTAAATCTGATTATAAAAATTATTGTAATTCAATAAGAAATAAAAATTAATGATGTAAAATCACTAAGAAAATCAAAAGAATTTAAGTTAATTTTAATATCAAATTTTAATTGAGTACATCTTGTTTAGTGTTTATGAAGATGTTCCTAAAGCGTTTGAATCGTGGACAAACAATGACAAAAAAATATATGTCTACTCAAGTGGAAGTATTGAGGCACAAAAACTCCTTTTCGGGCATTCTGTACATGGTGATTTGCTTAAGGTATTCGGCAATAATACTTTATGTTATAAAAATGTCTTACCAAATATCTTGGGGAAATATTTGTACAAACTATGATATATTGTTTCTTCTTTTTAGTATTTCAGTGGTTTCTTTGACACAGAAATAGGTGCAAAACAAGAAAGCGACAGCTATAAAAATATACTGAGTAAAATCGGCGAGAAACCATCCGACGTTATTTTTCTCACTGATATTGTAAAAGGTTTGTATTTCCTTTCTCTTTCAGTAAGAAAATGGGTGAAAGAAATATTGATTTAACAATTCAGTTAGAGAAAGAGATTTTCTGTATCATATTCGAATTATAATTGCAAATATCTTTTCTTTGCTCATTCTTTTCTTTCTTTAATCAATAATAGAAGCTGCAGCTGCTAAGGAAGCAGGTTTATCAACAGTGATCGTAATACGCGAGGGTAATGCTGCCCTAACTGATGAAGAACAAACTGCATATACGACCATTAAGTCTTTCTTGGACTTGACATTTCAAACATCTACAAAGCGACAAAAATTAGAAACAGCAGATGACAAAGTTGATGAAGGTACAACTGATGCCAGTGAGCCAATGGATACTTCTGAAGATGTAGAAATGTCTCATGTTAATGATAAAAAAGTTGAAAAAAACGATGCAGAAGAAATAACTGAATCAGTGGAAAGGGAATGTGTAAAGGATCAATCAGAAAATACTTCAATTTCTTTAGGACAAGTGGAAGAATCAATAGCGGTTGAAAAAGTTGTTTCAAATACTAAACAGGAGGTAACAGAATCTGATGCCAAACTTAAGGATACAAATGAGGATACAGATTCTTCTGAAAATGCAAAAGGCGTGAAAGATGACGTTGTCACACTAACCACAAAAGACAATGATAAAGGCACTGTAGCAGAGAAGACTGAAGAAAATTTAGATACAATCGCAACTGAAATTACTGCTACTGCCGATGATTCTATGGATGTATCTGTATCAAAGTCTGAGACCATTCTCGCGTCTTCCGAGAAAAAGATCGAAGATTCTATAGATATTGCAAAGAACAATATACAAGCTGAGGGTGTCGACAAAATTCAAACGATTGAAAGTGACGAAAAAGCAGACAGCAATAAGCCACAGTCACAAACTTGTGACAGAAATATATCTGAAGAATGCTTGACAGTGAAAAAAGATGAAGTAAAGGAAGAATCAAAGATTATTTCAGGAACATCTGAAAGCGAGAATATTTTAGCAAAGAGTGAACAAGAAATAACAAAACTGGAGACGACTGATATTACAGAAAACGGGGAGGCCGTAGAAACAGTTGCGGAAAAAACGGTAACAGAAACGGAAGTAGTTACGGATGTAAGGAAAGAAGCAACCGAAGTATCTGCTGGGAAAAGTTTGGAAGTAATTGTAGAATCTGAAAAAGTTGATGAAAAAGAGATGGAAACGAAGACAACTGATGCTGACAAACATGAAAATGAAACTACGCAGCAGGAGACAATAAAAGAAGAGGAGACAGTGAAAGAAGAAAATATAGTGGATTCGAAGGACAAAAATACAGTGGATTCGGAAAAACAAAAACTCAACGGAACCACACAAAACGGAAATACGGATGTGCCAGTGTTGGATGACAAATTACATAGCAACGGACTGAATGAAGGGCCTTCAAAGGAAACGACGAATGAAGACGCGGCAGCGCAAAACGGTGAGCCCGAGAGTTTGTCAGAAAGTAGTGCGGAATCCATAAAAGTTAAAAAAGTCGTCGATTCCGCCGTAGCCGACGGTGCCGGAGAACCCGACGTTGTTCCTCCTGTAGTTGTAGCGACGTCTTAACTTTGTTCTTACAGTTTAAGGAGCCCTTCATGCATAACCCCAATCCATAAGTACTTATTCGCAGGTATAAACTGATATTAATTGATCCCACGTATACTTTATGTAAATCGTACTATGTCAAAAACGTAACGCGCTACTTTAAGAGCAGTTCGTAAAACTATCGTTTGTTTCGGCGGCTCTAACGAGAAAAAGAAAATAGAAAAATAGTATCATATAAAAAGATGCTTCAGATTTTTTTCATCATTCTTTAGATATTACTACTGGTACATATTTTACTTTCCTTGACGACTTGTACTTGTATCATTGACGTTTTATGTTGACCCGCTATTTTACTACATCACGAAAATCAGCTTTAATCGTTAATTCTTTCACATTTGAAATTTTTACTATTTTATTCCCGATTACTGTAATAATTTTTACAAGGAAAGACAAATATTATAATTAAAGTTACAAAATTTTTTAGCTGTAATTTCTCACGTAATCGATTTAAAAAATAATCAAACCAAACAAAGTGTCATCCGCTGTAATCAATTCTTACTATTCTTGAGGGGCTTTTTTTTCTAATATTACTCTACACGACATGTATTGACATCTTTTTTATACCGCCTAAACAGAACGACTATACATGAAAACTGATAGGATAAGTAATTTCAATAGAGTTGCAGTATGTTAAAATATCGATTGTATCTGTGCCAAATGAATTTTATGGTCTAAAATCTTGCTTCTCCTTTATTTCATCTTATCAGTGTTGTTCTCTTGATAATTTTATAAATGATTAAGAGATCTGGTCGATGTTTTATTTTACTGCTACAACCATAAAACTGGCTAAGAATAATTATTTTAAGACTGTATTAATACCGCCTTTAACAGTCGCTGTCTTGTAGTTTAATCATAGATCTTTGTTGCGCACAGCATATTTAACTTTGTGAATTGATAAACATGCATTTCAACTCTAATAATTGTAGATACATCGCACAATAAATTTCACTCAATTACGTTAGTTTTGCTTTAATATTAGGACTTTTTGCATCGATACGCTTTCTGCCATCGTTTCGTCTGCCTAATATGGTTCGCGTAATGTAATTTGTTTTTTACGAATGTTGCAATACGGAACCGTTAACTAGAGAAACATGTCAATGTCGAAAACATTTATCAATGAGCCTAAATGAGTGTATTTTAACTTTTATATTATCTATAATTTGATATTATTTCGCAATTTAATTCGCAGCTACTTAGTTTTAGAGATGAATGGCTCTATATGGTTATTTGAATAAACTGGCCCAATAATTGTATAATTTAAAAGGTGACGTAGCCAATTGGATCCACTCTCTTCTATGTTTAATCATGTAATTTGGAAACACTCGCGGAATAGCATATCGATTTGTAGATTTACTCTGTCATTCCTATAAATTAATATTGCGTTATAAAGTGTCTACACATATGTGGAATGCATTTATATTATCGCTTTACAGTTAATCTAATAACAAATTAAATCATTTGCATTATTCCGCACTAATGTACTCTGAAAGCTACTGTACATGGAAAATAAGTGCAAATCTGGATGTAAAATGTAAAATATGTGCACTTTGACTGATATTAAATACACATATATCAAGTTTGCCAAATAAAGTAATTACGATAAAATATAAAAAAAACAAAAGAAGTAGAGTTATAAATTGTGTAGAAGAAAAGTTTACAAAATTCATAGAATTAGGCATATACATATAGAATATTAAATCATAAATTATTTTATGTACGTCTTGTGATTTTATCACAATTACTAAACAGACATGGTGCAAAGTATAAACAAAATTGGATAAATAATTAAACATTTTTCACTAATTTTACATATTACAATCTACTTTATGAAATTATGCAGGAAAATTATATCATTATCATTATAGTATTTATTTCTTTCTAGTTTATCATAAAAATATTAAAAAATTAATTTCGATTATGAATATTATTAAATTAATTTCGATAGTGTCATTTACATATGATTACTATACAAGAAAAGTCCCGCACTAGATCTTATGACGGCACTTTATTTGACAAACTTGATAGTTCGATATACATATGTATTAATTGATATTTCGTGATGTTAGCATTAATCTTTATGTAAATTACACATAATAAGACGAAGCTTCAAGGTAATTTCCTTGTATGCAGAATTATGTCAATATCTAAAAACTAAGTCAATGTGCAAGGATTTTACTTGTGTAACGAACTATGCCTGAGCAAGTGAAATTTCTGCAAACTGATTGTTTTGTGATTATGGCAATAATGATGAAAAATTAGTTAATAATGATCTACGAAGGGTGCGCCCGTGCGATTCGATGAAAAGAGAGCCCGGCGTTTACAGTTGCTACGTGCGCGACGAAGCATTGGAAGGAGCATTCTGTAAATAACAATGTACGAGCGACATGTGACGCTGGATCTTCATGAAATTAAATAACCATATTTCTTTTCACCGAATTACGCGGGCATACGCTGATTCGCGATTCTTTGTTAATTCATTTTCTCATTATTGCCATTATCGCAAAATGGTACAGGTCTTTTCTGTTCAGTTTAACACGCTGTACCTACTCATGGCGAGTGTTACACCTATTATCACACACCTTGTATATATCACATAAAGGATCTAAATGCAAAATTTACGTTCTCCATTTTTGGATAAAAATGTATTCTGTTTTTTGTTAAATAAGGAATAAGAATACAAAAACTCATTTTTAAAAGCAGAGAATGTGATTTTTGCAGTTAGACTCTTTATATACTATATATATGTATATTGCAAAAAATGTGTTAATGTGATGATATCCACATGAAGTACTTTATCAGTCAAAATATTTATGCTTTTATATTTATATAATTTTATGTATAGTGTAGCTTTCGGTGTACTTTCGTGTGCTTTTATATTAAATTGCTATAGGTAAATGGCAAAGCTACTTTGTATCAGCTAGCTGATACAAAGTAGCTTTGCCACTTAGATTATATGCAAAACGATAATATAGATATATTATGTGCAGATTATCGCTCATTTTTATGATGCTCAACATGATTTGAAAATGTGTATGGAAACAATATTAGAAAATAATGATATATGGTTAAAGTAGGATCGCACTTTCGGCAGAGAATTGACTATTACTTTTACTGCTATTCATTATGTCCATTCCTGTTAAATTGACTGTGATTTAAGAATATTGATAGACATAGGTTGCTCGAAATGATTCATTGTTATCAATACGCGAAAGCGATCGTCTTTGATGGGTGATATTCCGTTATGATTATGATTTTTATTCAGACTTAGTGTGTCCGCGTCTAGTCGAAGTCAGAAGTCAGAAGTGACGGAGACTTCTATAGATCGATAGACGATTTCGCATAATTTGCTTTACATTACGTTCGTCGACTATGCTAGGGAGACCGGAAAAAATGCGACGAAAGGAACGTGTCTCATACATCTACGCTAGTGTGCGTATAACAGAAACGAACAAAAAAAACGTTAGTAAGCACGGTTTGATATTTTACGATATATACTCTTGACAGACCTCGCATATTTTATTTATAAGTCGCCTTCTCGCAGAGGTGTGGACGGTTCGATACTTGTGACGGATTGTATTATTCTCGTCATTATATCACTCATCTCGAAGTCAAGACAAAAGCGAACTCTCTATGCTTTCTATCGCGCTCATCGAAGCATCAATAGTCTAAGATCAGTGAAGGTCGAATCATTTTTCATATGTAAATGTACGATGGCATGGATAAATGATTCGATCTCATTCATTCATTCCATCGAATATATACGTGTTTTAATAGCGATTTTAAAATCGATGTATGAAATAACGAGAACGGCAAGTGTTATGTCCTATAATCGCGCAGGTTGACTGAGAAATCAAATAGCGAGAGAAGAAACACAGGATAGGAAGCTTCTCGAATTCTTCCCATCTATCGACTGATAATTGATATTATCGCACACTAAAGCCACAAAACTGCCAAGATTTATGACAAAAATTACCTCGAGGGTGAGGTGAAGATGTGCTCGAAGTCCTTCTCGGCTGACTTTCACGACATCGCCTGATCATCACGTCCATATCATTCATACTACTGTTTTGCGTCAATAGTCGAGAAAACTGAAACGCACATCTTGATCATACGTTCGAGTACAAGTCACACTCAATTACGTCGGTTACTTTATGTAATGGTCATGTAATCGTGTAATCTTTTGACACTTTCAATGCCATGTTTTCGTACCAATGATCGTTTTATTGACGTACACATAGAATAATAACTATAATACTTTCGTATGTTACTAATTGAAAAAAATGACATGACATTTTTCTTACGCGATTTAACATTACAATATCTAATTAGACAAAAATTTGTCAAGGTCTATACGGCATTGAGCGTGTCCTAACGACAGTCGAACTGATTTTTCAAACTCTGAATAGTACGAAATGAGAAAAGTGTTAAGATTCAGTTTGTTGACTGATAATTTCAACTTGAGAAATGACTCCAAAGATCAATGCTATTGCGTTTTGGGTCTGATTTATTTCGTAAGACTCAATAAAATACAAGTAACAGAAGTTCAGATAATTTTTTGAAATCAGAAATCATTTTGCATAACTTGTATATTTTTAACGTTAATTAATATTATCTTAATAGCTAAATCTCAAATTTTTTTGTACAAATAAAATTCATTTAAAAATAATATCAATTAAATTGTACATGTTATGTAATTTTCGATATTGACTAACTCTAAGACCTCGATTTAATTTTTGCTTTTTAATAAGAAAAATAACTTTATATAAAAAATAATACTTCATATCATAATTAACTTTTTTAGAATTATATATCTTTTTATATACATCTTTCATTATGAACGTGAATATTGATTTGTTTATTTATTATCATACTTCTCTCAGTTGTAGAGTCTTTAAACAGTTAAGCTGAAGGCCCAAACGCATTCAACAATTTTAACTTGTATAAAAGCCTATGAATGAACAAAACCTGATGTGTGTACTAATACTGCCTCATTGTTCATTATACAAAAATGCTCGATTAAAACTCATATCAATTTCTGCAGTACTATTAAGATTCGAGTTATGTTCCATTCTAAGACGACATGTACAACGCGGTTTCACAGTTTTGTGATTTAACAATAGATTTACCAGTTGCGACTCTGACGAAAAATAGAAAATGTAAATCCTGTAACATTGCGCCTTTGTGATTATAACTCACAGGAAATTGCGATTATACAAGACGATCGAACAAAAAAATCCAATATAGGACTATTTACAGGAATAATCTCACCATATTCATTAGCGATATTATTATTTGTAATTCATTGGCTATATCTGTAATACATCAATATAATTATAGGAGAGACGTAAGGACTTCATCGATACTTTCTAACTTTTAAGACTAAATATCCCCACGGGGGGAAGAGTGGAAGTCAAATATCAATAATTTAAGTTAAAGTTAAAAATTTTTCTTCATAAAATTTGTTTCTTTTATGTATTTATTTTTAATTTTTATAAATTTTCTAATTATTACATGTATGTGTATGAAAAAATTTTTTTATATATATATATATATATATATATATATATATATTTAATAATATATATAATATATATATTTATATTATATATATATATTTAATATATATATAACATATATAATATATATATATATATATATATATATATTTATATATAATATATATAATAATTACTCTTGTACACAATTAATCTTGTTTTAAATATATATAATATAATAGATTATACAATATATATAATCTATTATATTATATATATATTTAAAACAAGAGTAATTGTGCTATCTGTGCAGTTTGAATAATACAACATAATACCTAAATATTTTTGATTATTGAATCTAAAACTGATGAAATTTACAGTAATTGTATCAATATTTCAATTTCGAAGATACACTTTATTGTGAGAATTTTTGTAATTTATGACTTAATATCCTACATTAATAATAATAATCATTCATTATAAAAATAGGAAGAATTCGAAATATTTTTTTTATAACTTAGAGTATTATCCTTATATATATTTGGATTTAAACGATATTTGATTTCCACTCCACTCAGTTGTTCCTACGAGCCCGTCGCATTTCCCTTTCCTTCTTTTTCATCTCATTTATACTTTCGACGAATCCCTTTACATTTTAATTCCCCCGAAGAAAAGTTATAGTTGTAATATTCTTCGTGATGTTCTTGATCCATTGTATCCATGTGTGTATGTTAGATTATGAAAACACGAGTGATATATAGTTTGGTTTGATTTTTAATTTATATTTGCTCGCGATACATCAATCGCGCTTTCGATGGATCCCTATATATTTACTAAATAATATGAGTCCTAAAAGATATGCGTTGTACAGAGCTAATCAGTGAATTCTGATTCTTTCTGAATTTTGACTGCGTTCGTAGAGCAAAATAAATCAATTTTGCAACTAGAATTATGACGTTCATTTTTATTTCAGTATCCCATGTTATATATGTAACTGTATGTACGTGTACGAATTCGAATTTAAAAATTATGTGTATTTAAGGAAATGCGAACTGTATACGCTAACTGAACTTGATTAATAATCATTCGATTTATGAAAGACGAAATTTTTTTCATATATCATTTTCTACCATTAATTTGTTATATTCGCATAATTTCGTGTAAAAGTCTTGATCGAGATGCCAAACTCAGGATAACGAATTTTTAGTCAGAAAGAGTGACTATATATAAAGTGCAGTTTACATGATAATATGTATGCGTTGTTCTCATACATACATATGATATATGTATTGTTCCCAAATCGTTATCGAGACTTATAAATTATCGTAAGCTTGTCCTAACCTTCGTGTTATGCGTTTATATTATGGTACAATCGTATTGTTAAACATTACTACTTTAAGATTCATCAACATTTTGATTTGAATTTTGCTCCCGATAGAACCGAAATAGCGAATTGTCAAAAAAGTCTCTTTATGTTATTGCAGTCAGAATGATTACGCTGAAATTGCGAGTTTCATGCGAAATTTATATACTCGTATTATAGTTGCCAATAAATTGTAGGATGCCTCATCGATTCAATCTTTAATTGTAATATTAATTTTTTTATAAACTCAGTCATTTCATAATTTTCAGTAAAGAATATTATTTATTATAAACTTTTAATCTCTAATATTAAATATCTTTGCTAATCCAAAGATGACATATCCACATTAGCTTAATAGAAATTGAAAGAAGATAAAATTTTACTTTTAGCCTTGAAATTTAATTCGTTAAAAATGTTTTTAATGACTCACTGCCCGAAAAAGGTTAAGCTTTCGATATTTTTACCAAAATAAAGTTACTCTGAGTAAGCAAACAAATCTGTGTCATAAAACGATGATACGATGAGTCATCCTAAATGTCACGTTCAAGGATCGTGCAGAAACGGAAACTGTACGTGGCGATATTTCGAGAAAAAAAGAAATTATAGCAAGAAGCCATACGTACTGCAAGTAGATTGACATAAGTTAAACGTTGTTAGTCGATTACAACTTTTCGGTCCTTTAACTCGTCCATTCGACTATCGCCCCCGTTAGTTCGTAACGTTAGAATAACTCATTAGATGTATCTTTATCGCAATATGATATAGTAATAGTTATAGCAGCGTACTTTACGAATTATACGTCAATCGATACTTTTATTACCCATGTTTAATCCGCCGATTTTAACAGCCGATAGATCGTACATAAATGAAGTATCTGCAAGATATACAGATACTTCCGGTATAAGATACAATAAGTTTTTACAAGTCGATAATTTATTAATTCATCATGTGTATGATGGTGTCTTTTAATCAATATGATTTTATTTTGGAAAAATAGTTGTCTTTTTCCGAATTATTATCGTTTAAAATCTGCCGGGTTAGATAAAATCACCTACTTTCGACACATTTTTTAATGGAATATCAACTTCAAACCTCTAAGTTTTGCAATGTAATTGTAAGAAAATGTATTGGATATTTGGTACTGGAAATACACGATTTCAAAATGTGAGCTTGCGCTTTTCTTTCCATCACACAATTATTGCTATCTATACGAGACATATCCTATCATCCTTTTGTTTATCCTTACGAATATGTTCTATGAAATTTCAGTGATAGTCATAACTACTTTCATTGTATCAAACAAACAAAATCTATTCCATTAAAAGAATAAATAAATAAATATGCCAGTGCTACCGAGAGCAGTTTCTAGCATCACTACTTTGTACATGCATTATTAATCTGTTTTAAATTACCTTCAAAGTAATGGATCTTTAGAATTATTGTTATATAATATTCTTTTTTTTTTCAGATTCATTACTTTAAAATTAAGATAAAAGTTAAGATAATTAAAAACTCACTGGTATGATGTGCAGCAGCGGATTAATTAATCTGTAAAATAAAAAGTAATTAAATTAAAACAATTTCCAAAATAATTAATATTTTTAAAAGTAATTTTCGTGCATTTTTAAATTTCTTATTTATGTAAAAAAATACATTTCTTTAAAACTACATAATTTTCGAGAAAAAAAATGTTTTAATATAAAAACCTTTTTATAAAATTCAATAAAGATGATAATATAATTTTTATTTAAATAGTTCAAATAAAACTTAAGTATGTCAATGTTTCAAGTATATTACGAGAAACTTAAATATTTTACATGAATTAGTGTTATAATTACATAATTACGAGATGGATGAAAGCGTGACGCAATTGTAGCATTAAATCAATTTTGCAAGTAACAAACAACAAGCGAATATTAAACGATAATTTACCCAAGGATTTACTCCGCCGGCGCTCAATGCCTCCCCGGGCCTCCTCCTCCTCTCAGAGATTGTTACATTTATAACGTTACACACAGGCACACACACACATATACATATATAATACACTCGCGAAACGTTACGTTAATTATGATTATTGCACGACAGTTTGCACAGCACTTGAACTACACACGCACCTTGTAACTCTCGACGAGAAAACGGCGACACGAGAACAGCAAAGTGACAAAGCTACACGACACGCTTGACAATACTCGCATCTTTCCGTAACGAACGAATCTAAAATGGTGGAACAACTGAAAGAACTCGAAAAATGCGCGGCCAACTTCATGCGTCACCCGACGCCGAGCCGATGCTGCACCTGTTGCCAAAAAAAGTAGCTTGTATATTAACAACATTGCTCACACTATAACATAGTCCTCAAATATGTTAATTAAGATTGAATCGAAATGCGATATTTGAAAATATACGTCGCGAAAATAGCATCGCATTGTATCGACTGCTCACGCGATGGATTTCTGTCGAGTCAGCGAAATAATAATTGTAACGAGTTATCGATGCGCATTGAATTTATTGCATATAATTTACAAATGTTAATAATGTACGCGGTTAATTGTGATTATTTAATTTAAAACGCAAATCTCCAGCTAGCTTGATTCGAAATCTACCTGTTCTGTACCCGCGGCGTAACGTTCGAACGTGAGCAACTTCATCATCTTGATGTGCGACGCGAAGTGAGTTACGATAATATCCATTTCGTACCTCAGAAGTCAGTTATTACCTTTTCCTTGAATATCCATTTCTATCAATGCAGATTAACTTTAATCTCGGTTTAACCTCTTATTTTTTTTTCAGTTCTAAGAATTGAAAAAAGGTAAAAAATAAAGTTAAGGTGGATTTGCCCTTATGAAGGCTTCACTTGAAACTTTGATAGGATGCAGACGATAGAAATAAATGCTCAAAATTTCAGAGTAGGTCATCGACCTAAATAAAGAGTAATCAATCGATGAAAATCAACATTTAACACGGGATTACATAGGGGTCAAATTCATAATGGTGATTAGTAAATATTATTGGTTAAAAGCGACAGATATCATCGGGAAAGAGTTATGATATAGAATTCGATCGGAAATGTGTCCGTATTACACAACACAAGATGCAATTTGACAACGTTGCACTCCTGTACGATTTCCCGCCAGGTTTAAAATTTATATTCGGATAAATAAAAAAAATAAATAAATAATTTAAAAAAAATAAAAAAAATTTTTGTAGCGTTTTTTGCTATAATCGGATATTGGGTCTTTTATTATCTAAATAACATGAATGCAATAGTTTTCCGACTAAGATTCTCTTTCTATGATCAAAAAACTGAGAACCCTATGGCGGAGCCCCGCTAGGTACAGCCCGCCGCGGTGAATCCTCCTTAAACCGAGATTAAGAGTAATAAAGTTTCCATCTGCAGTAATAGAAGCGGACATAATACGCGAGACGGTACGACAATATATATATATATATATATATATATACACACACACACACACTTTTCGCGCGCCCGCGAAAGTCAATAACGGCACGCGTGTTAAATTTCAACTGTAAATTCCATGAGACATGAAACAGCTTTCACAAATTAATCGGCGAACATCAATCAAACTCAAACTGAAGATCAATCAAGCTCAACATCAATCATTCAAGCCGGATAAAGCAGTTAGTCAAGCAGTTGAATATGATTAGATCTACAGATAAAAACTAATCACCTCGCAATACTTATATTTAATATGGGCGAAGATGGTCTTGATCATCCTACCAGCACTCTTATGAATGACAGAAGAAAGATCAAAGAATAGAAAAATGAAAACGATTAGATTATCTTTTGCTCAGTCATACGGCAATATGAATCGACATGTAATTTTAGATTTATATTGAACATTTCATAAACAAAAAAACAATAATATATTTATATTTATGGGATATTCTCATATTCGTCGAAAAATTTCTCTTACGCTACATTCAGCACTTGTAAAAACTTATATCTTTCAATTTTTAACAAGTATTAATTAATTAAATATTAATTTTAATTCAAAGATGATTTCGCGAAATGAGGACAGACGTAAGTCTGCCAAAAAATGACGTAATTGGATAATCATATAATTACACATTTAAAAATACTTTTTTTCCCATGCTAAATAATTTTAATAAAATATACAAAATTTATGTATCTTGTTCCTTAAGACATGATTTTATCTATGTGAAAACTTTTGAGGATATTTTGAGGTATCATGGATACACAATAAAGTAAATAAATGAGATAAAATTGCTGATTATTTTGGAACGCTTTTAATCTGTTCACCAATAACATACATATATAAAGTTACATTTCTACTTTTCAGTAAGTTAGAAAGATATTTTGATCAGTTTTGACACATTATATTTGTAGGGATTATGCTAATTTATGTCTATCAATCTTATATATGTGATCTTTGACACAGGTACTTTATTTGAAAACTAAAAAAAGAAAAACCAACTTTTTCAAAACAAAATATGAAATACTGAATACACAGAGATCTTTTAAGATAATATGTTATTTGTTTTTATCTGACATTACTGTCAAAATATTTAGTTATTTACTGTTATTATATCTATAATAAATTATTACTTTAGAATAACAGTTTTCCTTACATTACTAATATTTATTTGAAACAATATACAGTATTTCTAATAAATGAACGCACTAAAAAAAAGATAAAAATAAAATAAAAATACTCTTAATACGCAGATTTAGATATTAAATATGTAAGCTTTCCTAGCTCTAAACAGATATACAAGTGCGTATCTTTCATCCATTGTAGATATACAAAAATACCTTAATCTCTTTTCCAAACAAATCTGTTGCAGTTATCATGTTATTCATATTGACTCGTTCACTCACTCAATATAATAAACTTTAACTTAATTATTTAGCAACTTATAACATATCTTACTTATGTCTAACTTGTAACTTTAACCATGTTAAGATGTTGGAATCGCCGTTGCAGAAAACTATGTGCAGACCTTGCAGCACCTTGTTGAATCTTCTGTGTGTGTATGTTACCGTAGGAAGAAAACAGAATGTAAATGCATAAAATAGAAGATAATATTTTACTGTAAATTCTAATAAAATTATAATGAGAAAGAATCTTATACACACACAAACAATTTTACACATAGACACAATTTATTTCAAAAATAAAATCATAAATATAATTATAATTTTATTATAGAATTTATAGTAAAATATGTTCTATTGTATAATTATAAGAAAGAATCTTGAATTTTATATACACACACAATTTTACACATACATACATATACAATTTATATTTCAAAAATATAAATTGATAAATAGAAATAAATTAATGGCTGAATAATACATGTAGCTATTATGAGCTTTAATTTTTATTAAAAAATAGGATTTCTGTCTCGATGAACAACTTATTTGTTTTCATTGTGTATAGTAACTTATTATCTATTATCAAGTTAAATTGAACTGAATTAAATTGAACTAAACTGAAAGAATATACCAATTTTCTTTATTACGTTTCGTCTATGTATTTCCAAAACATACAACTTTTTACATTCTAATGTTGTCTTAATATCTGTCTGTCTCTCTATCTCTTTCTCTCTCTCACCCACACACACGTTGCGAAAATGCAAATCTACACTGCAATTATGCGAATTTAATAATTCGCGAAAATATCGTTACGCATGTATACTATACATTTCATTGCAAAATACCGACAATTATGTATGCAAACAATAATGAGAACATAATTGCTCACATTTAATGTAATTTACATTAAAGTCTTCAAATTCAGTAGTTAATATATTATAAATAATAATCTTCCGTTATTTAATGGTAATTGAAATCGTTATTAAAAATTATCTTTCACATAGAATATATCTTTAAATGTAAAAAATATATATAAATGTATACAAATAATCTGAGATAAGCTAAATAATGTAAAAATATTATATAAAGGTTCATGTTCTTTGTGACAACATTTATCCATAAAGAAACGTTTTTCGTAAGAAATATTTTTATAAGTAAAATTTATATATATATTTTTAAATGCATGTTAAAATGCGTATTTAAAATTAACAACACAGAAATCACTCATAATTCAAAAAATAAAATCTGTCCTTATGGTTGGATTAGAAACATTATAATAAAAGCATTATAGTTCAAAAGAACAATCACACAAAAACATGGAAGATAAATAATCAATGGATAATGATATTCATCGAGTTTCTCACTATGATGTTTTATGATATATCTGATCCCTGTTGTTTGGAAGAGATTTGATCACGTTCTTCACTTATTATTATAAAATATTATTATTATAAAATATCGGTAGTATTTGAAGTTGGCTTCCATTATTTTCTAGCACATTCTCTCGCGAATACGACTGATCTAAAAATTATTGTCGTATTATTATTGTATTTATCATATTTGCATTTTCGTAACGAGTTAAAATCAATTTGCCCTTCTCTACTTAAAAAAACATAAAAGAAATAATTACGTTTATTTTAAATCTCTGTAAGCATGAAGTCATAGCTCCTACAGCGTGGACATTGAATATGGTCATGTAGAAAAACAATCTATAAAATAAGAAAAAGATGACAATAATCAGCATTAGTAATACTAAAATTACCGTTTAAATAATATCATTTTTGTCTTCAATAATTGAACAAGATTACTTTAAGAAACAAAAAAAAATGAAATATTGAAACGATAGTTACCTTAGGATGTTGAGGACAACAGTATCTTACTCGTCCTTTAGTCCAAAATCCACAACCATTGCATATAATGTTAGAATGAGGTCTGTAACAAATGCATTCTGAGGATTTATTTGAACTTGACTCCTGGTTTGCAATGATCCTCGTACTATCCTTAATTATATATCCTGATTCCATGTTACTTATGTGTAAAATCTATAAATGTTAAAGAAAATGTACAAGATTATGTTAGATACAATGTATTATTACCTATTCAAGAATAATGTATACATCCTATTTTAACCTTTACATTAGATTACTAATGCATTAATGAATTAAGCAGCTATAACGTCTAGGTCATACATAGAAATACTGACTGTATTTTAGTATAACTATAAAATAGTTTGAGGATTTATGCTTTATGGCAAGATAACGAACATACACGTTCGTCATATATCTGAAAGATCCAAGATCAACACAGATCGTTTTCTGGCTTAGGCAAGTTATTCTATAATACCTAAAAAGAAATTATAATAATGACTTACCTGTGAACCAGATGATAAATTGCGAAAAACGCAATACGTAGTTCACGACGTCTACACTATACTAATAGTAAATAAGCCTACCGTTCATCCACGCTGCTACTGTTCGTCTGCGCTTTCACGTGCCCTTGGATTGACAGAGACGGAGAGCAAACAAACAACAGAACAGAGGTATGCGTCGAAACTCGCAACGGCATTATCAACTGTTTTGTGAATCGAGACGTTATAAATTTCAAATTAAATTTTTACATTAAATAGGACGCGCTTAAATAAAAACTCATGTTTATGTATGTGTGAATGTTAAAAAAAATTATTAATTTTAAATGTATTAGAAAGTTTTAAAAAAACTTTCTTTAAGTAATTAAAGAAAGCTTGAAAGAAAGTTTAAAATTAAAAAATTTTAAAGAAATGGATCGACAGGATAATCGAATAAGTTGAGAGTAGGGAGATTATAAAACACTAAACAAATGTTAGCTTTTAATTTAAATCTTATATTTTAATTTTATTTTGTGTACGTGTACATGTGTATGTGTGATATGATATGAATGTGTGAATTGAATGAGTATGTGTACACACACGTGTATATGTGATCGTGTAATTACAATACAATGCTTCGAAATAATCTTTTTCCTTGTCACAGTTTCGATCATATGTTATAATTTTTAACGTACATGGTTTTGCAAGAATAACAATAAATATATGATCAATACACGATTTTACATCAACTAGACAATATTAATCATATCATTATTCTATTTCTCTTTTGAATTGTTATTATTATTATTATTATATCAATATTTTTGGAAAATTTTTTAATTAAATTGAAACATTAGCACGACATATAAAAGAGATTTCTGTCAATGTTATATCTATTCTTTCTCTTTACATCTTACATAACGAGATTAACACGTATTTTTTATTTTATTCATCTCCAACTTTGTTTTTTCTCTTTGATCTTAGGCGAATATAAGAGAAAAGGTCATACACATATTTAGTATGCATAATTTTTTTCTAAGATGGTAAAGTTTAATTAACCTTTTTCTAATGCAATTATCTTGGTGTTTTATGTTTTTGCTTATTAGAATGGAAAAACGGCATTTTATTTCGAAATCACATTCCTGTGGTGTAGAAAGAAGGAACATTTTTCAACTTTTTTCTAATCAGAGTTGTGTTGCGAACCAAAACTTCATTTTCACACTTTACATATAAACAACATACTCAACACTCACGCACGCACGCACGAACGCATACACACTCATAAGGTAAAGATACTTCATAAAAATATATATAGAGTTTGTTACTTCTGTGAATACTTGAGTTTTACTTCTATAGAATCTACATATTATAACGGTGTCCCAAGAAGTTACAAAAATTTTAGCACTATAACAAACATAATTTCTTTTTCTCTTGTTATAACATAATGTGTGTGATTAAGTGAAATATTAAACATAATTTTAATATTTAAAGATAAACATTTTCAAAAATCTATAAAAATTTGCTCTTTATTATCAACATTTTCTTAAATTCGAGAAAAAAGGCAGAGTATATCTTTTTTTATTTAATATTATAAATGTTTAAAGTATTCTTGAGAAATGTTTGAAAAAACATTTATTGACATGTTTGTCGTTTTTATTACTTTATAAAGTAAAAGAAAAAAAAAGAAAAAGCAAGGAAATCTGGATTTTTGGTTGACTAGATTAGTATCTATAATTTGTACGATATGGAAGACAAGATCACGTAAGATCAGTCAATTTTAATGCAAAAAGAAATAAATATCCTTGTTCTTAGTACTTTAGTTTGTACTTGTGCACATTTGTTCATATTTGTTATATACGTAGATGTGTCATAAAATATTCTTTACACACAATATTTGTTTCAGCTTTTAAATTATTTCAAGTGCAGGGACACCGTTAGGTACACGAAGTATAGAAAACTTCCACATACATACATTCTTTTTTCTTTTTTTGAAAAACTTTTGTCAGGATACATGATAAAAATAATGTAAATTTACACGCGACTTTTCTCGACCTTACGTATAAAAGTATTTCGATATTTAATTGGCATTGTAAGAAATGTGACATTTTCTTATTTCGTATCCCTTATTTAGATAAATTTATCTTTCGTATTAATTAGATTAAAATAATTCCTAACATAATAAATAAAATTAGAGATTTTGAAGAAGTGGTTGCAAGATAATATAGAAATATAGCAATATAGCTGTGCGTATCTAATGAAATGTCATAAAGAAAATGTGATACGGTAGTTTCAATTATCATATTTTGTAAAATTATATATATCTAAATCTATTGGCTGTCTTTTGAAATTTATGCTTTTGCTTTAGTTTTGGTCCTTTTCTTTGAAATAGAAATAATATATCTGTCTGATATATATATGTATATATACATACATATATATATATATATATATATATATATATATATATACTATATATTTTTTTCCTTCTATTTATCTGTTTATCTATTTACAACATGCTTATTTTTAACAGCTTCAATATTTATTTTATCATTTATATTCAACACATGTAGTATGATTTTACGGATTGGCCATTAACATACGTCATTTATATAGAGGGTGTCCCGTATTGATTAGTAAACCTTGCAGGGAATGAAAGAGGGTGGAATTTTGAATAAAAAGTTCCTTTTCGACTTTTGGCTCAGACCATTATTTAGCGAGTTATTAACTATTAAAGTTTCCCAGTGAGAAGGCGCACAGTCAAAGTACGCAGGGGCGTTGCGCGCAGTGCGATCCCTCGCGCTTGCTCCGCTTACGTTGTCTCTGTCAAAACTTTATTTTAATTTTTCAAATTTATTTTACGTGATTTTATTTTTTTTTATTTTTTTTATTTTTTAACTTTATTTTTATTTTTTTTCAATTTTTCAATTTTTCACTGGGAAACTTTAATAGTTAATAACTCGCTAAATAATGGTCTGAGCCAAAAGTCGAAAAGGAACTTTTTATTCAAAATTCCACCCTCTTTCATTCCCTGCAAGGTTTACTAATCAATACGGGACACCCTGTATATTATTTTTAATGATAAAACAAGAGAATAATTCCGTACAGTTCAAAAATATTTCTCTAATTGTAACATAAACAAATTATTCTCCTTAAAAATAATATTCTTCATATTGATAGAAAAACATTTTTAAATAAATAATTATTTTTGAAAAAAATTTATCAGAAAAATAAATAATAAATATAAAAGAATAAGGCCAGGTCAAACGAGAATACAAAATTCCATTGATTACTAAAAGTTTTATGTTATCCACATTATCCATATAATATTAGATTTTAGTAGTAAGCATCTTATTAGAATAAATATTCTGCAATATATCTTCACTGTTTTTTCCAATCAACAAATATATAATCTTTCGTCAGGTACACGAGCAATAATCAAGCAAGTAATTACGAGTGCGTAACTCGACCTGCGAAATTTGGGATTCAATATAATTTGCTTGGCACATATGGAACTTTTGAATAACCGTTTGATTCACGGATCGATTCACAGAATATAAATGCAATCGTACGATCGTATTTACATGTATAATGTACGTAATAGATAACGCAATTGGACCGCACAGAGAGAACTTTCTCCTACTTCTATACGATGAAATATCGCATTTGAGGCGGAATCGTTATTTACGGGTAACGATTCGATCGGATGAATAAACGAATAATTAGCTTAAATTATTAAATATCATTGATGTAGATAAAACGATGATTTCGAATGTTGTGACAAATATCATTTTCTTTTATATTGAATTCGTTTATTGAAACAGTCATCGAAAATCGATGCTAATGAGATTTTCTCTTTTCGCATCAAACTATCGAAGAATTTGAAAACATTTTGAACTCCAATCACAGTCTAAATATATTTAGAGATTCTCCCATGATTTCATACAATGTGATAAGGGACTTTTATTTATAGCGCTGCGCATATTCATATATCAAAAATCATATATATATTTAATTAAGGACATCGAATTTTCAAGAATATAATTGCAAATTTAATCGATTAACAATTTCAAAGATTAAAAATTACTTGATATAAAATATAGAAGTATGAAAAAAAGTATATAGTAGTAGGTATATTGAAAAAGATAGAAAAACAAGCAAAAAAGTTGTATATAAATAGTTATATACATATATGTTAAATAATTTAAAGTGAACGTTGCATCGGTAGAAATGTAATGATAAATTATAGCCCATGGTACACACGAGCAACTTGGTTGTATTATCAAGTGGCACAATGTGAGTAAAGGAAATTATTAAAAACACACCACATACAATAATATTTCAAATAATTTGCTAGCTCGCATATGCGATCAGATGTGTAAAAGCATTCTGCGCACTCTCATTTTCTCCAAATGTTTTTCTTTTTCTCTTTCTTTTTTTTTTTACCTTAGAAATCAATAGAGGCTCCCAAGACTTTCAAATCTGCAGCTTTAAATTCTGTCGAAAATAAAGTTCGACACTTCTTGTGCAAATATTATATAGAGTATACGCGAGGAAATTCGCTGATCCCCATTTACCCTGTGAACGATTCAAACTCTAACGCCGACACCGTTATCGCTTTTGATCTCCGACACGACGTCGAATGTGGGGGTACAGATATCAGTGGGTGTAGGGATGGCCAGAGGCGCCAGTCGTGAGTTTCTCTTGATCGACGGGTTCTTCAGGATGTGATCCGCGCAGGGTCTGATGTGTAATCTACCCGAATGTACGGCTGGTTCTAGTCTGAGAATCGCGCAGGACCGTGACGAAGGATGCCTGACGCGGTGCACCGACTCTGTAGATTTGCTTTGAAAAGCCGTTTCGATGACACATCTCTTCAGATTCACTGTCGACATCGCCGACATGTCCCGTTCGGAATCGGGCGTAAAAACCGGCTCGTCGTTCTCCTCGAAGGACGTGAATATGTCCGAGTCGGGCATGGACGGTGCGCTAAAGAATGACTCGTGCAGGGATGATGTCAAGGCGTCAGGACACATGAATGGATCCAGGGACGTAAGATCGTTAAAATCGCTGCCGCTGTTACAAGTTTGAAAGTCGTTCACCGAATAGGACGATGGGAACGTAGTTTGGTGTTCCATTGCGCTCGATAAAATCTCCTGACTCCTGGAGGATTCGGACCACTTTGAGTCGGACGGCCGTCTCGAACTGAATCTAGTGGAGTCATGCTCGGCGAAGATGGGTTCCGGTAATCTCATGTCCCTACTTTTGTCCGAGTTTCTTAGCAACGCCTCGAAAAGATCGATCGGTTCTAATGTCGATGTATTACCGGATGGAAAATCGATTCCTTGACTCTGATTGTCACCCTGTTCGGGTGATTCGCTCAAGTCCTCAATATTTAGCAATACGGTCGGTACTATAGGATCGGAATGTCTCACAGGACTACTTTTTTTATCTAGAGGCGATTTAGCACGTTGAGCGACATCCACGGCGGATCTTGGAATCTCGAGACTTTGCGCCTCATCGACTTGAAGAGACGCCGTGGGAAGAGGATCTATAGGACTCAGCGGTTCCGAGTGTATCGTTGGAACGATCAACGAATCCATCAAGTTGGAAGGCTCTAGTAGGGTTAGGCGGTGCGTTGCCGGATCGCCGATCGCGTTAATTGACTCAGAGTGTTTCAACATCTCCAAATTCCTATGAGTTTGTGTCATGGTTCTTGTGGCAGTAAAATCTATCCTATGCACGGGTGTTCTCGATGGTGGGTCTAGATTAATGAGATTGGCCAATTTGTTTGACGTGATAGTTACATGTGGGACGCTTTGCTTCGATATGTTCGCTTCGGAACTTGGTCTGACGTTACTAGACACCGACGATGATGAGGAGCAGTTGTTTCGCGGTCTACACTTCACATTCGGACTCATACGTCCGAACTGGCCACGGAACTTGGATCGTGGACGGGAAGAAGCCTTGTTAGATCTCTGTTGATCTTCCATCTGCTGGCAAAGCATCATCGCGTGCCTCGCTAATGCGTCCTCGTATCCACGATTGAGATTTTGCACGGAGTAGCCGTGATCTTCCGCACCGTTGTCATTCGTCGGGAAGAATCTCGTGCTTACTTCGGAAGCATGCACCGTTGTTGCTCTGAGATTCGAGTCCGACATGGTCAACGACAAATTTGGATTCCGTTTTTGATAAGCAACGTTATTTACGTTGGGCATTACATTACGGCACATTACTTGGTTCGAATCCTTTGTGTCTACGGAAGTGTCGACGTTTAGTATCGGATCCGACAATGCGTTCAGCTGAAGCAACTTACGACTGCTGTGTGCACCGTCGCTCTTCAAGTTTTGATAGGATATAAATTTCGGTTCGGAAATCAATGGCAAACTCTTCCCGTTTATTCGCTTGTGATTCAATCGTCGGAGATGTCTAATTTTGTTGAAGGTCGGATCCAGCAAATACTTGAGGTTTTTGATTTTGTCGATATTGTGATTGGAGTCAATCACGTGATTCCGATCAATTATGTATTTCGGGTCGAGCATCTTCGTCAGGTCGTGAATGTCTTCCTCGATGATATCGTCCGGTTGATTGCTGCAAGACGCGACGTGCTCGATATCATGCTTTTCGGAAGAGATATCGGTGTGCCTACCCGATGTTTCTAGACATCTTCTACTGTAAAGAACGTTATGGTGCTTGGCGGCAAAGCAATCCTCTATGGGCGGATGTCTCCTACTCTCGTTGCTCTCTTCATTATTCACCTCGGCTAGTTCGAGGTTCGTGTTGGTGCCACATCTTGTCGGCGAGCAGCCGTAACTGCCCGGCGTCACACCGAACAGAGCGATCAGATCTTCAGCAATTTTTCCGGCGGCGATGCGCATCTCACCATGATGAAAGGCATAAATCCAGGGATTTGCGCCGCTGTGCGCCAGGATTGGTAAACCCAGCCACACCACTGCCCATTCCGACAAGATGTTGGTGCCACAGAAGATATCTACCAACATGCAAGTCTGGAAAAGAAGAGAAACACGTTGAAGATTGAAAAAAGTCACATGTGCGCATTGTGCGATTCTATTTGCAGCTAGAATCACGTACGTGGTAAACAGAAGTTGTTTTATAGTCGAGTTGGAAGAGGAAAACATTCGAAATGTCAAACTCGATGTAACGTTCGGACTATTTGAATCTACTTTACTTCATCCGGAAGTATGAAAAGTCACTGTGCAATCCTTTCAAACGTGACAAATTTTCAAAAAAGAAACAGATGTTATTTCTCTATGAAGGATAGGGAAGGAAATGTTTTGCATGAGTTTTACTTACTCCATTGTAGTTTGTGAGACAAAATGAAAATAATATAGGTTGTAATATAGGAATTATTGTTAAAATTTGATACATAAGAGCTATTTAGTAATTCACCACAAATAACAAACTTTTCCTGCCTATTAACTTTAGTATCTCTAGATCAATTAGACGAAAGACTGCGGGAAGAGCGGACAGTGATTGCTTTTGTCCATAAAACTTTTACAAGTTAAGAAATCAGCTCATTTTTCTTAATTATAAGTTGAGTGATTTAGAATAAATTTACTAAGTTACCAAGTTTTTCATTTTGTGGTTAATTACTAACTGTAGGTTAATCAATTCTCTTCTTAAATAATAATATAGAAAAAGATGAGAAGGATGATTAATCTTCATTAATAATTAACTACAGAATAAAAAACTTGGTATAAATATATAAATCTATAAATCTATAAATCTATAAATGCTATAGTTAGTATTTAAGATAAATATTTGTTTTTAATGCAATTGCTAAAATCTGTTCTCAGAATATTTAAGTAAAGTTCGAACATAGCAAAGGTGATAATACGGGAATTATATTGCTATTTCCGTATTACAACTCTGTTTTCTCACAGCTATTCACAGTCTTTCCTTACAAAGGGTTTCAAGTGTGTCAAGGAGTAAATTAAGTTCTATATTTTTGAATTTCTATTTTTAGTAATTTTTTTATTTCGTTAATCTCTATTACATATCTTAAAAAATTACAGATGCATTAAAAATAATTATTTCTAATAATGAAAAAAGTTATTGTTTTTTTACCATCTTGTATTATTCTTTAGGTATATTATATAATATGTATTAGAAAAATCTTTATAGAAAAATAGTTTTTTTTCAAGTCCATTCTACTGTTCTCATATTACTATTTTTTTGAGGACCGAATTTGACATGGTTCTAAATTTTTACAAAAATCTTTTTACCTTCTGATTTAAAAAATATGACTCTTTGCAGGCCGAAAACCAAATGTTTACAGAGATAAAAAACGTTAACGTTGATTCCATTACTAGTCTCAATTTATTATAAAAATAAAAAGACCTTTTCATATTACCATCATCTTTTCTATATATTTCTCGTATTGTACCAATATATAATCTATAACGTGATTGACACGTGCGATTCTTCGTTATGTTGGTAGGACACTTTGAATTAAATTCTATTTGCTTCAACAAACTTCTCCCGTTAAAAAAAATCCAGCATTCGAAACGTTTGCAATTGTTTCCTATTTGCTCTGTTACGAGGCGACGTTCATAAAAAGTAACAAGAAGAACACGGAATAGTATTGCGTTTCTCCCTTTTTTTTCCTAGTAATCCAATAAACATGTCTTAACACCTAATTTGGAAAATTGCGTTCATCATTCAATGAAGCTTTACTCCCTCAAGACAAGATAAGACAAGTTAAAGTCAAGGAAACTTTAGATGTCGTTTTTCAATACATCTATTTTCCAATCTATTAAATCAATCTATTAAAGATCTCCAATATTAAATCAATATATTAATGCTTAATCTTGGGCCTTACTTCAGTGTTAATTTCAAACTGCGAAAAATTTTGAGTAAGATATTATTTGAAAAGAAAAAATTCTTTTACATGTATTCCTTTAGGTTTATCTCTTGTGAGAATATTTAACGAAGCAGACACGATGGCCTTTAATCTTACGTTTTCCACTCTGATGGATTCTCTCTATCAGCGTTGATTTTTATAATATTATAAACAGACGATAGGGACTTAATGGAAGAATATGTATGTGCATTTGGTTATTGTGGCCGCATATTATTAAAAAAATTTTACTTAATAATAAATGTGTTAGTGATCATCTTATACATAATAAACTTGATTCTCTCACATTAGTCAATGCATGTGCATGTGCTTGATTTAGCTGGTAGAGATAATATAAAGTCAGTACAATAAATAGTAAATACAAATATGAACTAGTAAAATAGCGAAGAATAAACGTCATTATCCTAAAATTTTCAAAATATTATAATTGTGTCTTAACCGAAATGAGTTTTAGTGACATTTGGATGCAAAATCGAATTTTGTGTAAAAATGATGTAGAACGATGATGTTTTAAGAATAAGATAGACGATGCGATGTAAAGAACGATTAATTGATATACACGTGTTTTTTTTACTTCAAAAAAAATTAAATATCTTATGACAAGTAAATCATACGTTTATATAAAATATCTTTAAACAATTTATTTTTTCTTTACTTTTCTCTTTACTTATTTAATATCGAATTATTACCTTATGATTATTACGTTATGATACGCGAGCATCGAATATACAAGCTTGTTCGTCATATTACACGTTTTATTAGCACTATATTAAACTTAAAGCTTGTTCCTCTGGTAGGAAAGGAAGCACGACTACAGCGAAATAAAATTGATGTCGTCGCGTGTTCAACGTGACGTTTAAGTAGTAACGGGGTTTAATGGTCAGACACGGCGCAATGTAAAAACCTACGACCACAGCTCGAAGCTTGGATTTTACACCAACGGTATAGTAAATCAGAAATTTACAATTTCTCCGCAGCAACGAAAATCTATTTGCATGATATGCTGCAATACTCACTTGGAATGGAAGCCACAGGATAAGAAACGCACCAACCGTGACTGCCAGCGTCTGTCCGTAACGAGGCAATGCCAACGTCTGCGTTTGATGTCTGAACGATAATTCCACCGTATAGATCGCGCGTGCATGTGCACGTGCGACAAGATAGACATACATGTAGCAACCAAGTAGAACTAAAGCGCTTGGTGCCCAAACTGCCACGACCAGAAACACCCTGACTGGTGGTAACACGGCTGCATCGAATCTGCAGCTTCCACTGCAAGAGTTAAAATCAAAGATTAATCACACAAAACTTACAATAACTGTAGTATTATTTGATATCTTTCCAATATCAAATATCATGTTTTCTTTCTAATCAGTTTTTATCTATTTTTTTATGTAATTTGTTAACATTTTTGGATATGCCATTTTGGGATATATGTCAAAGCATGATTTTTCAAAAGTCAAAGGATCAAGTACCAGATATATGAGCTGCAAATAAAATCTGTTCAATAAATCTATAGAATTTATATTTCATAAATGTAATGTGTGAATGCAATGAAATAAACGGAAATCGGCTCTCGAAGTAATCACCGCAGTACATATCAAAGAACTTTCTTATCACTCTTTTTATCTACGTTTTAGTGCGTTACTTAATTGATTGTACACAATCTGTAGTATTACAAAGTGAAAAGCTTTTCTATTTTGTCAGATAGTGCAAGTGATATACCGTGAAGCTAATATCGCAAGTCCTAACAACAGCATAATTCGATACCATGTTTATTCTTACGCCATATCGATTGATCACTTGATGGAACTGATTATTGCGAGGAGATTACATTTATGAACGTGTTAAATTAAAAGCTTGTTGAATACCAAATTAATTGCTTTTGTTTGCCTGCGAAGAGTTATCTATAATTGCAAGCGATAATAAAGCGATGAAGTGTGTGTGTGTGTGTGTGTGTGTGTGTGTGTGTGTGTGTGTGTGTGTGTGTGTGTGTGTGTGTGAAAGAGGAGGAGAGAGGGAGGGAGGGAAGAGAAAGGGGAGAGAGGAGAGAGAGAGAGAGAGAGAGAGGTACAAAAACATTTTTTTTTTTTTAGATTTACTTTTGATACTGAGATAGAATATGAAAATAACAAATAAATGAAGATTTCCTTGTAAATCGAGAATAACAGAAAAATCACAATGTTTAACAAACTATAACTTTGTTTACAAGAATATCATATGCAAATAATGCACTTGTTGAATTTTATCAGATCATATTATGCTCTCTTGCTTCTTCTACTTTATAAAATAATATAAATGTTTTATATATATATTCGTATTTTTTGCTACCTGTTAAAATAGACACAATGTTGTTGTGATTTAACATATAACTGAAAAAATGCATTATGATTATAAGGCTTTGACAGTTTATTTTTCTATTAAAGAATATTATTATTAAAAAGTTAAAAAAATAAAAAAGGGTATTAAATAATGAAGAGTTAAGAAAAATGAGGTATAATAATATTTAGTCCGATTTTTCCGATCTCTGTGCAACGATATATTTTACAATCTTGTGTATGCATCGCATAAACACATTTATTTGGATTTTGGTTAATGTATTTACTTTCTTCGACATGCCACGTGTCACAGAATTATACGATGCATATAAATTATGTTGATATTTTCAGATATTATTTTCTCGTAATTTTATTCATAGGAATAGTGCTATTAAAAGATTTGTATGTATTTCACGTACGAATGCTACTGAGAAACGCAAAAGACGGATTTATTTCTTAAGTTTTAGTTAATAAAAACGTTGTTTAATATTTCGAGTAAATTGGAAACTTTCTGCAATTTAAATATTGTTTTCCCAAGAATACTGCATATATAGGGTGAGGAAAAAGTATGGAAGCCTTTAAATATCTCGGAAACTACACATTTTAGAAAGAAATGTTTCAGACAAAAGTTGTAAGGTTGAAAAAAATCTATTTATTGATCTCATTTTGACTTTGCATGGCGTCGCCAAGGTCAGACCAAGGTCATCTTAAATTTTTTTAATGGGACACCCGATATATTATTACATATTCTTGTAGCTTATCTCGAGAGCTTTCCAAAACACTATAATAAAATATTTTTTCATAAAGTACTTTTTGAGTTACGAGGCTTGAAAGATACAGTTTTTTGACATAAAATATAAAATATCTTGAGAAACATTCAGTTTTCGATAATCTTATTTTGATACTTTTTGCACAGAATAATGAAATCAAGCAATTGGTGTAAAAAAAACACATGGTTGATTTAAAAAAAATGTATGTTGCTAAACACCACTAGTATCTACTTTGCAGCATTGTTTTTTTTAATATGACGAGTTTTCATTATAATCTCTTTTTCGCAAAAATGTTAACAAATACAAGTGGATTTTGTCTGTTGGTACAATTAATTTGATTTGTGTGAAACAAGAGTAGTTAAAGTAGAAGTTCTGATAAAGTTAATTTTGTTTTTGAAAGTTCTAATGGAAGCAAATTACTTTATCTTTAGATATAGCAAAAAAACGCGATTCAAAATTTCACATTAATTATATTATATTAACGTATATTGTTTTTCTTCTTTCGAAATTTTTTATAATTAAAATTTGCTGATACTGTGTTTATATTTTTTGTTGTACAACATAAAGAAATAAAGTAAAGGAGCAAAACCCGACATATTAAATGTACTTTTGATTAAACTAAGTAATTCCTATATTCTATTTCACTCAAATCTAAATTAGGTAGTTTTACTTGAGATTAAAACAAGTAGTAAGTTTCCCGTCATATTTTCCTTTCATGGGATCTAAATAATAAATTTACCTGAAATTACTGTAGAATTAATATCATAACAAGCCATTTATATGTATCAAGCAAATTGCATTTGACTTGTGTATGTCGTAATACACTCTTGCAAGCTTGTATTTACTTCAGTTTTTTATTTAAATGCTGCACATTGAGTAAAAATCGTTACCTGTGTGACTGCGTCCCTCCGATGATTTGAGCATAAATAAGGGGCGAGAGGCCAACAGCGATCGCGTATATCCAAAAGACCGCAATATACTTTTCTATGCTACTATGGGTGATGATATTCTTGTATCGCAATGGTTGCGCCAACGAAGTCAAGCGGTCCACCGCGATGGCCACGGTAACCAGGACGCTCACGCTGCAGAGCGCGATCACGATGCAATACGGCACGATGCAGAGAGCGGAAACGCCGTTTTCCGGTAGACCGGAGAGCTCCAGCTGCATCCCGACTGGCATAAACACGCCAATCTACCAACAAAAACAGGCATCGTCCATTTATTGCGGATCTAAATGAGGATTGTACGAATTTTGTTGTTGCGAGGGAAAATCTGGCTTGCGAAGAAACCCGAAATGCAAGATTGGCAGTCAGTTTGCACCGCAAGAATACTATAGTGTATCGGTGACAATTGTTCTCAGCTATATACTCAAAAACACAAAAATAAATTAATTTGTCACTTATCGACGTCGCGAGGAACAATGAAATATACATTTAATTAAATAATTATTGATACGACTATAGATACGATTAATTAGTAAATCTCTTTCTGTAAAAAAAGTATTTCTCAGTTTATATTATCTATATTATCTTTTTCAGGAATTCTTTAAATTTAATTTTACTCCTTCACATGATATCATATTTCTTTTTTATACATGTAAGCGTGTTGTATACAACAAATACTTTCTATAACTAAATAAGAATACAAATAGTATGAGACTTACCCCGAAATCGCTAATGGCCAATGAGACCAAAAGACAATTGGAAGCAGTCCTGAGTCTTTTATACCTATAGAAGGCAGCGAGGATGATGGAATTACCGGTAACGGTAATAGGCGAAAGAATGCACACTATGGAGACCGCCAGGACCATCGAGATGGGACTGATGTCCAGCCGCGTATCAATCCTGGTGACGGGTATGAGTGTGGTCGTTAGTTCCTCGGTAAACGTGGTGGACGGTAGCGGCGTTTCTGTGGCGAGCGTTGACATTGTCGCTCTCACAGCAAAATTTATTCTTATTCTCGTCTATTTTCTTGGGTTGAGTTTTTTTCGTCGTAGACGCACCCTCCTTTGTGTGATATCATGATGGCAAGCCTTTCAGGTTGCTACGTCGCCCTCAATCAGCAGTACGAACGCTTTGATCGAGTGAGTTACATCGCTCGCCCTTAACACGATTGACTGGTCAGGAGTAAAAGAAGCATTCTTCGTAAGTATTATATATAATTCGATTATTTCTCATCGGGACAGCAAAATGCTTCAGCCAGAATACAATGGTCGTAATCTTCGATCTTTGATTGCATTTTGAATTATCTGAGGAAAACAATTTCCTGCGTGACTTTCATCTTCGACAAGCTTTCTACCTTAGAGTTCCCTTGGAGATTCACGGCTAAGGTTTTTGGACTTGGTTAAGGCGATTGATTCATTAAAAAATTATAAGCTATCGTAACATCGAGCTTATATCTATTGAAAAACGGAAATGATACACAGAAATATCGTTTCTCGAGTCCTCTTTTAACTTACTCCAGCTAACTCTTCATTTTTCTGGCAATTTTTTTTATATCTGCTCACTTCCTGAAACAAACATGTACCCGCATTTCTAAGTACTTGTTCTTTGAAATCATAATTATCATATAAATATATCGTATAATTATCGTATGTTCTTTTTTACATAATGCATAGATATTGAAAAACTTCAGTATTCAGTTTATGAATGAATATAATGTTAAATGCAGTTTAAATAGAGAATTATTTTTATAAAAGATACACGCTATTTCTTCTTTATATTATTCTTAACACGTTGACTGCCACGTCACTCGTATTCGGGTGACAGTAAAGTTTCCCTCTGATCGGGCCGCGTCACCCGTATTGGGGTGACGCTTATTTGACTACTTGCGCAGAACATTCGTATGTGTTTGAAAAGATATTTCGCAGAGGAAGTAACAAAACTATTGAATATTAATTAATATAAACTATATTTATTAATATAACTTAAATTTATAATAGAATATTCATTAGTATAAACTATTGTTATAAAAGTAATACGAAAATGGTTTATTAAGAAAATTATGTAGAATGCAAAACTTTAAAACATTCTATACAAAGCTGCGAAGTAACGAAAATAAATGACCGAGCATGATACCATGGAAACAAACGGGGCGGGAGGTTATTCTTGCGACAATCAGCGATTCGCATTTTTAAAATATCGGTGGGAATACCCAGCAGAATACGCTTCATACAGCGGTACGCGTGGCCTGAAGGAGATTTCACTGTAAACGCGCGCGGCAGTCAACGTGTTAAAATTTTATTATGTGTTAAAGTAATTTTGCAAAAAATACTGATTGCATCTTAAATTGTATTTAAATAATTATTCTATTCTTTTCACGATTTTCAAGTAATTAGTAATTGTTATGTCCCAAGTATAACAAAGTAGAGCAGTAAAAATAACGATTACATGTTCTTTCCGAACATCACCATTTCTTACAAATATTTGAGAATAGAAGAAATGAGCATTCCTGCTATAGACATAAGAAAGAAAATTAGCTTGAATGCCCAATGTTTAATAGATCATTTGGTAGGAACATCTATAGTCGTTTGTTTACGAACGAGACCCGACCTTTCGCATCAAAAGAGTAAACCTTGCACAGTTGTTTATTCATGCATTAGTCATTATTTCACATTTACAATTCGAATGAATTAGAATACGATGTTAATTCTGACACGGTGGATGAAATTTAGCTGGTAGGCGTATTTAAATCTTATGAGAGTTTTAACATCATCATTATCAAGTGGAAGCAATTTGGCAAACGACAACCCAGCGATTCGTGAGAGAGAATATTTAATTAATTTCATGATATTTATGATAAATGTATTCGGCGTATCGCAGAAGACAGAAGTTTTTTCACGTTTAATGTTTTTTTTGTGTTTTGAACTGCTTCTATTATACAACTGCTCTTTTAATAAGTATAAATAAACTCGATTCTGGTTTTTTATTCTTTTAATTAATTATGGACATTATAACAAAATTGAATAAAGCTGATAACTGTTTTAAAACGATGTATATAAGGTTTTATTGTATCTCGAAATGAGTCCAAGAAAAGATTCTGCAAGTTTCTTTAATCTCAACTTGCGGCTATAACTTTTAATAAGTTTGTACTAAATTGCTTACTTTTAATAAGTTTGTACTAAATTGCTCATTGTGGTAATATTTTTGAGCAATTGTTCGCATATGATCTGCAACATATAAATAGTATCTTTGAACGTTATTTCTTGAATAAAAAAAGACAAAAAACGAGACAAAGAAGTAAGGAAAAGAGAGGAAGAGAGGGAGAGAGAGAGAGTTGTAATTTTTAATTTAAATTATACCAACAAGATATGATATAGCACTTATCTTATTATATATTCAAACCTAAATAAGGAAATAATCCATAACATTGTAAATAATAATATTGAATCAGTCTTCTTGCATTTTATTAGTTGATAACAGCGAAGGTGTAAAAAAAAGTACAAAAGATTGATTAATTAAACAATTGGATCGTAATGATTATGTTGCTTGTAATTAGAACATGTAATGCATCACGTAGATAGGACTAGTTATGGAAAATGAAAACAATCAATAAAAGCTTTCATTTTGAGCGTTTATTATCACAAACAAAAAATCTATGGAAAAATTTGGAATGCAAAAAAAATCGAAGGAATAAAACAAAAAACAGAATTACTAAGTACTATGAGATTATAGAATTATTCAAGAGTACATAAATTTCAATACATAGTTCAATACATAGTTTTTAAGCAAATTAAATCAACTTTCGTTTAACTTATTTTCGTTTAACTTATTTTCTTATTGTTTAATTATTGTTCCTCAATTTATATATATATATATTATTTAATATAATAATTTATATATATATATATATTTAACTAAATTTCATTGAATTGTTAAGGCAGATGTTTCTATAACGATTGATAAAGGTAATCGTAATCATTAAGGTAATTGTGATAGAAATATTGACAATTTTTTCCCCGCGATACAGGATTTTATCTCTTGCTTGCTAAACGAGGATGTTCGCCCCCTCATTTCCGTCTTTGTCAATAGCAAGATTTACACGTCAATCGATTATTCGATCGAGTGAGTAGGGAAGGCTACCGTGAATAAATCGTGACAAAAAGAATTTCCATCTCGTAAACGGAGATACCGAGTAATATGGATAGTATAATGCGGTAGCAACGGATATATATTGTAACAGTAACTAATGAAGCTTCAGATTTTATTAATTCTCACGTCACAAGGAAAAGGCACGTACCCTTTAACTTGCTCTTACTTTATGCTCTTGTCGAGTGTCATCAAATGTTATAAATTTCAGAAAGCTATTGCTCTATTCAACAGTAACAGAGAAACACGAAGATAGTTCAAATCGCTCATGGATATTTCTTTTTTTCTCTCTTTCTTTTAAATGAAAGAACTTGTTTCCTTTTGTTCCAACTATGAGGATTTCTAAAGAAGTAAATTGTAGTAGTAAATGCGTTACGTTACAAAACAATGCTTTCACACACACTGTTGAAAGCGAGATCCTTGAAAGTCGAGCTTTATGCATTCTGCGTCGTTCAATTGCACGAAATAAAATATGAAAACAAATACAATACGAAAATATAACGAAGAAAATATAATGATATTATTTTCTATTTAGAAATATTATGTTCTATTTATTACTTTCTATTTAGTTTATTTTAATATTTCCAGATTATTAAATTATTAATATTTTTTATTATTAAATTATAATATTTAACTTTGCTGTATATTATAATTTTTATTTATTAAAATTTTTTAAAATAGAGAAGTCTAGTATGTTTTGTGATTTTTCTTCGAATTGATTTAAAAAATCTCATGTATATGTACATGAGATTTACATTAAACAAAATCTACATATTTTACTTTATCGATTAACTTTACTCATCAATAGAAAAATCGAGCAATTTTTCACATGCATTTTTTAGCTGTAGCCGCGATCGGGATGTGGGTGTTGAAAGAAATGTGCTTTTGAGCGTCCTTTTCTACCGGCATGGATTGAAAATACATAGAAACACATCAACAGAATTTTCCGGTTTTGCACGTGAAGGTTAAAGTCAATCATCGAAACAGAAAACAAATTGTATTACAGCAATGGAGTGACACGAGATGCATCAGATTTCGACGAATCTCGTCATGCATATTGTACACCTTCCTTGTCGATAACTGTAACGGTTATAATGCACAGCAGTTTCGATCTATAATAAAAGCGAATTGGGAACTAGGTAATTACCTGGTAATCGATTCCCAAAAAGTTGGATATTCCTTTGTCACTTCTTTCCATTTTGCTGCATGATTTACTTACAAAACATTCGAATAAATGGAAAATGTTATAATCTGAATAGTTCTCTGAATTTTGTGATAGAGAGCTGCAATAGATTAAATTAATCTTGGAAAAATATAAAAATAATTGTTTATAATAATATAAAAATAAATATAAAAATAATTGCTTTTTATAATGACATTTGAAAGCAATTTATTAATGTCTAATGAAATAAATATAATAATAAAATTTAACATACACACATTTCGATCGTGACTAATACGATCGTCTGAAAAATGCATTTGAAAGGTTGCTTGAATTTTTCAGTTGATGAGTAAAGTGATTATCCGATAAAGTAAAATATGTAGATTCTATTTAATATATACATGAGTTTTTTAAATAATATTCTAGTGATTTCAGTGACATATTTATTCTGTGCGACGTCGTCACTCATTATTACGTTGATCGACGATATGAATATTCAGATTTAAATCCCTTCGGGTTATGCATTGCTAATCGTCTTGTCCTTGCGATGTAAATATCTTCGTGATAATCTTTAATAAATCTTTAACATTATCGCGAGCATACTGTTCGCAGTGTTTCCCCTTGTTAAATACCCACTAAAGGAAGTAACGTAAATGTCCAAAATACGACGTAACTTTTTACTTGTGTCGTATGACAAAAATCTTTCTCAATTCTATTGTGTGACTTACATGTATACAAGATTTATCGATAAATACCAATCTTTTCTGTGTCGCTGTATTTTATATCAACAAATTGTATAAATAATGACTATCTTGTTTACTAAGAATGCAGTACTTGCGTCAAATATAGAAGAAAAATGAGTAAATGGTACTTTTTTCAAATCAAAACTGCATTTATCAATTAAAATTCTATGGATTGATAATTATTGCAAAGATGTTGTAAGAATGTTATTAATTTGGCCATGACGCAGTGAGAACAATACTTTTGATGAGGGAAGAATACTGAAAATTACACAAAAGAATTTTATAAAAAATGCGAGACACAAATCCAACAGAACAGTTCCAATGAAAAATGCAAGACACAAATTACAACAGTTCCAAAGAACAGTTTTAAATTGAAAGAAAACAAATGTCTATAGTAACTTCTCACATAAATAATGGCATTAATAATTTAAATTTTTGATATTAATGTGCAAAGAAAAGATCTATATCAAACAATACCGTCACGTTTATCATGCAAAATCGCTAAGAATAAATATTTTCATACCGTAGCAACATCGCAAAGATACTTGCGACTTTCTCTTCCTGTTTATTTTAATCTTTACTGCGTTTGTACTAATGAACATAAACATAGAATAAGATAAATATTTATTTAAAAGTCATCTTTCTTTTTATATGAAAATTTGTAGAGTGAAAATTTATACCATTAAATGGCAAGAAAACTCGATAGAACGCACAAACTTGTGGATTTCTTTTTGCACGCAATGTTTACAAATTATCTGCATAAAAAATTTATGAATAATATATAACCGCGTATTATATTGTAATTTACGTATTGTAGAACGATACACATTTCAGAAAACAATAAAGAACTAAACCACTATTTAACGATGTTATTCGACGGATATAAGGATATAAATGTACCATTTATCACTTGCGATAGTTTGCGTATCAATTATGTAGATACATATTAAAAATATGTAGGTACATAAACGTGCAATGTTTGTTATAATATCGTCATAATAAAGTCCAATTTGCTTCGGTATCCTGTCTATTATAGCGCTTTTGCAAGTGAGCCAATATGTGGATGCTTCTGAATTTCGAGACGTAATTTCTGGAATTTGTCGGTATTGATTGAACATCAACATCCGTTGTTAATATCCGGTCGAGAAGCGAGCGATTCCTAATATTACGTGTTGGAATGCGACGTTCCTTGTGATGAAAATAGGAAATTCGCAGATTCAATGCAAACTTGAACAATGAATATTGGTGACAATGAAATATGATTTTCCTGCTTTATTCAAAAGCTAGAAAAGAACTTGATTCTTCAAAGTTCGATAGAAAAATTTAATATTCGATAAAGATGATGTATACGTATGAAAATTTGTTTGTTAGATCACTATTTACCTTTTAAATTTGATAATAAATTATTTGTAACACAAACGACCTTGATATCATTAACTAATACACCAGTTAAATTAGGAAATAAAATGAAATATTTTTAATTTAATGTTACTTAAAAGTTAATTAAAAGAAAGAACGACTAAATTTATTTTTATTCACGTGCTTGTAATTAATTCAAACTTTTAAAATACATTTTCTCTTGAGTAAAATATGTTTTTGTCTCTGATTATGAAAAATGCACAAACATTTTGTTGAATAGCTGTTATAATACATATTGAGTGATTTTTAAAAATACAAACATAAAATGAAACAATGAAAAGCGTTACTGAAGTGTGTATTTTATCGTACGTATTACTCACGAGCGTATTACTCACAAAGAGATGTGAGTTTACATTTAAGCTTACCGGATCGTCGCTTGTGGAGCAAAACGTGACGGTTTAAAATAGTTAACCTATTAACTGATTTCTAGAATTGTGTCGCGTTTGAAAATAAGATGTATAACTCAAGAGAACAGCAGATTGGAAATTTATTTCGTTTTACATTTAGTTCGTCCATATTTTGAATTCATTATCCCACGTCAGTCTACTGAAAATATTTCAAATTTTTTATTGTTTTAACCAAAAGTAAATAGACTATATAGCCATTCTGCATCGAACCGTTCTGTGCGAACAAGTTCACAAGAAAAATATTTACTTATCCTCGGAAAAAAATTGCTAAAATACAAGGAAATCTTTTGCCTTTTAATTCTAGTATTTCGAGCTAAAAATAAAAATCAAACGAGTATTATTATTAACATCTCAATATGTATCAAGTGTACTAATGTACTTAAAGAAAACGTTGTCAAGAAAAATACTTCTGTAAATAAAATCAAACAATTTTCGTCGTAAACATTGTAATTATCCTGAAAATGTCAAATGCAAGTAAACCATAAAATAATTTGTAAATTTAATTAATATCAAAAGAAACATAAAAACGTGATAAAATTGTAATTTTCAGTCAAAGTATCTTAGACACATTATGTGTATGTCCCACATTAATATTTCAAATTAGTATAGTTTGGTAGAAAAATTTTAACAAACTTTTAAATGAAAGTAGTAAAACATAAGTCGTAAGTTTAAAAGTAATAAACATAATTTTATTTTTATGTTCTAACTATTTAAACTATTTATTTTACGGTATGCTAAACTTTGATTTACTTGTAATTTATATAATTTGATATATAATTTTAAATCTCAATCTTTGAAGGGATGGTAAATTCCTATTCACGAATTGAGAACACAATTGCATTTTCTATGAATAATGAAACTTGATTGAACTTTGATAAACTTACGCAAGCTGAAATTGACTGGCGAGATAATGATTTTTTAGGTTATTAATACAATTTTGCGGAAGTCTCACAAAATGACATGTGTACATTAACACTGACATAATACAGTGGATATTATGACGTGTTCTTGTACAGGGATCTAATTATTATGTCAGATTTAAAAAGGTTTCAAATTTTGACGCATTATTTTATTGATTGTTCATATGAAGATTATTCACATAGGAGATAAAAAAGGAAGGACAAAAAACTCGGTAGAACCGAAACGTATTCCATCAATGTCACTAGTTGTTAGTGAGTGGCAAAACTTTGATAATTAATAACATGTCAGTCCCATAGTAACAGAAATGTTTGAAAAATGACAATATCTAAATTGTATAAAGACTAAATATAAAGACTAAAAATATAAAAAATAAAATTTATTCTTACGCTATTACACAAATTCACAGTATAACAGTCGTAAAATCAATTATATATTATTTTCTTTTATATATTTCAATTATATTATCAAGTTTTCGGTTTTGGATGCTTTTTGTCACTTTATCATTGATATATTTTTGTTCGATTCAAGAAAAATATTTTTTAACAGAAAAACGTGATCAAGTGACAAGGGTTGACAGAACAAAATATTGAATAATCAAAGTGACTTATTCTTTATTTCGTCAAATTTTGACGTATATTATGTTAAGGAATGTCAAACATTCAAACCTATTACCTTATGACAAAATTTTTAACTTTATAATTATGCAAGATTATGACTAAAATAAAATTTAATATTAACTTTATAATTATGCTTTATCAATATGCTCAATTTGAGAGAAGTTCAAAAATATTTATCACGTGAATGTCTTCAATTTCTCACATGTAACGTATTTAATATAATACATGTAATTTCTGTTAATATTATTTGTATGAATAATGTAGAAAATTTATCTTACTTATATTTGAAAATTTATTTCAGAATATGTGTTACAAGAGATGTGATAAATTACGCAGGCTTATCGGATGGGAAATCATTATCTCGTATTAATTAATTTACCGTCGATGTATCGATCGTTCTGGAATCTCACGTAACATTCCTGACTCCTCTGACCTGATCGCGTTTACTGGTATTGCAAATTTGCAACCACATTTCTAACTGTAGCGCAAATGCGATGGATTCTATTCGGGGAGGGGAGAGATTAATTCGAGGATTCAGCATATTTCCCAAGTGTATCCGCTCAGATATCACTTATAAATCGTGTCAGTGAGTCGCGTACCAATTTTCATTTGATACTAGGTAATCTTGGTTCGATGTTGCATTCGTTTCATAAATAAATCAGTGACATCTCATTATGCTTTATCAATATGCTCAATTTGAGAGAAGTTCAAAAATATTTATCACGTGAATGTCTTCAATTTCTCACATGTAACGTATTTAATATAATACATGTAATTTCTGTTAATATTATTTGTATGAATAATGTAGAAAATCTTATCATCGTCTTATCCTTCGTCCTATCCTTGCGATGTTTCGTGATCTTTTTATAAAAAACCCTAGCATTTAAACTAATAAAAATACTGTTTATGCTTCTTATGGAAAAACTATTTAGCTGCATTTAAAATAAAACATGAAACTTTTTTATTATTTGAAGAAGCATGCTAATCATACATATAAAATTTAATTATTTAAAACTTTGCGAGACTTTGTAAAACTGTTTTGAGAGCGATCAGAATGATGACACTATTACACTACATAGTTATTTTTCGAAAATTTATTGGTCTCTGAACAAAGAACTCTGAACTTAGAAGTGAAACAAGTTAAATGCGGAGCAATATAGAATCGTCAAAAGTCAAAATATGAATAATAAATAAAGTTAAAGTAATCCATAGTTTATTTTAGGTTTATCAATGGCTAAGGAAACATTATGGATGTTCTGACTGTACTAATTATAAATTTCCTTCAGCATAATAATTTAAGCACAAATAAGAATTAAAACATATCTAATAAAAGGGATTACAATTATTATATTACTGATTCTTTATTATACTATACTAATTCTTTATTTAATTATAATTTCCTTTGTTGCTCGTATTTTGACCTTTGACTTTTCTATATTGTTTTATAACAAACGTGACTTGTTTATTATATAAAAAGGATATTTAGAAAATTTAAATTAAAAAAAAATCTGAATAATATATTTAATATTAAAATTTAGCCCGAAGCAAATTCACAATCTAATAAAAGATCTTTCTGAATGATTAAAAGTGTCTTTTCAAATTTAGAATCACAAGGTGGAAATTTGATTGTATCGGTATAAATAGTACCGTAAAGATCAATGATATATCTTTTGTAAATTACAGATTAAATGTACGTTTTGACTATCACCCCCTCCCCCGCTAATAAGTATCGCGTGTAATAAATAATGCGATATTATTATTCATATTTTCCATAATGGCTCAGATGATTAGGTATTCGATTGTGAGATTTAAATATGTATAGTAGCGTTTATATAACTTTTATAAATTTATTATAGGCAATTAATTTGAATGAGAATTTATTAGAGTATTTCTATAAGCTTTTCGGTATTGCTTGTTCAATGCACACTATTGGGCACGCAAGCTACTGAATGGCGCTGTGGATGGGGTGCATTTGATGTTGTATATCAAATGTTTGCGTCATCACCATCACGGCGCCACGAAACACCCACGACTAGCACTCTTCTTCACTCTCCTTGCTTTGCGAGGGTGTCTTATAATGACACGCACATCCCATAAATAATCAGTCAACAGAAAATCAATGGCGTAAATCGAGATTTGGTCACATTCGCCATTAAATAGATCATATGCAATGATGAAAGTCTTCTAATTTGATATATACCGGTAATATCTTTTGTTCAATTCTGTATCAGAATTAAAGTTAAAGCAAGTGATTAATAAATCGTACTTTTAAAAAATTATAAAATTTTTAATTTAGTACTTATATACTTAATACTTAATTTTTAATTTAATACTTATATACTTATATAAATTCAATTTTCATAATTCAATAAGAAAATTTTATTAAATGAAAATAATTATAAAAAACATTAAATATTAAAATTAAAAACACATATAACATAACACAGATAAAATATAAGTATGTACTAATATAGATAAAAATATAAATATCGGACGAGAATATCATTGATAGCGTTGCTAGAAAATGTTTTATACGTCACGCATAATGTAAAATTATAGAGATAATTAAGCATGCTGCTAATAATAATAAATAATCCGACATTATTATCCATTGTATAACTTTATCATTAGTGTTTGCAAACACGAGCACACTCGATTAAAAGTTAATAGGCTTATGTATATTATATATATATATATATATATATATATATATATATATATATATATATATATATTAACAAAACACCGATGCAACACAATGCAACAAGAAATGAAACATCGGTTAAAATGTATTAAATTCGACAATTATAAAAAATTACTCGTGACTAGTGACATGAGTAAAAAATTAATTTGTGTTAACCAAGAGCGAAAAACGATACATATTCCGCAAAAAACTATGGAAAGATTTATCTCTTATTGTGTGAAATACTTATAAATAAATTTCTGTTAGTGAGATCTTGATGGCATTATTTCATTCGTCATTATTCTATTTGTTGATACACGTTTTCACGAACACGCGATAATGTTCTAGGTCGACGCGCGCCCGTATCGACGATACCTTGAGAGCATAGTCAAGGACATCTTCGCGAGAACATTGAACCTCACATGAGTACGCGGGTATCGATTTTCTCCAAGCTCTAAGCTTCAACCTCCACACGATTTGATCATCCTGAAACCTCTCGAATCTAGAGACACTGTAAATTGTCCATTCAATAATTGTTATTTATGACACGGCGTGATTAATTAAGAATGGAGCTAATACTGTGTGCTAACGCTGTAATAAATTTGTATTTTTTCAATCTTATCTTTCAATTCGACGCCCGACTCATGATTTATGCTCTCGACACGTGGGTTAGTAATGTAAAATCGATATACATGCCGCAATACAATGACACCTTGCTACCGACCCGTTAAGGATTTGTGGTTTCATCGCACAAATTATACTGCAGTTGCAGTAAAATCCACACTTCATCCATTATAACCCTCCATTACCTCTCGCTCTACTTTTCACTTATGAATGATCACAGTGTATTTCACAGATAAATCAATTTGCCATTATTTTTCTCTGCTTTTTGAAACAATTTTTCTTTCATTGGCACTTATAATAGCTAACCTTATAAAACCAGACTACAGTACAAGAAAAATATGAAGAACAAATTGACGTATTAAAATGGATTAAAAACTTAGAAAAAACTGAAATATTAGTAATGGCTTAAATGTTATAACCTGAACGTGTATCTATCAGATATTGCGACTAACGAAAGATTAAATGTCATATGTGTTTAATTTCAAACGTAAAACAAGAAAAAGACAAGAAACAAGTCGGTCTTTATTCTCGATAATGATTTTACAGACACATAACAAAACTTATTTAATATATTGCATTAATATTATCCCAATTAGAACATTATAAAGTGCATATCGCTGTTTTAATAATTACTTGAAAATGGTTGGAATATTTTATAGATTCGGGAGTTAATTTTTTTCTGTGCAAATATGTCAAGCTGTCGGTTTTGCATGTTTTGCCGAATAACTTTTGACTTATTTATGTACGCATTGTTTACGTCGCGATGGATAATATACACTCTATCAACCATGCGAAAATTTGTTTGTACCCATGTTGGCGGCTCGCCATCATGTATAAATGAACACGGTAAACGAATATCTTGATAAGTCGACTTTTACATTGAAGAAATTGAGTGTTTTCTGTGTTAAGATTCAACCCACTTAAATAAGTTTTTTATCTTTCGGAATCTTAATTCGCAGTTTAATTACCAAGATATTTATTTAATGCCAAGTATCAAAAAGTTAAAACGCATCGTGGTCTGTGGTTAGAAAAGATTTACGGAGCCAACATAAAAATTCAGTGTGTTTTGTCGATCGAAATATATAAAAGTTGTGGTTGTAGCACGTGGAGACCAAGCGACGCCCAATGTCGCGTCGCGTCGCGTCGCGTCGCGTCGCGTCTCCGGCCTTGAACCCGTTGCTAACGCTTCCTCCCTAGTCGCTTCTCAGATTTCCCAGAAGGCCATGGTCAGTGAAACTACTTCGATTGTCTACAATATCCGAGAAGATACCGGCCTATCTCTTCCTCATTTTTTCAAAAGGAATATCTATCCTTCTTCCCTTAATTTCTTTTTGTTTTAATTGTGAATTATTTTACAATTTTATTCGGACACATCACATGACTTGACATGACCTAACGGACCATGTTAATTAATTTGTGTTTGATAAAATCGGATCGGATTCATAATTCTTTTATGGAGTTTCGACCGACGCGCGGGCTAAAAATTCACCTGTGAGATGACGTGATATCATCTTTATCTATTCACTATATACTATGTCATTTTTTATCTACGAAGCTTCTTGCTTTTAATACTTTTATTAATTATTACAGACAGATCCAATAATAATTGTCTGTTATATATTTACTATTAGAATATCAAATTAAAATTACCTAATATCATTACATTTCACACACGTTACACACGTCTATAAAAATGCAATATAGATCTTCTCTAAAATGATGATCATTAATCTCTCTCCGATCGCTATTACATTATCCGTACTTCCAAAAAGTTTCTAACGCAATTAGCGTTTTGCGCTAAAGCATCTCGTTATTAACGATCGTGCAACATAAAATTATTCGCATTATTCACATCCATGTGTAAAGTTTAATATCATTTTTAACATGTCATACTTTTATCCGCAAGACATCTAGGAAATGTATTCAGCGCGCGCGCATGTAAGTTTACTGATTCGTAGAAATGCATGTGCAAACAATTGGCGATGTGTCTGGTACACTTGACCCTGTACTGGATAGCTCGCCCATGCTCGCCACGGTCGCGATCAATTTTTAATCTTCAACGAGTGCATCAATAAACGTTCATCCGTACAAACAAGCGCGTCGTGGAAGAACAAAGCACACATACTTTTCTCTTTCTTTCTTCTACATATAAGTTTCAATTGCAAATTAAGATTTAGAGATAGTAATATGTTCCGATCGTAATGTCAAATATATATATATATATATATATATATATATATATTGTATATCTTATATATATATTATAGTTTTAACATCTTAATATAGAATTTTTATGTTTATGTAAGCTACTATGTAAATGAAAAGAGGAAAAAAGAAATTTAAATATATAAATATTATGTAATTAAACAATTAAGAGTAAATGTAATTTTATGTAATTTTCTTAAAATTAACAAATTTTAAAATTAATTTCTTTTCTCTTTGTGCCCTCTCTCTCTCTCTCTCTCTCTCTCTCTCTCTCTTTCTCTCTCTCTCTCTCTCTCTCTCTCTGTCTTGTGTCCCTTTCTCTGTCTTGTCTTTTTCAATAAATTAATTTATTTCCAAATCTAAATAACTTTCATTAGTACGAAACTTCCAACAAATTATTCGCGATTCGCGTCGCGACACTGGTTAATTCATAGGATTTACGTTAATCATATCGAGTTCGTGTAGGAGGTTTTGTGCTTACGCAAAAGGTTTTGTAAATCTCCATTTGTATATGAAAGTCACGTTCCAGAACGTGATCGCAACAGACGCAGCAAAATTGAACGAGATGTGTCGGTGGTAAATAAATTTCATCCAGGGAAGTGAAATAAAGCATATCGTACATGAAGAATTTCCACCTACGTTATTCATACACAAACACGCGCGTGCGCGTGCGTGTGAATATTTTTGTGTATAATGTTTATAAAATATATATGATAAAATAAATATAGAGGCTATTTTATCGAGGTGCAATATCCTTTGATATATGTGTATCTTACTGTATTACATCGTAAAGTTAAATATTGTAGTTTAATATTTATTACAAGTCATGAATCAGACAAAATAGATGACCATAATCGACACGTGTATAGAAGCCTTTTTTCGAAACAAATATTTGTTTGTTTATCTAATTTGTCAAAAAGCTGGTGATTTTGTGAAAATTCGAGAAGTCAGCAAGTACTGTGTTAATGTTTGAGATTCTATTACAATGAAAACTTAATTAAAATTTAATGCATCTCCCAGTGGTAAAAAAATCCTTATGTTATAGTAGTGGTACATTAATCGAATTGAATCGAATAGATATTTCTGAATGTTGTAAATGTTTGAAAGAAATATTCCTTAAATATTTTTGTTTCATTTTCTCTCGATTCTATTTATTTTAAAATTACATTTAATAAATATAACTGCTCAGCCGCATTCGTTACATTCTCGCGTGAGTTTTTTAGCAAATAAATATATCAATCATTGCTAGACCACGGAGAGTCATGCGTATTTGTCTCTCTTTCTCTCTCTCTCTCTCTCTCTCTTTCAACGGATTTAATATTTAATATTTAATATTTGATTAAAATTCATAAAACCGCTCGAATTTTAACTAGCTCTCGATGGGTAGTTTTTCGAAGCGATGCCACTACTGTAGGTTGACAACCTTTCGCAGACTGCTGCCGAGATATATCCTGTAATCTACGAGAAATATACATATACGGCAGATACAGGTCATGCTATTCAGGTCAACTGACATCATCCTTGCTTCTCGTTCCTTTTTTCTTTCTTCCCATCTACCTGCTTACATATGTATTTGTCTGCCTGCCTACCTGCTTTGCTTCCTAACTTGTTGTCCAGTGTATTCCCAAGGTACTCAGAGTTATCTCATAGTATATCGTGCACCATCGCACGTTCGACTCAAAGTATTCATTATGTGAGCGTGTATACAGCAGTCTCTATTTTCCGGAAGATTCTTCGGCTCTTTAAAAGATCAGAAGCTTCGGACAATTGAAGATTGTTGATAATTAATAATAATTATTAATTGCAACGAGTACAAAACTCCGTTTATATCATATTTATATTGTATTTTATATATTCTAGCTTTAATTAGCTTGAATAAAATCGATGTAAGTAGATTTCTATAAATCTCAAAACATATTATACTTATTTTTCTATACACTTGCACACAAGATAAAAAAATGTATATATAATAAATGTATATATATAAGTATAATTAAAATTAATAAAATAAATAATTTAAATATAAAATTCTAAAAAATTAATTCTAAGATAAAATTTTGTTTTTTATGTAGTAGACTTTTACAAACAAACTTATATTATTTCGACATTACTCGAAAACTTGATTTTATTTCAGGCAATAAATTTTAAAAAAGAATTATTTTCTTTTGTTGAACTATGTAAATGACACTGTTTAGATAAAATCTGAATAATATTTATTGCACTTTGTAAAAAGTAGTCTTAGAAACAACTAATTTTTCCTTATAAATCAAGTAACATTAAAAATTATTATTCGCACAAGGAATGCCATTGTATAGTCTTTCTATCGTAACACAATGAATTATAAATTTTTTTCCGTTATGATCATTTTTTTTTCACTTTTATGTTGCTAAAAATTTTAAAGCATATTATAGTAAAACATGAAAACATTTTGTAATATAAGATAATAGAGAAGGTTAATGCGACAGATATCATCTAATTTTCAGGTCACGGCTGTTTCAGATATCGTTTTGTTAATAGGTCTCATCGATTGTTAGAAGCCCTCAGTTGTAACCTATATACTAAAAGCCTATTTATATGTAGTTATCTGTATGAAAGTAGAGTTCATAGTTTTACTTTAATTATTGGTCACATTTTGAGCATTATATTTAAAAAAAATGTCTTTCTTCAACTATATGCGACTATCAAGCAAATATTTGTTATATTTCTAAAAATATTTATTAATTAAAAAAAAATATATGTCCTGATAAATATATGTCCTAATAATGACGTGTGTTTAACCTAAAAACATATTTATATATTTGAATTAAAGAAATACTAGCAACTAAACTTACTTTTTTTCAGTATGTTAAAATAATCAAGTCTAATATGACAGACTTGGTATTGATTATCTTATTTATATGTGTGAGCTGTATAGTAAAACATTATATCTATTTCTCTCATAAAGATAAAATTAAAGAATATAATGGGCTTTTATTCATGTAATTATATAAACTTTTATAATAAATTTAATCATTTTCTTAAGTTATTTCTTTTTCGGCAAGACATTTTAATATATATTTTAATTTTCGAATATTACTTAATGATATAGTAATTATGGCAATAATCGTTCAAAATTTATTTTTCTGAAGAAGAAGCAAGTAATGCAGGGAAATTGAGCATTATTTTTCTTTTAATCAGTATGCTATTTATTTTTGTCATGGTATTATAAATATTTGAAAATACACGGTACAAATGCATGTTCATATAAGAACATGTAAATCCACGAACTACGGAAATAAGAAGAATTCTTAAATTTGCATGCAATATATACGATACGAGTATTTTGTATTCTCTTTTAACATAAAAAGTTGAAATTTTTACTATATGTTGCGTTCAAACGTAATAAATAAAAATAGTAAAAAAGTGCAAATGTAAAGTATATAAGACAGTGTTTATCGGATATATAAAAAGATGTATAGAAGAAATGCGAGTAATAGTATTGATACCCAAGGTAATAACCCAAGGAATGGGTCTAAGCCGCGTGAGAAACATTAAGTTGGTGATTCGATTTCGTTAATGACCCGTATCAAATTTCAACTTTACGCGCAGCAACCTACTTTCCTATATTATATCTCTATATGTGTGCGTGTGTGTGTGTGAGATATGAGTAAAATAAAAAATATTTCAGAAAAAAGACAACCATTTTCTTCAGAGACTATTCACGTAGAAACATCGAATCGACTCCAATATCTGTTATTTATTACATACACACACACACACACACACACACACACACACACACACACACACACACACACACACACACACACACACACACACACACACACACACACGCACACACACACAGACACACACACACACACACACACACATACACACACACACACACATATATATATATACACACATATGTATAATGTCCCAATACAAATAAGAAATATTAGATGTAAGAATGTAAGGAGATTGTAAAAAATGTTAAAAATTACATAAAAATTAAAACATAAGCTTTTAACAAACAATGCCATGGATTTTTTTAGACTTCTTCGCCAACTAGTTTTCTAAAAAACTAGCTGGTAAAAAAATCTAAAAAAATTCATGACATTACTTAAAAGAGCTATGTTTTACTTAGTTCTTGATATTTTTTTGTTACAACCTCCTGAAAGTGTTAAAGATCATTGCAATTAATTCTTTGCTGAACATTCAGTAGCGAAAGTGCAATAAATTGATTTGTGTTACATATAGCAATATATGTCGTACTATTTATAGATAAAGCAGTATTGCAATATCTTATTATAGTGATGCTTTGTAGATATGTATATTCAGATTAGATAAATACTAATAACATCATATATTATAGTATATAATACATGTACATATATTATATATATTAGTATTTATCTATATTCAATATATATATATATTATATTGTACAATAGTATTATTTTATATTATTTTATATTTTTATATTTAGAGATGTTAGCATTCTTTTTCGATTTCATGAAAAAAGTATGAATGAATGAGAAATACATTGATCACTCTTTTAATTCATTATAAATCACAGCGAATGAACATAGATAGATAACATTTATAAAGTCTACTATACAGTATTGAAATATAAATTAAGCAGAGATTTATTACTATTATTATTAATGAGATTTATACATTATAAGAATGGTAATTACATAATCGGTCGAGCAATTGTGAATTGTGCACGTGTGTATAAACGATGCATCTTGTTACAAATCGCCTTTTGCTTTTCCTGGAGTCACTGTGATTAGTGACATCGTCAATTTCATAGTATACTTGAGCGAAACATGCTATTATCATTACCACGCTCTTCAAAATATCTTCAAAGCCTGGCATCGACTGAAGGTTATAGTCTGTTCTACTTGTTTTTGAATTATATATTAATCGTAAAAGCTTGTTATGATTGATATTATTCCTCATACACAAGTTGTCACATCAGCATCATGTATACACAAGTCGTACAGTATAATATAAGAAATATTTCTTACTCTCCTACTCAAACATGCTGTGTTTCTATTCAGTAGGTACAATAAAATGTAATTCAATACTTGATAGGATAGATCTAGTTTGCATGTACAGAATATTAAAGTCAATCGATTCAAATCTCATTATTCGAGTACCATGATGGAAATATCTCTGCTCTGTTCGAATAAATTCAAGTCAATGAGAATCCGATAACCAAGGAAATTTATACAAACGTAATGCAAGATTACGTAGTTCACTTATTAGCGTAACGAGGCCTGATCTTGGTTAACCTCGCAAAATTACATCGAATAAATCGATATCTATATAGTACTTTGCTATTAACGATAAATTTTAGTCTTGTTTTATGCATTGCGTGTTGTTCAAACTTTCACTTCAAGCTATTTTAATCTTTTATGTACGGAATAATTAAATTTGTCGAACAATTACAATTGCGTTTGTTTTGAAAGAAGAAAATTATCATACTAAAGTAAGTTTTAATTTATTATTACTCTAGAAAGTAAGATAATTTTTTACGTTTCAATATAATACTATATAATAATTTGATGAATTGAAAGAAACATAATACATTAGAATATATTCTGAGTCCAAAAAATTAAAGTAAAAAGAGGTTAATATAAGTAATATGTAAATTCAATTTTAAGCTCTGATTCAATGTCAAATGAAAAACTGTAAAAATTTTCAATTTTCATCTAAAATGTGATTTTCAGCGACTTTTTTCATCTCACCGCATCTTCGTCATAAGAATTTTATATCGTGTACACCACATTTCCTTTTATCTTTTGATGTAAGAAGATAATCAGCTTTTATATTAATAGCTTTTTATTATTTTCAATTTTCTTATAATCAGCTTTTTTATTTTTAACGATGAATTACGTAACTGGTAGCTGTTCAATGTTTTTAATTGGAAATAGTAAGATTGATTCAGCTAACACAAAACGCTTCAATAAGCATATTAATGACATACTTACAACGCATTAAATGAGTATATCAAAGACTATGGCTCATGTATTAAAAACTAAAAGTTGGAAAATGTATTTACTTAACACATGAAAGCCCTAAAAAATTAGATAAATAATGAACATATGAATAATGGATTATAAATAGATGAGAAATTTGACAGTTGTATGATGATAATAGCATTCAGCAGGAAAAGCAGGTTAATAAGAGTTTCCAAGCTTTGTTGTAAGATTTGAATGGCATTAGCGGTTTCCAACATATTTATTAAGCAGTTGCTATTTTTTTCAACGTATTTTATATGCGTATTTTAATACACTAAACTTATTAATCATGTTGAAAAAGTGTAAGTCGCAAAGTGTTTCAACAAAAAATCAACAGCATAGCGCAAAATGCTTAATAAGCTGTTTTATCTGAACGCCAACATGTAAACAAAATGTAAAATTATCCAACTTATCGCGAAAAGTTTTTCAACAGTTTTTTAACCTTTCAACATTTTTGCAAGCTAAAGTAAAGTAAGAATGCGAGCATTACACATTCGTTGGTAAGCTCACTTGGAATGAAAGTGCATTTATGCAATTCTCTTGCTATGTTTTTTAAATCGAATTCCGCCAATTCCCTTTCCTTGTTGTTGAGGATTCCGTCTTGTAATTTAAACAAAAGTTTACGAGTTGTCTTTGAGAGAGAACGTTTCATTAATGACTGTGTAATTAAATTAAAATAAAGATCTCTTGCAATTAAATTATACGATTTTTTGTGAATTGATTATAGTACCAAAAATGATAAGCTAATAAAAGAGCTATGCAAAATAGAAATTTATGGATTGACAATACATTTTAATTGTCGTAATTGTTTCAAAAAGTTTATTAAAAATAAAGTTCTGCAGAAAATAATAAGATCGTAAATTTTGTAAAGAAAGTTGGATCTCAACGTCATGTATTCAGGATAATATTGAGTAAAATTGTATAAATATTAACTGCATAAGTATATAAAGAAGAATGCGATAAAGTAGCAACGGTGATGTTATAACAGACATTTTGAAATATTATGCTGCAAGATATTATAAACTAGAACATAACCGAAATATTTCAGGTTGTTCTTCCTTGATAAAATGTTTGCAAAACGTCGAAATTAAATGACAAATTATTGCAGCTCCAATTCGGAAGCTAAATTTAGTATATGCTAAACATCATGCCAAACATTTTATTCTTATAAATTCATATTCTCTCATAAAAATTCATATTTTCTCATTAAAAAATACAATATATTATATCTATATATTTTATAATCATTCTCTATAATAAAATTTTTTTTATCATCCTTATTTACTATTATTATTAAATACTTATCGGTAAATTTTCTTATTAGTTCTATTAAAATTATTCATAAAGGTTTGTATCAAATGAAAACGATAAGAAAGAAACGTAGACAAAAACTAAAGCTACCAGTATCAAAATCTATAAAATTTGTGGTAGAGTAAAGTATTAAAGGATAAAGTACCACTTTAATTTAGAATGGGAATTATGTGGATGTATGTGTATGTGTATACGGATATTTATTTATATATGCAAACATCGTACGACACATTCATTTTACGCGATTTATAATTACACGTATTTTTCCGCTGTTTTTGGCGTTCGTATTTACTGCAAATATTTTCTCTTTGTTTACGTAGCATTTACTAGGATTACATGTTGTGTAGAATATTATTCCTCTTTATGTCATTTTAAATGTTAAGTGAGTTTCATCGATATCTCATGTTTCTAAACGATTTTTACATGGATTTTTGCATTATATTCTCTCTCTCTCTCTCTCTCTCTCTCTCTCTTTTCATCCAGAGAGAAAGAAAGAGAATGTTATATAACAATTACCAACCAGCCCACTATCAAAGCATATCTGAGTATTTCCTTTTCTTTTGTTTATTACATCTATTACAATGAATGTGTACCAGGTGAAGTGCGCAAATCTATACGTCGCCTACACGTTTCTTTTGTAATGTCATAACGATATTTGCAGTCATGATTTTTCGACGATATTTATTACGTATGGAAGTATTCTCTTTTCTAATTAACATATTTTCTAATTAACATATTTAATCGTTCATAACATAATTAAACTGTTTCATTTGTTTGTTCGTTAAATTTCTTTTATTTTGTTATTCAAACAAATCTGAAGAGCTAGAAAACCGTCATATATTGAATACATACGTGCAATATAACATTTACAAAAATTTATAAAAATGTTATTTCTTTTGTGTTAAAAAAAAAATTTTTTTATCAATATTATCATAAGAACAGTGAAACTGTTTCGCGAATTAACTTATAAGATACTTGGTTAATAACTTATAAATATAAAGATATTTGACAATTAATACGAGTAGATTAAATTAGATTTTCATTAAATATACATTTTCAGACACAGAGAAAACTATGAAAATAGATTATATTTTTAAAAGACACAAAAAACATTTATTTCTATTTATTTAATGTGTAATCAATTCAGGAAAACATGCATGCTATCATATAATATATTATCCCGGAAACGACCTGACGAGATAGAAACATTTGCAAAGGTTTCTACATCGAAGATTATCATGCAATCACGAATCGATTTGGTACAAATCCCCCTTTTGCGGGTGCAAACATCAATTCGTTGCTGAAAAGCATTACGTATCATTTCGACATGTAGATGAAATCCGCGTGAGAAATTTGATTCTCTTTCAATTCATCTAGCGGCATGTTTTCTGATTAGGAATACTTAATTCTTCATTATAATCGACAAAATGTTTCTTCAAGAATGACATCGAATCATCGCAACTTCTTAAGTCCATGTGATTGTGGATTGCGGATCAACCTCAGACGAGGCAGCCTCGGAATCGATAGGTGAATTCCGATCTGCAATTTCAGTCTGATCCGTGTTCGCAATACGTAGTATGACATGAGCTTTGCGGCAACCATGAGTTTTTCGAAAAAAGTTACAAGATGGTTCTAACCGCGGCATTAGCCGTAAAGGTCGAGTTTTATTTTGTAGGAAAAACGACGGAGGCTATAATAAAAGATAGTTCACATTGTTCTTGCGACCGTTGTTCATAGCCCAAACGTCGATCAACTCGAGTCTTTTTATGCTTGACCGTTTTTACGATTACATTGAATTCTACAATGTAAAATGTACATATCTGTAATTGCAATATCACATACGTAATATACTTATTGTTTTAATTTTATAATATTAAATAATAATTTGCGTAGTTACTTTGTATGAGAATTTCTGTATAATAACCGTTCGAAAGAAAGTATAATAAATAATTATATTACTTTTTTTTATTAACATTTAAATATTAGTTTATTTATAATTTATTCGCCAATTTGGATGACGAATATACCAACCATATGCTGCTATATTTAAACAGTAGTTAGTTTTAGAACATCTATAACTAAAGTAGACTATGGAAAGATCTATTGAGGTAGTTTTTGCTATGTTATACTCTCGCTTATAGCAGTCCGAGTTTGTACACGCTGTTAATAGTTTCTATTTCTTGCATTACCAATGGAGAACGTAAACTACTTGAGTAAGTAAAGTGTTATTATTAATGTTAAGTGCTCCAAATACAAAACTTTATTTATGGACACAAAGTTGAACGCGCTACGTGCACAGCCTTAAATATATGAAATTAATATTTTCATTCGTTTTTATAGCGTTGTAAGCGACATCTTCTCTTTTTAAATAATATTTACTATTATCTTATATTATTTATTATAATTTGCTTCTATAATAAAATTACACACCAAATTTTGATAATGAAGATTATTCCTATCTACGATCGAAATCGTTTTTATACAAACCAATTTAATGATGATGAAAAGTATATTACGAAATCGTTAACGTGTATGACTAGTCCCTAATATTACAGATATGTATACTAGATAATTTTTTTACTAAACGAGAATTTAGATTCTCTTTTAATTCGTGATAATGTGATGTGTTGTTTGTACTGTTTGTATACTAGATAAATAGAAGTAAATTTTATCATATTTTTTAATATGATGTATTTTTATTTCTGCTGTACCTCTTTGAAGATTTGTAAGTAATTGTGGAAATGTAATGTTAATATAAAAATAGAAAAGAATTCTGTGCAGTGGAATTTTCAATAACGTATTACTTTTATTTTGTTTATTTGTTAAATTTCTACATTTTTATCGTTAATCATTGTTTTCAATAATTAAAGACATATATGTATATATAATGTTGCTTAAAATTTTCGCAAGAGTGTAGAAGCTTCTCCATGTTACATAACATTGATAAATATTAAGTGCATACATTAAACGTTTTGACGTGATATACAACGTCGGCCTTTTGCTTTTAGATCGCTTGAAACAACAAGGTGGGCGTAACAAAAGAAAAGACAAGGAGTTCGTTTACATACTTGATCTCCTCGGGTTCTCTCGGTAGATAATAAAATAGTGAAATATAATTCCGAATCACGCGATTGAAAATCGTGGATTGTGGACGATCTTTTACGGATAAAAAATGTGTAGTACGTTCCCGCAACCATGCGAATAGTATGATGCACGATCTAAAGACTAGACTGCGTGCCAAAAATAGAATCTGGTTTATAGTGAAGCAATACCCCCTTAGTATCGAACGTAGCCCGTTACCCTCGACACGCTGACAGAAAAATTCACGTAGGCTGAATCCCAGAAAATTGAACTTGAAAAAATTTTTTTGCCTTTTCACTGAAGTTTGAATTACATTGTGAATAATACATAGCGTAGCGTTTTTGTTATACAATAGTATGAAAAACTTTCCGAAAAAGTATAAAAATAAAATTTCCGTTTATTACCGTGGTAAAAAAAAATTTTTAACCTGCAAAAGCACGTTCTGCAAATTCATTACGACTTTCGAGAACGTTTGCCGAACATTCAATTTCTGAATTTTTATAATTGTACCAGGCATTAATCTGCAGAATAAAATTCCGTTTAACTCTCTTAATGGTACTTGGCCGCTTCATAAAAACGAAGTCTAAAAACTCGAGAAGTATTGTATTGCGTGCAGAATGTTCTGTCGTGTTTTTAAAAGCAGGGAAATCAGAGGCAATTACAGTTTTGGGATGAGATTGGATCGTCTGTCAATTCGAAGATTTATATACTCTGAGAGATTAAAGTAGAAGCGACACTGCATATTTCTGTTGGAGTATCTATCGTTGTATACCGAATGGAATTGTTAGCGAGTTTCACAGTTCATATTATGAAATGTCAACAATTTTCGAAACAAATTGAACCAGTACAGCTTCGATGTGAAAAGATGAGATTAACAAAGCGATGTCACAAGATACATATCAAATACATATCATATATTGATTTTCTGTACTGATTAATACATACACAAATATCGACGTAAATGCGTCAATTCTCTCATTGTTTTCTCATTGTTTGTTTTACGTACAACGATAAGAACAATTGTGTGTTTCCCCCTATATTTTCACTGTTCCGTCTATTTTTGTTACACTCATGTTTCGTCGATGCCGTTGGAATCGATCGATAGAGTTTCGTACGTATCACATTTTTATCGACTTTATGTTGCTGTTTTGTTTTCTATAGTCCAATTTAACTTTCCAGCTTTTTCTTGAAGAAGCGAAATCATGTAGCATGAAGTACACAGAGATGATTTGAAAAGTATGATTATGAATAATACAAATTTCTAAAGTAGCAGCATTTTTTTCTTGTGGACATTTAATTTTACCGATATTAAATTCAAAATAAATATTCAAAATATGTTATGGATTTTTATGCATTTTTTTCAGTAATACAAATAATATACACAAGTTATATACAAAATGTGCAAATTATCTGCAGATTTGGAGTGAATGATGAATTGTTGCAGCGCTTACACGTGTATCGAAAGATGATCGATCACGATAGATGAAAAGTAAAAGTTAGAATGACAGAGCGAACATAATTTTAAAAAAAGAGCAAATAGATAATGGAAACGGAAAGCATCAATAAGTAAACATATTGGCGTGTCTTTTGTAAATTCTCTTTAAGAAATTAAAATTGCAAAGCGGCTCTTCCGTGCAATATATGAGGTCGACCGGTAAACTGCTTGTTTTTTTAAATTACTGGCTTCAAAGTTTCTTTGGCATGTTTCCCTTTAAACGCATTTTCTTCACGAAGCAAAATTATTTTCTCGCGAGTCTCTATATTTTTCTCTTCCAAGAGAAGATATAGTGGTATGCATCTTTGTGTTTAGTGAAAAAGTAGCATGGCAGCACAGCAACGGCAATTGCATCACAAAAGCGTATATAGTGTGGAAAGCATATAAAACAAGTAAGATGTATAAGACTTTGAATGATAACATAAGTAACACAATTAGATTGTTAATTACGAAGAAAAAGAAGATGCAAAGAGAGAATTTTTATAATATTTCTTCAATATATTTTTTCCATTCATATAATGTAATATTCCTTCAATTATAATTAGTTTTGAACATGTAATACGGATATCCCATGTTCTTTTCTCTTCAAAATTTTCTCCTTGGAGAACAATATAGAAAAGACGCAATAATATTATTATTCTACCTGCTGATTAATTATTTCCTTACACACACACACACACACATATGTATAAAATGTAATAATTAACGGATTACGTTTGTCACGCGAAAAACAAAACATCATCGCGTGTTGCGTGTGTAGAAAACACGATTAATAACACACGATAAAACACATTAAATTAAACAAAGGGATAATGTGTCCACTTTCTTAAAAATTCAACTTCTTGATTAAATCGATGAATAAGATCACGTCACATGTTCCGAATAGAGGTCGTGCCATCAGTTACCCAATTATCTTTGCTCTGTTGCAGTTGAAAAAATATATTCTTAATTATTTCATGAAAAATTATTTTATGGTATATATACTTGATTAGTGTAATTTTTGGATTAGATTGGTGTATGCAAATTTTGATGTGTCACGTACGAGGGAATATCCGTTTCGTCTTACTGGAACGTGTCAGAAATACTTGTCATCGTGATGTGAGTGGCAGCGGTTGTGTTATCACGATGTTAAATTTGTACGAAATTCAATGCTATTGCCATTCGTAACTTGCGGGAACGGTGCTTGCGCGTAATTAGCGAGGCCGGTTACGGCCTAGATTAACAATGCATAATACATACTCCTCTCCTTTAACGCCGCCAGCTCACTGTCCGTAATATGCATACGAGAATAATTGCCATGACAAATCGATTCTCTTATATTCCTCTCGTATGCTTCTCATATTCCTCTCTACAAAGCTCTCGAAATAGGATGATTGTCGCCTTTGAAAGAAACGAAAATGTGCTCATTCGTGAACAGTTGATCGCGTAAATACTACAATTTACTTAAATTCAGATAAAAAGAAGACTGGGTATGTGACACGCATAAAATCGATACACTAAAAAACTTAGCTTTCCTAAGTCAAAGTCTTTCTGCTTTAAGTTACTTCTCTTGTAAAACAAAAGTGAGAAAAGTAACGTGTTATTTAGTTTTTATATACATGTAAAATTAGGATATTTTTTCTTTTTGCAATATTAACAATAAAATTTAAATAATTTAATTAAATAATAAACTTAAAATTGAACAATAATGTTAACACTTGATTAGATTATTATTAAAAAAACACCGCAAATATAAAATATGCTAAATAATGTCTATATCAGTTATAAATGTGTCAATTCGTAACTTAAAATATGGAGGATTGATTAACAGGCAAAAGGTAGAGACGATTAAACTTAAACGAAACTGAAGAAACGATTAATTGAAGTGCAGATGCGCTTCTTTAATTATACACGGAAGCTTTTCGATGTAACAAAATTATTCTCTTTGATGCGTGTTAGCCATGTGCGGCGTGCTAATTATTCCTGCACATTTAATCGTTGCGCTCTTTGCATTTGCAAGTAGTGGCGAATGTACTATGTTGACCTTATGCGTGGGCGTACCCATAGCCTGGTCGGGTTATTTCATTTCAGAGAAAAACGTTTTTTATAATCAGTAATGATTTCTGTGAAAAATTGATTGATCTCAAGAGACGTGTTTCAAATTCCAGCTGCATCTCCAAAATTTGCGAGATCACTGGATGTTTCTTAAAAATACAATTTGCATAAAAGAAAAAAATGTGGCCAATGTTTATTAATAGATTTTATATTTATTAGACATTATAATTACAGTTTCATCGATTATTCCAGTCAGAAGTGATCGAATAAGCATCAGCGAGACTTACCGAGGAGAGAAGATTGAGTCGTCGATTGGGTCCAACAATCGTGAAGCTGCGTTTCCGCTGTGTATTTAGTGTTTTTGGCTCTCGCGCACCCCTCGATCATTCAATAATCAAGACTCATTGAGGCGATTTGTGTCAGGAAAAATTGACTTAATTGTTTAACTAAGTTCCGGGTTAAACTCGAGACTGCACTCGAGTACACATCTAGCGCGATGCACGCGGGTTGATTTGCGTCGCGACGCCGCGTGCCAACTGAAGCCCGCCGTCGCTCTTCTCTCATTCTCCACTGACGATCGAGGGAGAGTGTGCGGGCGCGCCTGCCAACATCGGAACGCCGCCGCCGTCGCCGTCGCGACCGTGACGTTCAACCACCCCGTGAGTAGCTTGCTAGAAGACTTCGCCGTCAATTCCGGGACCATTTGATGCGCAATCTTGACCGATGTATCCGTCGGTCGATTGACGACGACGAGGATAATAACGACGAAGAAGACGATGACAGGGAAGACGAAGGCGACGGTGACGACGACGACGACGACGACGACGATGCCGGGCGTGTCAAAGCGGATTCCGCGTTGCGTCTCGTCGTCGTCGAGGAGACGCGATGCAGCCCTGCGATCGATCCGTTTCACCCCTTCGTATATGCATCGTGCGGAGCGGCGCAGCGCACCGGCAGCAGAGCGAGCAGGGCGAATATAATGCTCGGGACAATATGCGCGACGATGGTAAACGCAATTGCATGGAGGGTGGTTCGGCGCGGAGTCGAATTCGCGGGGAATAAAAAAAAAGTGATGGGAAGGGACGAGCGCAATCGCTCGTAAATTTCGGGCTGGAGTTCACAGGTTAGTCAAGGTCGCGCGACTCTTAATAACACTTGTAATCGCAGGGATGGAGATGTGCAATTCGTAGATGCGATTACACGGATATCAGATATAATCGAATTACATTCTTTAATGAAGTTTTAATTTTTTTTCACGAGTAACGAAAAAATATTCATTTTACTTCTATAAAGAGAGATGTATCAATCCTGTTTAATTCCTCTATTGGAAAGTTTCTTACGAAACTTATCTTGGGTTGCATTCCAAAACGTCTTATTTGAGGAAAATTTTACTCAATACTCTACAGCTCACGTCACATATACTATAGAAATTGAGTAAAATTTTCCTCAAATAAGACGTTTTGGAATGCAACCTTGGAAGATCGTGTAGTCGAAGACAAAAACGATGAGAAACATAAAGAAGATACATCTATGTATAATATGTTATGCATAAGATGCATAACATATTATACATATTATGCATACAATGGATAACAATTTGGATATTTCGTATTGTATATGAAGATAAATCATCTTCATTCAATAAATCAAATTTGTGAGTATTTTTATATCTTGTTATTTGTTAGATATTAGATGACTAAATTCAATTTAAAACTTTATAGTTTGCATATCCGTTTGGAACGTATAAAAGATGAACTAATGTAAAAACTTAAAAAATAAGAATATAACAATATACAGAATATAACTTTCGATTCTTTTATAAAATAATGTTTAAAAAATAAATATTTTGTAAAATAATAATTTAAAAAAATATATAATAATTTAAAAAAAATAATTTAAAAAAACATTTTTATAAAAACATTTCTATAATTTTGTACTTTGTTTTATATAAGAAAGTAAGGACAATAATCAGTAAATAAGATAAAACATAATAAAAGTATTTGAAATTGTAAGTCTGAAGAGTGGAATCAAGTAGAAAATCAAAGAAAAAGAAGACAATACGTGATATATTTCGCAACTTAGAAGTTAACCAAGGTCACGATGCGATTGTTCAGTGAACCGGAAACACCCTAAGTGGGAGTTTCTGAGTGCAATTGAATGAAAGTGATGTCGTAAGCTGGAGAAGGTGACTTACGTAAAGTCTTTTAGTCCTGTGACAAGTTCTGCAGCATATCGTTGGCAACTCTCGATCGTGTAACAAGATTACGTAATATAATAGGATCTAACGATTTTCATTAGTTTGCTGATGGTAGATATCCATTCTATTTAAGTTTAATTTTAAATAAATATATAGATAGGAAAAGTGTTTGTTGAAGAAATATTATAGCTTTAAACTTGTCTTATTAAAAATGATTTTGCGCAGTGGCAGTACATGAGTAATACATGAAACTTGATAATTAGCTACTTGATAAATAGTGACTAATTAAAAAAAAAAAGATAAATTTTGTACATACTTTATACTTCCATTTTTGCAGTATAAATAAGCATTAAGTGTGTAAAGATTGCAATTGATATTTGTTTGTTTGCTATTTATTGAGACCAGAACAGAATTTTCGGGATCTAATCATCTATCTTGGATTATCGGGAATTGATTCCAATTCGAAAGTACACGAGAAAAGAAGACCTAATTTAAAGTTTATTTGCGAAATTTTATTTTGATATGACGTAGATTTTGTATTTTACTACACCATGTTTACTTATTGCTGTTTTATCCACATTGTAAGGTGTTTTGTAAAATATCTCACAATTTTGCAAAAAATTTCACTTCCAATTGAAGAGTAGAATTCGCACAAGAAAAGTTCTTCAAACAATCATGTAAAGCAAAATCGTAAAACGCTCTTTGCATCTTGGTGGTAACTTGAGAAAAGGAATAGCACATAGGACGAAAAATCAGTTTCAACATCTTTTTTCTCTCAATTTCAATTCTAAAATAAAATCTGTAATAATGCATCTCGATATTCGAAGAATGACAATTGATAAGATTTGTAACTGAATGATGTAACTGCATTAGTATCCAATAATTGTCGAATTATTAAAATGTATATTACACGACTAACCACATGATCATATGCATTACATTTTACACATGTAGTTGTTAAATTGTAAATAAACATCAAAATGTAGATGAATGATAAAATTTATAAGATCAATTTTTTAATATTTATTAAAGCATTAGATGTAAAATGGAGATTGCTTTTGCAAGTAAGCTCAAAAGCTTTGAAAGACTATGATTTAGTAATGTCGGTTCCTTTTCTCTCATTCTCATCATCAGTTTCATCTTCATCGATAGATAAATCTGAGCCATCCTCTTCAGCTTTCTTTACGGATCGTTCAGGTTGGTTCGATCGAAGGGTCTTTCGTTCCCTTTCTACATCGTCCGTGTGAATATTGCTCTTTGGATCGTTCTCATCCATCTCGTAATCGTCCGCCTTATCCTCTGCAACCTCTTCAGGATTCTGCGGGCTGGAAATCCCTTTGACCGTTTTATCGCATTTCTAGACTTACTGTGGTTCATAGTGTACATAGTGAACACTCTGAGCGATTATAACGCTAGAGTCTAATTATTTCGCCTAACAAGAAGCAATTATGCGGAGATAAAAATAATTCTATCGATCGTAAGAAACGACGGGTTTATTATTGGAGAAACGTAAACTAGACAAATATATCATTACAAACGTTCTTTCTTTTCTATTTGCATTTAGTTGCGCTTCTCTAAACTGTTCAAGTAATTAGTAAATTATGTTTATGTATGTAAATTATATATACATAGTATATATCAGTTATTTATGCTATGTATATTCTCAGTACCTACATCTGTACATTTTAAAATTTTTTTTAATTTTCTTTTTTTCCCTTAATAAAAAAAAATTAATTACGTGCAAAAATAAGAATAATCTCAAGTTTATCTTTTCCTCCGTAGCTCTCTTATTTTGGATCATAATGATTTTTTTGGAAAAAATTGCAATTAACAATTTTTATATTCTTTTGATAATCATATTGTATTGCGAATTATGTGTTATATAGATTACCTGTTTCTTTTACGTCCTCTACTATAAGATCTGCTCCTTCTAGTCCTCCTTCTTCTGCTTCTACGACGCATCCTCGAACCACTTCTTGATCTTCGACCTTGTCTACGTCTCCCTCGTCTTCTTCGTCTTTTCTGCTCTTGCACTTGGAAGTCCTCAAGTTTAGTCGGAATATTACCATTCTTATAGAGAGCCATATCGCAAATACTTTTGCTTCTTCGCGAATCGCTTTTCATCAAATCCGAAGATACGCGTAGAATTTTGTTCGTAGGATCAGAAGGGATAAGGTAGCCGGACTCGACACCAAAGTCCAATGCCTTTTTCATATACTTTCTTGCCTTTTTTGTATCTGTTAAAAAATATTTAAAAATTTCAGAAAAAAAGTTATTTTTTGAATGAAATTTGTGTCGCTTTCAATTGTTTTAAAACATTACGCGTATGTATATATATATATATATATATATATATATATATATATATAATAATTATTTAACTATCACACTTACACACTCACACACACTTATACACACACATCTTTAAATCATTACTGCCATTGCAATCTAATTTGTGTATTGTATAACAGTGATTTATAATTATTTTTTAATTTTATACCTTCACCATTCGCGTATTTTTGTGAATATGAAGTCGGCAGATCTTTGAAGATAGGACGTCGCTTGATATTGCGCAATTTTGAAATTCTACCTTTATCCTTACGTTGTCTTTGCCTTATTCTGTGGCCCGTGTCTCTGTCAATAGTTTCCGAAGTAGAATCCATAACTTCGTCATGATGTTTCTCATGGCCGCAACAACGACACTTGCTTACGAGATGACGTTCTGTATCGTCAAAAGCTTCATTCGCAGCGAGATACTTGTAGACCAACTCGGGAATGTTTGGTTTGCAATGATGATGTTCTTTAAATTACATTATGGTGAATAAATTATATATTTATTTTATAACACAATTATATATTTATTTTACAACACATATTTATTTTATACATTTATTTTATAAACAAATTTCCACTTTTATCGACCCGTCTGGCAAATTATCTGCGTATCACCGACTAGATTTGTCGGACATTAAAATGCAGTAAATCGCCAACTTAAAAAAAAATTATTTTATAATAAATTATATGTTTGCTTTATAACACATGCGCGCGCGTGTGTGTATGTGTGCGTATGTGTGTGAGAGAGAGAGAGTAGTAAGTATATATAAGAAATAGATATTTATATATGCAAAAAACTTTTTGCATCTATCACAAATTAAAAATTTATAATCTGCGTCTTTGCTAAATTAAAAAATACATGAAGATATTACAGGCAAAACTAAAATTCCTTTAATTCGAAATAACTTACTTATTTTTTGATGTTTTTCCACGTTCCGATGCCTCTTTATGCGAGCCATTATAGGGTTATTATTAATTCTGGTTTTTTTGGATTTTAAATAGCGTGAAAAATTTGTGGTCTAATTATTGAATATAGCTGACAATTTTTCGAATTTTCTGGATAATAACTTGATTATCCAGAATCTATGGATGATCACTTGATCGCGAATTTTGTTTCAGACCATCCGAAATGTCGAAGATTGAAAAGAAAAAACAATGATGTCGTCTTCGGCAGTTACTTCATCTTTTCTCTTTTCTTTGTTTAAAATTATTTGCAATTATCGTTCGAGTAATCGATTAGTTACTAATTAAATTTTTATAAATAATAACTCACAAACAATATATACGTATGTATGAAGAAATTAAACGCATTAATTCTTTGATTTTAAATAGTCGAAAAATGTTGTTTTTGTATAAGATGATATTTATTTTGCGAGTTGAATTCAAGTAGTAAATTAATATTTAATCTTGTTAATATTAACCTTGTTAATATTAAAAGTGTAAGAATCTTTTCTTTACCAGTGGTGAGAAATTCAAAAGGGAAGGCAGTAACTGACATCAAACTGGCAGTGTTGATATATTGGTTGAACGTTTATTTAATATTAACCTTGTTAATATTAACCTTGTTAATATTACTCTTGTTAATATTTAAAGACAAGTAGGTATATGACATTTAACATTATTATTTATTACATCTAATAAAGAGAAAAAGGATAATGATTTCTTCGATTTCCTCTCTCTCTCGAATCTATATAAAAGTAACGGAAAGAATGATACACATGTTTGCGATATAAAAATATATTATATTATAATTTCAAATAAAATTCTAATCTCAAATAAAATCTTAAAATGTTCATGTAATAAATTGTAATAAATTGCGTATTTTACAAACGGTGAAGAAATAAGAGGTACAAAAGAAAGGAAATTCTCGATCAAAAGAAGCGTTATTCAAAATAGGTGTTTAATTCTTTAATGTTCCATTTCTCTAATCGCTCTGTCGCTCATGTCATGTTCGACACTCTCTTTTTCCGATTTTTTGTCATTATTTTCATCATTGGAATTTGTTTCCATCCTGTCACAATCTATCCTATCATCGTTGATATTTGTCTCGGTCTTTCGTTTCTCCAATCTTGATTCGTCCTTTTGACTCGACGTTGACTTTCGTCTCTCAGCTCTATAGTTATTTTCATTATTTTGCGCTCTCTCCTTATAACTTTCCTCGACTGGTCGTTCATGATTATTCTCAGCACGTTTTGCGGAAGAAGATGTACGTCGTCTTTTAATTGACTTCTTGACATTTCCGCCAGTGTTTCTTTTCCGTTGTTGTTCTCGTTTATCGTTGATCGTATTATTAATTTTGCTAAAATAAAACATGATATAAACAAATTGATTTTTCCTTAACATATCTTAAACAGATATGTAAAATTTATTATATAAAATAATATCGCAAACACTGTGCTCTTATGAATACAATAAGAAAAACAGAATTTAATATTAGTGTGACGTTTTTATCTTCTCGCTTTCCTTATTTAATTTTAAGTATTCATAATGCAGTTATATACACAAGCTTATTAAAAACGTCCGTATTACAGATTATATTTAAAGTCCATTAAATCCATTTTCGTAACACTTTTAAGCTCGTTAAGTCTTTGTTCAATACTAAGATGTAAAAAATAATAAAAAGAAAAAAGTAGTGAAAAAGGTTTCCTTAGAAACGAATTTATAAGAAATAGTTATTTTATTTTATCGCAGTTTTATAACAAAAATATAAAAACCGTTTTGTATTAAATTTTATACATCAAATAATTGCAAGAAAATATAATGTAAGTTTTATGATAGGAAAATTACAATAAATGTTTAAAATGTGAAATTGTCTACTAACCTGTTCTTTCTCACAATAGCTTTTGATTTATTGCTCTCACGTTTATCAGACGATTTTCTCTCCCTCGTGCTCATACTTCTAGCAGGACTTGGAGCAACTTGCGCTCTATATCTTCTTCTCGAAGCCATCCGCTTATCGTCTACATTGTGAAGAGATTTATCTTGTGGAATTCCACGACGCATTGCTTTCCGATCGGCGACAGTTGTCAACTGAGTCTTTCCTCGTCGAGCAATGCGTCGTCTTTGTCGAGACTCTGTGTCGGTCGACCTCCAAGACTGTGTGTCGAGGGTCGGGCACACACGGAGTACGTTACCTTGTCGATCGGTCGGGATCAAATAACCTGATCTCACGCCAAAAGATAGTGCTTTGCGGATGTACTTTTTTGCTTGCCGTTTTCCTGTAATGTGGGTGTCGTTCGTAGTATTCGTTACATGTGAACTTTAAGAGCGCTCTTACATAGAAAATATAATGACAATTAACACGATACGGACGTATCAAATGAGCGAATCTACTTGAAACATTTATCTGTTCGAGAACTTATCTAGTTTTACGCTTCGCTTAGCTTATCAAATAAATTGAAATTAGAAAAAAAGAGGATAAGAAAAAAGTTTTTAAAATTTCTTACGTAAAGTAGTAGTAGTAATAATAATTTTCCAAAATTGTGTGCAAAAATTTTTTAAACCATTTGGTTTGTTTTAAAAGGCCTGGGAGGGAAAGGGGGAAACAATAATATAAATTATTTTATTTATCTCTCTCCCAAAAGAGAAATAGTAGAAATAGCAAGTTTTTAATGTGAAAAACAATTATGTTATAACAGTCTCTTTATGTTTCTTATGAGAGAAAGCATTTAAAGTTTTACTGCTATTACTATTTAACATTTATTTTTACTATGTAGGTTAAGAAACTGTTGAAAAATGAACCTTCTTCAATACCAGCTTTGATGTAACTGTTAATGAGCTGTACCAGGGATCTTTTTCTGAAAAGCGCTTTAGCGCTGTTAAGTGAATTTGCGAGCTTGATTGGTTCCATTGAAACATTTGACACGCTGCTGTTCGCGGAACTCGACGGCGCCGAGCTATTTGCAGCATCCGTTGCTTCCGTGAAACTATCGATGGATGAAGGCCCAGATTCTATTGTGTATTCTGGCACTTCCATAGATTCCGAGCCATCGTGATGGTCGACAGCTTCGTAAAGCCTTTGCTGCTCATGAGAATTCTGCATTCTTCGTGTCTTGAAGCGTTTTGGAGACGGAAAACGTTTCCCTTCTACGACAACAAACATAGCAACATAGTAGATGTTAAATTACAAATTAAATTATTTCTGGTTGAGACAATCTTTTATTGAATATCGATTATAATTACATAAAATATATATAATACAAACAGAAATCATAGAAATATTATAAGTTTACCAATTAAAAATTTGTGAAATAAGAGAAAATTTTGATTATGATGTTTTTTATAGTTAATTACACAACAAGAATATTTTAATAAAATTCAATGTTAGATGTTACACCTAAAATATACTTGATTTTAGCTGAAAAGTTTGAGTTGTGCAATGTTTGAAGTATATCAAAATAATTAAATTTTATTAATGCTTGGATCTACAGTTTATTGATGTCAATTATGTAATTGTAATAGTATTATACATGTCACAATTGTATTACCTCGATTACATTTATCGATGGTGAGCAGTTCATAAACCAATTGAGGTATACTGATAGAATCATATGGCTGCCGTCGATATGGGGTGTTTGCGCGTTTACAGCGCACCGATTTAACTCGGGAACGAGTATCAGGATGTGATATTCGTCTTGTTGCTCGCTTTTTCGCGGGCTGGTCTCTCGTTTTTCCTTTTGACGCCATTATTGATATTTCTCTTCTGCTTCTACACGGCGAATTTGCATCGCAAAAGCATACAGTCGCATAGTTGGCAACGAAATAAAAGTTGAATAATGATCTTTCGTTACTTTATTCTCACAGAGAGATAATGAATTTGGTTTCAATATAGAGATATGCACGTAAAACAGACACATATAAGAAAAATCATACATTATTAATTATTTTAATATTGTAGTAAAATATTTACATAAAAATGTTTTTTATTTCTGAAAAAATTTTGTTAAGGTAATTATTTAATTTAAATAAGATAATTATTATGTCATCAAACAAAAATCATAGAAATATTATAAATATCCCAATTAAAAATGTGTGAAATAAAAAAGCTTTGACTTTTTAAAATTGTTTTTTATATTGAATCGCACAATAAGAATATTATTTACTCTATTGTTTATAACATAAGAATTATTTTATAGTATCTCACTTTGGTACTTCATTTTAATTAACCGTATAAATCTATTATTAAAATGTTTTATGGTTTTTTGTGTTTTAATAATTATTTAGTAATCATTTAATATACAAAGTTAACATTTATAAATTTTTGTTAGCAACATTTTTCTACACAAATTGATCATATTATGTCATTTATATTTTAATATGTTAAAGCTCAACTTTTATATAGCCTGAATATTATTTACTAATAATCATTTTTTCACTGATCCTAGGTACATAAAACCGGTGGTTTGTTGCATACTTATGGTGTAAACAGTGATTTACCCAAAGATTCAAGAACATACAACCAATACAAAAATACAGAATCAGGTTTGATTACTCGTCTTAACGGATTTTATCCGGATTGTGATGTGACGTGGTGAGATTTACTGGCAGACGCCAGTATAAGACTATGAGAGTGGATGAGGCAAATAGAAGATGTTTCGTGAAAAAAATTACGACGTAATTGCGTAGAAAATATTTGCTGTAGCAAATATTTCTTTTGCTATTTGTTTTTTTTCTTCTTTCTTTTGTTACAGAGAAGTTTCTGTAGTTCTTCTACAAAAACGCTGTGTATTCGAAAAATATTTAAAAAATTGTATTGTCATGTATCATGATTAAATTATTAATGGAGTTGAAAATATTTCTGTATAGTCATAAAAAATCGTAAATGCCGAGATAGAAAATCCTTGAACTTTTAGAACGTAAACAAATTATACAGCATGCAGGGGTGGATGCATCGTTGTACTTGGAAAAGATGGAATATAATTAATCTTCGTAACAACCCACTAATATTTCCCACAGGACAATCTGCTTAATGTTTTTCTGGTTGCTCGAGAAACAAAAGACCTTACGTATTCCGTCAGATTAAGATAATCGAAAGATAGAACAAAAGACAATTTCCTGCGACAATGCAAGCTAATTAACTGCTTCAAGTAACCTGAAACGTTATTTTAGATGCGAAAGTTTCGAACTAATCTATGATTAGATGACAAAATAGATTTAATACTTTGATGATATAGAAGCATTCATTCATTAAGTCTATAGACGCAATTAAGACTCAATCGTTTAATTATCAGAACAAAATGTAATCCACGTGTGTTTATTGCAATTTAGCTTTTGTTAGTGAACAATTATAAGTTATTATTTGTTATTTATAGTAGGAAACATTGAAGGCGAGTAGATCGACCACCTAACGACTTATAACGGTAGGTTACATTCTGTTCGTAATTAATCGAAGACATGAAACTGTTGAATCGAAACTGTTATTTAACACTCGTGCGCATACACATATATATGTATGTATACCGATTACATGCTTTTAATATTTCCTGTTTTCAAATTAAATTTTTATCATATAACATTTCTCATATTAAGTATATAGTGCAAAACAAGATGTTACGTGTGAGTATATACATATTTGTGTCGAATAATTCACGGAAGCGTAGAAGCATAAGCTATTGTAAATTTCTGAAATTGAACGTGCTCGGATTGAAGAAAATCCTGCGTATGACGTGTAATGCGACACAGCATTGTGAAATTGCTGCAGATGATACTAAAATACTCGTTAAAATGGAAATTCAAGGAAAATAACATGGCAATATAAAGATAACATAGATGATATTTATCAACTTTACCACTATCATTGCTGGCTCTTTATATAATCTGTTCGACATTAAAGAATTATTATTACAATATTTTCAAAGAATTATTACGATCATTTACGTTTATGTGCACCCGTGCATCCAGTGTAATATTAGATAATTGTAAATAAAAGGTTGATTTTGTATCAGCATTATTAGGATTTTAGATAAATTTGAAAAAACTAATAAAACACATATTTTATACATTATATTTTTCTACATTAATATTTTCCAGTTCTTATTTTGAAGCCATATCTATTTTGAATTATTATCAGTTTCTTAGAATTATTTCAGAATTTACAGAGTTTTGACATTTTAATTTCAAAGATTCTAATCGTAAACTATTTTAATAAAAAGGACTTGTATATGTTGACATTTGTTTATTGTCGGTTCAAACGCGAAATATTTCTACTTATAGCTGCGTGATAATTCTAGTTTTCTCTTCAGCAAACATTTGTACGGGTCATTATTGATATATGATACTTCTCTTGCTACGAAGAATTCTGTCCTTATCACCAGCAATTATCGACTATTTTGGTCGTGAAAATAAGAGACACAATCTTTGTTTTTTCACTCTATGATTTATCATTGCATCATTGCGTTAAACGTAATTGACATTAATCTTTTCTAAAAAATCGTAATCAGCAACAAATTATTAAAATAATTTATCACAGCTTATATTTATAATAACGTTCTGTTTTTATATACTATTTTTGACGTTTTTTTAGCGTTAGAAGTAGTATAAAATCTCTGACATGAGTCAATGTCAATGTCAATGAGTGAGGATGGAAAAAACCTTCTATGTCTGGCAGATTATGAGTTCATGATAATGTCTATCTCCTAAAAAGATCAATGTTTTAGGTTCCCATTATTATATTTTTTATAGAGTTCCTATAAAAAAAGATAATAATAGTTTCCATGTATCACACACTAAAAATGTCATAAAAAACAATTTCAGAAATAATAAGATAGGAAAGATTAAGAGTTACGTAATACGTAGAGTTACGTAGATAAGAGTTACGTAAACCATTACTTAAATTCTCTCTCTCTCTCTCTCTCCACCCATCCATGCACACACAAATATAATCTTAAATACATACAATTTTTTTCTTTGTAATGAATAAAGTCTCTCATAACAATTTATCTATCTATTTGAATTATGTGAAGTTAGATCTTACATACGAGTAACTTTCTTAACATAGCTTTCATTTCCAGTAAGTGATATTTTATTTATTAAGGTAGTTGTTTCACGACAGTCGAAACAAAAAATTTATGCTAGAGTACATCGTACAGTCAGTTAGTAGTCGTAATTCCTAAGTCCAAAACTTTTTGCTGTTTATGTACTATTTCTAGCCAATCCCGTACGACTAACTGCCCGTTTGAAAAATCGGGCAACAGACGCAATAATAGACGCAAAAAGAAGAAAGAATAATAGACGCAATAATTTTTTCATTATTTCTTTAATAATATTTCGGAAACTGTGTAGTAAGCTATAATAAAACTATCTTTAAATAATAAATTAGTTGTTGTTTAATATTACTTTAGTTTTTTATAAAAATCGTAAGAAAAGTTTCTAAGTTAGAACGATATTTATAACGAAAATTTTCAGTATCCCGTATAGTACAATGTATAAGACTCTCAAAAACTCGAACTTTGAAATTAAATATCTCCAAAACTGTGTAGTCCATAAATTTCATTTTGCACCAGTCGATGCAGAATCACTTAAATAATAATCTGTCAAAGTTTCAAAAAAATCCTAAGAAAACGCGTTTGGTGGAACAACTACCTTAAGGACAGAAAAATTGTTATTTTATTTTAGAAAAAAATGCTACAATTACACTAAGTGTCTTCTGCTGAATATTAAATAAATTATTTAAAAGATAAAAAACAAATTAATATATGCATATATATAATAAATTTGTAGATAAGTTGATAAATTGAACGCGAGTTGCCGAGTTATCAACAGTAGATTTGCAAAATTGATGAGATTCATTTACATCGATCAGTAGTCTGTACATATAACTGACGTAACTACTGTCGTGTCGAAAACGCATTGTGCTACTGGATCGCAACATCAGTGGGATTACCATTCGATTACCATTATCACTTGGTTGCAATATCAGCATGTTACCACCGGGGCTCATCTCTACGTGTACTTTCGAATGAGTCAGCAGCGACGTATCCCCACGAAACTTCCTTCATTGGTTCGCGATCAATACTTGGTTGCTTGGGGCGGACAGCGTGCATTTTGTTGTCTCGCGAATACTGTGCATACTCTCGTAACGTTTCGAGTTCTTCGACGAGTGTTCCACTTGATATGCGATATAAATTTTCCGCGTGTATGTTGATCTTTCCGGTGCAAAATAAATATTTATTTACATGTCGTGTACAAAGTGTTGTCCTGCATAAATGTTGTGTTTTGCGAAGAACATTAACTGTCAGGGGAAATCTCGGGAAACTCGTTAAGAGTGTGATCGCTAAATTTTTTATTCTGTAGCGCGCCTAGGCGCGCGATATCCTCGCACGGACAAAACGGCGAAAATGAAGAGACAGAATGTCAGGACACTGTCGTTGGTAGTGTGTACTTTTACGTATCTTCTCGTTGGCGCCGCGGTATTTGACGCCCTTGAATCGGACACTGAGAGGAAACGCTGGGAATTTCTCTCAGGTGAGTCCCTTTTCGCTGTTTGAGTTGAATACTTTTAAGTGGGTCGATTGATAATCAATTATTTTCGCCATTCGCGCACGGCGGGAAATGCAGAGATACGCCGTAACATGATGAAGAAGTATAATATTACGCCGGAGGACTACAAGATGGTCGAAATTGTAATAATAGAAAATAAGCCACATAAAGCGGGGCCGCAATGGAAATTCGCGGGTGCCTTCTATTTTGCCACTTTAGTATTAGCCATGATTGGTGAGTCGCGCTTCTGCTACCCTCGAAAGTTCAAATATAATGTTTATTAAAGATTAGATTGTAGAATCTAAATTTAATTAAAAATTATGTTTTGTGTACTAATAAAAAAATGTATTTATAATTATTATAAATTATTATTATAATTATTATAACATATAAAATAAAAGAATAAGAGATATCTTAATCTATATAAAAAAATTGTTTTTAAGGTTACGGACATTCCACTCCTGTAACCAAAACCGGAAAGGCGTTTTGTATGGTATACGCAATGGTGGGAATTCCTTTGGGATTGGTGATGTTCCAGAGTATTGGTGAACGATTGAACAAGTTTGCATCGGTCGTGATCAGACGAGCAAAGACGTATCTCAGGTGCCAAAAAACCGAGGCTACAGAGATGAATCTTATGCTAGCGACTGGTCTGCTTTCGAGTATAATTATTACGACAGGTGCTGCAGTGTTTTCGAGATACGAGGGCTGGAGCTATTTCGATAGTTTTTATTACTGTTTTGTAACGCTCACGACTATAGGTTTCGGTGACTATGTCGCTCTCCAGGTAAATAACGCTTGACTGATCACGAGAGAAGTGTAATAAGTAAGTAAAATTTATAGGTAAATTTTATTGCAGAATGATCAAGCGCTTTCTAAGAAACCTGGATATGTGATTTTGAGTTTGGTCTTCATCCTATTTGGCTTGGCCGTAGTCGCCGCCAGTATTAATTTACTCGTATTGCGGTTTATGACGACGTAAATATATTTTTTCTGCAACAAAACATTATTTTATATACACATATCTGAAAAAATATGATTATTAATATCCTGAAATATCATTTTTTAGGGATTCAGGTGAGGCACGTCGCGACGACACTGAAATGCAATCTGTCTCGCATCATGTTTTGACGTTAGACGGCGAGGTTGTGGCGGTAAACGGAAAGCTCCTGGCCAGCCACGTGCCTATCATGCACGACACGGACGATTGTGTGAGCGTATGCTCCTGCACTTGTCTAGGTCCAGCGAATTCCGAACTGCTGGATCCTTCCGGATATCAGGGTTATCGACCACCCCCGACTTCTGCCAGTCTTCGGATGAAACGCGCGTCCGTCTGATGGAAGGAGTTTCGTCGTCGCAGTTTACGTCGCCGATTTTCGAAGGCCGACAGCCGAGAATTACTCGGCATCGATGTTTAAGATTGCTGATTCCCCGCACAAACTCCTCGCAAGAGAATACCGCACACTGTGATACATCCACAAAAGACAATTTGTAATGTTTGGTAAAGTTTTTCACACTTTGTGTGGAAAGTAAAATTAGAAAACATGTTTGATGTTTGACACATGTGACTAGAACTCTGACCGTTGTCCGAATCCTGACTAAAGCTTGAAAAGGAACGTTTGAATAAGAATGTGTTCCTGTTACATTTCCTAACATTATATCGTATCTCTGAACAAGTTGATGCATTTTGATAATTAATGTTGCTCAACTATATACCTAACTCATGGATGTTGTACATGTAACCCGCGTGTTACGCTCGATTTGTTAAATGAATATGACAAGTGATATCATAATAATCGTTTCAATTTGTAAACATGAAACGAAACATCGATTATTCGAATTTCCAGGATAGTGATTTTTGTAATATTGTATGTAAAAAGGTGAAACATTTAGTAAACTTCAGAAGGAATGTACACGAGTTATTGAATAGCAAATTATTCAAAAAGATAGCGCATTTATATTGTAATACTATCAATGTTGCATTAGTGTAATGTATACGCATGTGCAAAGTGAAGAAGTATAAATTACTTGAATAATCTAGAGGTTTTCACATTTAAGTCTACGTTCATTCATATATAAGATACATCCCAGTTTTAGAGATTTATTAAATTCGTTGAGTGAAATCTCCCCAAATAGGACAGGTGATTATTATAAACTCAAAAGAGTTCAATTTTTTAAAATTCTTTATAAATTAGTAGAATCTGTTCAAATTAAACTCTCTAATAGTTCAAAAAAAATTTCAGAAGTATCTTCCGACTTCCTCTTGAATCCGAAAAACGGTTCAGAATTGGTAACATAAAAGTGAATTTTTTTTGAACTTTTAAAAATGTTTTTAGAACAAAAATAAAATAGGAAAAGAATTTATTTTTTATAATTCGAGAATTCAAAAAGAATTTATTTTACATTTTCTAGATTTTTATCAAATACTTTACAAATTGTTTGACAATTAAAAAAGAACTTTACATTTATTTTTATTAGAAGATATATAAAATATTGTCAATTTTATTTAATTACAAATTACTAAAGAAAACAATAAAAATTGAAATGTTTGAAGTGTAGCATGCTTTTTTATTATTCAATATTATTATTAAATACATTTGAGAACCTCTAGTCTAGGATTGTATTACATTGTAAAAGTTATACATACATATATATGAGTATAAACATAATAGAATATTCTAGATATTATGAGCCTCAGCGTAATATTATATATAATATACACATTTCCATATTTATATTCACACAGAAATCTTGCCTCAAGAAATTCGACGTGATCACTTATGTAATTAAATACAATACACATAGATATTATGACCCATATTTTTTTAAAACGTTTACAAAATGAAAAATAAAAGATGCAAGAAAATAGGGAAGACTGATAGCTTAAACTAAATTCAGCGTTTATTATTACTTGTTTCAATAAAAATCATTGGGTCGTTATTGCTTACAATTAGTTGCGTCAATATTTCTTAAGATAGTTTATCAGATATTTTTTATCATGTTGTTATTTGAAATAAAATTATAAGGAAATAAATACCAAACAACAAAAATAACAAAAAGGTGTAATTTTTTAATTTTTTATTACACTGTCGACAAAATAAAATCTTTTTTTCTTTGAGTTCTATTAAGTTCTATCAGTTTTTTTCTTTTTTTTATGTGTTAAGCAATATACGGAATAAAATGCTATCAAAAGTTGCTATCAAAAATTTTCCAAAAACAATAGAAGTTTTCTTTGACAACATAACAACCAATATTACTCAAATATTATTCATTTAACCTCACCATTTGGTGTGTGCCATTTGGATCTTGTCAATAATAAAAAACTTTTTCGTGTTATTTAATTATGATCGGACATATATGTGAACTGTCTTTGAAAAGAGAAAATAAGTTTTCTTTCATGGATATAAAACCCTTGACTTTCAGAAACGTGTGGACAATCTGGTGTGGTATCAGTAAATACACTCCAAAATGTGATCTTTATATGGACAGCATGGCCACAATAACTACTGAAAAAATAAGACATGCTGAATCTAAATATTGGTGGATAATACATCCATTCAGTTATGCCAGGCACGTTTTGAACAGAAATTTAAAATATTTAAATAACTCTTTTTGGTTTTGTAAACAATACTTTATTTTCTACATACAACAAAAACATATAGTTTTCTCTCTCTGAATGAGAAAATTCACAGATTTATATGGGATACTTTGATGATGATAATATACATGATCGCCTTCTTTACAATTCCTTTTATGATTTGCTTCGTTATAATGGATTACGAAACAATTCGTCTGGATATAGTGAATATTTCAATTTATGTAATTTGCTGGTTTGATATAATACTCAATTGTATTACTGGACATTACGACGAGAAGACCATGTTTGTCGAGTTGAGACCTATTAAAATATTTACGTAAGATATCTAATATTTTATTAATTCTTGTTTATTTAATTATTTTATTAATTTCTGTTTAATGTTAAATACATATTCCTTGTAGATTATATTTAAAAGGATTTCTTGTGCCAGATGTGTTATCGTCTTTTCCGTATGATTATATAACACTACAATGGCGAAGATTACCGGGAAACAATCCTCATTACATCGTTACTTTAATTAATATCATGCCTCTCGTGAAGTTGACACGTTATTATACTTTTAACTCAAACATTTATTATTTATTTACGGTAATCTTTCGTTATATATTCTACAAAAATATATACCCTTCTTATACTCTTTCTTTAATTTCAATAAAGGTATACATTATATTGATCAATTTTTTCAGCATTTTGAAGTAAAAAATTTTTATTTTGAATTATGTACTACTCTGTTGCTAGGATTATACTTAATTTTCTGGTTTTCTTGCTTGTGTTACTCGATACCAATTTTGCTGATATACTTTTTCAACATTCCGCCGAAGGTATTTGCAATATTGTTCTACGCGGTTTTTCATATTATATTTTCATTTTATATTTTCAAAGGTGCAATTATTCAAATGTATTTTATGTGTAAAAAGGAATGTGAGGATTGTTGGATGATGAGATTGGAAGACAGTAGTCTTAAATTCAGATTCAAAACCGCCGCATTTATTGTAGTGGAAAATATATTAGCAAGTGGTTACGGCCCGTTTGTACCAGAGACAGACAGTTCCATCATTTTTAATAGTATTCTTATGATTATCGGCAGATTTATCGTGTGCTATATATTGGGTAAGATCAACTTCTTTTTTTATCAAAAGTCATAGTTTAATTAAGTACATTATAGGTATTTTCTTTGGATGATCAAACATGTTGTGTTTCTTAGTTATGTTTCTTCATATCAAAGCTAGAAGGAAATTATCCAAATCAAAATTTCAAGAGTTAATAGGTCAAGTGAAAGCATATACGAGACAAAAACAATTATTACCACACATGAAGAAACGTCTCTTAGCTTATTATCGTTATCGTTTCAAGAACACTTACTTTCGCAGTAAACGGATTTTATCAGATTTGACAGGCTAGTAAAATATTATGCGGAGAAGAACAGCGCAATATAAAATTACTTAACCAAATAATTGAAATTCAATTTGAATTTTCCGCAGAACCGCTACGTGAAGAGATTGCGCTTCAGTCTTGTCGACGATTGATTGAGAACGTGGCAATCTTTAAAAATTTGCCAAGAAACGTTCTGCAATCAATAGTGAACAACTTAAAATTCGAATTATATTTGCCAAATGACGTAATCATTAAAGCTGGCAGTCAGGGTGATTGTATGTTCTTTTTGTCCTCTGGGACTGTTGCAGTTTTGACGCCAACTGGAAAGGAAGTTAGTTCTTTGAATATCCAATATTGGAGTTGTTTGAATTAAGACAATGAATTTATTCTCTTATTTTAAGATGTGTCATTTGAATGACGGTGCTCATTTCGGCGAGATCGCGCTTTTAGTGACAGATCAGCGAAGAGTAGCCAGTGTCGTCGCAATCAACGTCTGTGAGGTGTATCGGCTAGATCGTAAAGATTTTCGTCAATGCATAGACATACACAGTGAATTATTCGCGGAGATCGAACGCATCGCCACGGAACGCATAGAAAGAACTGTTAGAGCTGAGGAACAACACAAGCGATTTTTGATGCGTCCTAGTCGCGCGCCAACCTCAACGAAAATTTGACTTATTATAATTCACTTTTACGTGACGGAGGTCACTTTTCTTAAAATAATATATGAACTTTTGAATTTTTGAAGCGTCATAATAAAGCACAAATTATGAAAGCTCATGATTCAAAAGGAATTATAATTACTGCATTTACTATTTAGATTAAAATCATTAATATGATATGCGTCTGGAAAAATTATTCTTATTTATTTAAAATCATTCTACCATAAAATCTTTTAATAGAGTTACTTTTCTCGCAGATATGTTGATTATCATTTAATTTTATGTATCGATTTTTTAAATCTCCGAGGATTTATAGATCAGAATAAGTGTTGTATTTAATCTCTTTTTTAATCCTCTATTATTATATAGAATCACAAACCAAAAACTGTTTTGCTGTAATATTATTATCAATTAAAAGAAAGATTCGTTTCATGATGTGATTGGTTTTATGTCTTCGCAAAATAATAATCATCTTGACAGTGTAATCATATATATTTAAGGACCTTATGTATTATTATTGTCCATACAATAATCGTAGATAATGGCATTCTCTCGTATATTTATATCTACTTTTATTTTAAAATTATATATGTATTATTAATTGCCTACGGTACTTATAATTACAATTACATCCGCTAAGATTTTACGGTAGCACTGTTGTGATGAGCTCTATACTTCTATCGATATAAGGGATATAAGGGAATCGTAGTTCTTTTTTTGGCAAATTTTTTTCTACAAGGAGGTCAAGTTTGTGTTGAAATTTGTAGCATCGATCATGATGAAATATCGCAATATTAAAGTTGCATTCCAAAACGTCTTATTTGAGGAAAAGTTTACTCAATACTTTATAGCTCACGTCACATGTACTATAGAAATTGAGTAAAATTTTCCTCAAATAAGACGTTTTGGAATGCAATCTAAGATAGGAAACAAGATCGACACACTTTGTGAATGTGTCGAGGAAGACAGCGGATCATTATCGATAACCGACGTCGTTATGCGCGAGGTAAGTTCCAATGAATCTATGAATTACCCGCGGCTCTAATTAATCAGGTTCATGATGTAATCGTAACGTTGCTAGACGCACCTATAAACATCGGTATTTACTATACAAGATATGTCCCTTTCGTGATACGTAATGATAACGTGAAATTAAATCAACGCTGTGTGAAAATTATATTTATTAAATGACAGGGCATGTTCGGAGGCTATAATATTTCGAATAATATGATGTAAATAATTATTTACAATAGCAATATTTACCCAGATAGCATGCACGTCTAAAAGTCTTTACGATGTTTTTTAGATATTGTACGTTTAAAAAACTTCTTAAAGGCATCTTTAAGACATCTTTTAGACATGCATGTTGTCTTGCGAATGAATTTAATACGGGCGATGTATGCCTTACGATTTTTAACGCAATTACCTTTTCGCACTCTTTTGTTTTCCATTTGTTTTCTTTTCTGTAATTAAATTTCCGAATCTACAAAAACAACTAATCAACGTCGACTGTCTATATCATTACTAGATCAGTTTATCGAATTAAATCACTACGGATCACTACGTATAGTACTTTTTGCTAACGGTTTTACATGTTTCTTGGTCATACCTAAAGGAGAACATAGAGGAGAAGAGTACTTAATATCTTCGTCGATGCTATTCTTCGCGTTTGAATGAACATGTTTTCCGGATGAATCTAATCTATATTTTGTTTCATATACGACAACAATACAGTTGTCATATTGAAAGGAAATACGCGGGTATGTGACAGCTATTTACACTAACGAGACGTCGTGTATATTCAGCACTCTTTCCCCAATCCTTTCAAAGGTCATCTAATAAGGCACTGCGTTTTACTGCGACTGAATCGGTGCAAGTACGGAACAATCAAGAGTTGTTCTAGAGGTTTGCGATACGTCGATTCTGATTCGGTAACGATCTCGACTTACGGCTTACACTTACGGTGTATATAAATTTGTTTTGGTATCTTTTCTCATCCCGTTTATCATCTTTATATATGATCATTAACTTTATAATCGGTATTTCTATCATCTACCTGATACATTATAAATGACGATGCGTCTAACGATAGTAAACAGTGCGTAATTAATAGTTACGATTAAAATGTTTCAGGAACAAACGTTAAATGCAGTAAATTTGCACACGAATGTAACAGCTGATTGAATAAGGTAGAAGATTGGCTGTCCACGACAGGTGAAAGATGCAATGCGACGCATAATTTAAGAATATTAAGTCGAGCACGAAATTATATCGACATTTACGCGTCATTTGCATAAATAGAATTACATATTTGCATATATCTAAGCTTTACGTTTATCTAGTTTCACTTTCAAAGTTGTTATCGGAATGAAGTCTCAAATGGACATTTACAGTCAATCTCAATTTCATATTTACTGGATAAACACTTTACTGTGCATACAATCTAAATTGTCTTCAAAAGAAAAACTCTTAAATGTACATCAATTCAAAGTTACATGTCCACTTGAAAGCCTTTTTTATCTTTGGAGAAGATAACAAAAATTTAAATATCAAAATTCAACTGATTATAAATGTTAAGGTTCTGCTTTTTCATTATCTTTGTTTCATTAGATATGTCTATTATCGACATTTGTTCTTAAAATGTTAAGCGTTTCCTAAAGAAAAAGAATATACATATATATGAAAGAAAAAGAATATATATAACGAGAAATAACGAGTTTATCTTGGAGCCGGCACGCGTTATGATAACACATGTACGAGTGTAAGAAACAAGTAATAACAATATAGAGTATAAATGGCATATTGTATAATAAACTATTTATATTATACAACGTAACACGTGCACTTAATATAAATAGGTACAAGTTCCTTTTTTAATTATTTTTAATTATATTATTAAAGTGTGTCCAATGAAGAAGGACATTACTCGATTTATTGTTAGATAACTGTTTTATACGAGAAAACCTCACTTTGTATATCGTCCCATTCTTATATGGTCATATCGTGCTCGTTAACTTTATGCTGAGTGAGAAAGGAATGGCTATATCGTCTCACATCGATGAAGACTCTTCAGATCGTATTTTCAAAAAAAAAAAAATTTGTTGCAGGAATTGTCAAAAGCTTTGCTATTGACTTCATAAAAGAAATTTATTGCGGGTACGCTGCTGAGTGAGTTATCGCAATTATTCTACGATTAACCTGAAGTACAGTTATTATGGCGACACATAAAATATATACTTAAAAAAAACACCAGTCAGAAACGATGTTTTCTACGTAATCAATAATACGATCCGCAAAATTACGCGCTTGATCAGTCGACATCGATTACTTCGGTAACGCCGGATGTCATCTGGAGGATATGCGCGGTCGCGACGTTTCCGCTGGTCTCTTAAGAACAAGTTAATTATCCCCTCCTAATATGGCTCCGTCGGACTAGGATTCAGCGTCAGATCGTATATACATAGATAGAAACGTCGAAGAACGAGATTGCGGAGATCAAGCATCGCGCAACATCGATTTCGCACTTTAGATGGGAATACATATATTATACTTATGTATAAACGCTCTAAGGCTTTGGCAGTGATTTAACAAGTCGATTATCCGGCACGTCCGATAGGGGCAGGTACGCGCGATTACTTCCTCTCATTTTTTTTTCTTTTCTATTGCGAATCCCGCCGGCTACGATCCAGAATCGATATGTGCTATCACGTGTGTCGGAAATACCGAAATCGTCGATTTCGTATCTTATACGAGCATTCGCAGAATCGATCTTTTTCTTCTTCTCGAGTTGTCGATATGGGGTCCTCTCGCCGGCAGCTGGCCGGCCTCTGTGCACGATCGGCAGCAAAACTTTGCGTAGTACTTGTGCGTGCAATACTTGGCCGACACGATTAGCTCGCAATTGGCGAAGAACGTGTTGTCCTGGCAATGGGGATGAATAAAGATGCCTGAAAGAAATCAATCATATTAAACGCATGTTAAATTGTTTGTGTTAAGGAGTGCAAATATCAGTATATCAGAGTCACTCACCAGCTACGCGTATATCAACGCTATCGGAATCTGAAGAGAATTCATTGGCCGCTTCGCATCGATATCGGCCGGAGTCCTCTCGATTTGCATCGTTAATAACAAGTCGATTGAGTTCTGAAAATAAAAAATGTCTCTTTAATCACTTATTTGATTTTACTGTTATAAAAAATATTTAATCTGTGATATTTGTATGTCTTTTGTAAACTGCACATTATTACTTATAACTTTACCAGAAATCTTTATTCGATTGTTCGTTCGAATAAGTTCATCATCCTTATACCAGAGTACACGTGGAATCGGATAACCATCGACGGTGCAAGCGATGCTTATGTCACTGCCTTCGGGGAATTGCGATTGTCCTGCCGATATGTTGACTTTGATCGGCACTATGTGATAGAGAAATGATCTATTAATATTTTTAAAGTGTATAAAAGTTTTATTTAATAAATAAATAAGAAATTCTTTTCTTCCAGCAAAAAAATGTAAAAAGTCCATTTAAAATACTTACATCAATTTCGTTTCCTTCCTAACGATACATTGTTAATATATTAGGTTCTTAGAATATATTTGAAATAGCCAATAAGCAAGTTACAGTTAACGCAGTCTTAATCATATTACAATACATGTAAATAAATTCCATTCTTAAGCATGCATGCAGGAAAAAGAAATAATCAAGACAAATTACATCATCATTGCGACCAGTAGCGCGGAGAAAGACATTTTTCAATGACTTTATTAAAAAGACGCAGTGAAAGATAAGTTTTTCATCGACGTGAAAATTTTACAGGAAGTCTAAAGCAAGAAATTTGAAACAACTTGTCGCAATGATCGACGTAATCGAGCTAAAAAAGTATATATAATATCACATAAGTATCAGCCATCACGTAGTCTCACCTTTGAACTTAGCGCTAGCAGGCTCGACGGTAGTGGTATCAAGAGGGATAACACGAGGGATGTAAGGCGGTTTTGAGGAATAAACTGCGGCATAGGTCTGATGTTCGGGAGATTGTGTTCTGGTAGGCCTGTAAGGATACTGCGGTTTTTCAGTAATAGGTTTCTTCGGTGGTCCGACGAGATATCGGAGGTACTTTTCGTGTTCGGGTTTAACATTGTGGACGGATCCGACCGCTTGCAAGGTCGCCGACCAAGAAGCCGGTGTACCGATGCCATTAAACGCCTGGCAAGTGTAAACGCCGAGGCTGGTTAGAGTTACCGATCGTATCAGAAGAGTATAATCGGTGTCTTGCTCGTAATTATCCGAAAACAGAGGTAACAATTGATCACCACGCCACCAAGTGACTATTGGCCTTGGCCATCCCATGGCATAACAATGCAGAGTTATCGGCGAGTTCATCGTCACCGTTATGCGAGTATCGGGCTCTCCGATGATGGCAACGGGAAATTCGCTTGGTTCTAAAGAGTGCAAGAAAAGGGACATGCGCGATGCTTAGAAAGAGAAATGTTAATCGCACCATCACCACGAAAATCGACATTCATTTATAACTAGTTCTACATAGTTTCACTTCATGCCAATTAAAATGCATTTTAAAAAACTCACAATCTCAACGAACATATTAGAATTAAGTAAAAATTTGAACAATCTATGTTATCCCAATATTCTCGAATGCAAACAATGGCTGCGTTCAGTAGAAAAAGCAGTTTGGTAAGTGCTTGATTCTTTGTTACACAAATGGTTTCTACACTTACGATTAGTTTTGAGGATCTAAAAGAATAAATCACATTAAAGTATCACTAATAATATGTGCTTATTACTTTTTCTTGCTGAACGCAGTCATTTATTAACAAAGTTAACACTAACATTTGCAACAAAATTAGTACTAGTCCCATAATCAATTAATGTTATTCTATCTAAAAAATTATATTTTTTAAGGTCACTCTTTGCAAGATGAATTCTTTATGTACCTGTGACGTCCAGTTGATACTCCGCCCTTACCGGTGGTCCTAAACCGTTATCAGCGGTGCACACATAAGTTCCTCTATCGTAAGTATATAAATTAATGATTTGAAGAGATCCATCGAGTAGTATACGTCGTCTTTTCTCCGAAGGTCCAATCTAAAGGATAAAATATTCACAAAATATTTTCAATAATTCCAACTTTAAGAAAATAATTGCTCAATTATAGTTATGTATTTGTTATATTTTTCTCGAATATAAGGTGCTTATTTAGCGCACCCAAAATGTACAATAACATAAGTTACCAGTGTAGTATCTTTTCTCCATGTGATGATTGGTCTGGGAGTTCCTAGTGCGACACATTTCAACGTGACATAGCCACCTTCTTGCGCACTGACACGAGGTTCTTCGGGTTGTTTAATCATCGCAGGTTCACCACCGTATTGCGGCGGCGTAACAGTGGGCCGTGATGTCGTTGTCAGAAGTTCTTCCGGCGCGGGTTCCAGACAGGATGTACCGCAGCCACTGTCACAGCATTTCCATTCTCCGGGACAGTCTGCATCGGTGACACATTCTTGCTCACATCTCGTGCTGTTGGATACTCTTGGACAATGGCCGGGTTTAACTACTGCAATTATGTATATTAAATGCAGATATATGCGGGCAAATTCACAGGGAGATGACCAATAATTTAGCACAAAACTATGTTCAAGAATATATTTTTTTATATAAGTGGGAACAACAGTTTAACTGTCTTTCACTCTCTTTCTCTCTCTTTAATTTTTAAAAAAATCACGCTGTTTATTTTACACAAATGAAATTTTTTCTCAGAATTCTTTCTCTATGTGAATATTATGATAATTATGACCGTGCAAAAAATTACAAAACTAAACTTGTTTAAAAACTAATTTGACGAAATTTGGAAATAAAATTAAAATTACAAGACAATACTTACTCGACTGACAAACGCCTTTGTATTCCGTGCCGTCTTGCGTAGCGACTAGCGTAATGGCGCATCGGGTACTCTCAGGACAGATCTTCGTTCTACAAGGATCGACGCAACGGCAGCGTTCGCAATCCTGTGAATCCACATATTGCTCCTTACCGTATGGACAACGAATGATGTTACACTCTTCTTTAGCTTCTGCGCACCGATCTTTCGAATCCTTCGAATCCACATCTATTTCATTACTCGCTGTAATCAAGGATTACAAAGAGTTGAAAAATTTTATTTTCCTAAGTGGTAATAAATTAATAAATAAGTAATTTTAACATAAGAAAAGGAAAGATACATTGACACTATTGACACATTTATATTGCTGAAAAATACGATAGCGTATTAGCATTCAATGAAGAAGAAAAATACAATAAGCAATGCAATATTAAGAAGTTTAGTGTATATAAAAAACTTCTTATGTTTCCATTTTGTGATTAGTATTAAATATTTAATAGATACATAATAGATACATAAAATTGTTAAAAAGTTATTATTATTTGCTTTGTATTCTGTAAAAAATACATATTTATGTATGTATATAATTTATATAATTTTTATCTTTATATTTATGTCCGATTATAAAGTTAACTTTAATCAATTATGAAAGGATGTAAACTTTTGAATGTATATTATTCTTTTAAATATATATTTAAATTTAATTACGATATACGAAAGAGATAATATACGAATACATTTTATCGTATGTATAAAGGATTGACAGATTGAGATGCGAATTTTAAGAAAAATTGCCAAAAAAGCGAAAAAAGCCTTTAAAAAACATATTTAAAAAAACATTACATATGTAATGTTTTTGTAATGTAAAGATTACAAAAATGTACAAAAATGACGATTGCTGATGACATTGCAAAGCTGTAAATCTGTATTAATAAAAAGAAAATAAGAAATTCGTTAGTTATCTCGTAGCCTGGACTTACTCCTAAAACAAGTATTAATGCAAGATTCGAAAGTCTTGAATCTGTTGCGATTGCCACCACATCCGGTATAAATAAATGCCCGGCACGTTTGATGTTCTTCATCGAAGTAAAAGCGCTTCGTGGCACCGGATGTGCAAGATCCACTATCAACTGGTTCTTTACAGATCGCTGTATCATCATTATAAAGATACTATACAATCTGTATATATTTTATTGTAATAAATTCAATAAAAGTATCATGTATTACGCAAATTAAGAGTTTGAAAGAATCGTTATTCGAAGGAAACGTTGAAGAGACAATGAGATAAATACGTACATATATTTGAAACACTGGTATCGTTTCCGGGAGGTACAGGCTCCTCCTGATGTATGCAAATGGATTCGCATTCAGAAATTGTACTGAATCTGTTAGCGTTGCCGTCGCACCCACCATAAATGAATTCACGACAGGCACGTAAACTTGGTTCATAATAATATTTGTGGAAAGCGCCTCTGCATGGGCCGGAGTCCATAGCAAGATTACACACGTCTGGAAAAAGACCATTAATACAATTTTATTTTTATTAATTAATTATTATTTATATTAATTATTTATTTTAATTAATTAATTATTATTTATATCAATTATTTATTTTAATTAATTAATTATTATTTATATTAATTATTTATTTTAATTAATCTTTTTAAAGAATTGTGAATTATGAAAAGATATATAGTAAAAAGTTATTATGAAATTTAGTTATTAGACTATGCAAACAAAAATCAATCTTTGAGATTAGATCTTTCACGTAATATGATTTTTTTAGATACATATCGAATTTATCGAATTATATATCCAGTACTTTGTACTTGATGAAAAGATTTTTAATACAAATAAAATGGTAATTTAAATAGAACTTGTTACCTTGTCCGTGGAATTTTCCGCAAAGTCGCTCGCATTGTTCTTCTGTCTGAAATTTGTTGGCATTTCCACCACACCCGCCATAAATAAACGCCTGACACATCTGATGCTGGGCATCGTAGTAATACGCGGTAATGCTGCCATCGCAATCGCCAGAATCGACTGGCGCCAAGCAAATCGTGCTCTTCGGTTCTCCAATCGGACTTATCGTAACTGGTATTTGAGTAATCTCCAGTGGTACAGCTGTGACCGGTCGTCGTCTACACTTCCTTTCGCAAGATTCTCTATCCTGGAAGCGATTCTTATTGCCTTGACAGCCGCTGTATTCAAACTCGTAGCAAGAATCAGTGCGTTTGTCATAGTAGAACTGTTTTACAAAACCGTTACAAGGACCGATCACCTCTGGTAGAATGCAAGGATCTGAAATTTTTTGTAATTTTCTTTGAATATTTGCGCAATATTTTCTGGGTTCCTTGTAATACAAGAATCAAATAACAATGTAAATTTTTTCTATAATTAAATAAATTTCGTTTTATACGTTTCAAGTTTCTCCATTGGACTATTACAGTTTTTTTTCCGAGTATAATTTTTGGTATTTTATTCTTTCATATTCTTTTATTTTTTTGTTTATAGTTTTTTTTTTACCTTGAACTTCTCCACAACGATACTCGCACTCTTCGCGAGTGTTGAAATTGTTGCCATTACTCTGACAGCCCCCGTAGCGGAATTGTTTGCAAACTCCATCACGACTATCATAGAACCATTTGACTTGATTCTCGGAGCAAGGACCGTGTTCATCGGGTAGGAAGCAGAATTCTATTTAATAATAGATGAATGGTATCGTTACTCATGAGTACAATTTACAAAGTCATTAGGGTTGCATTCCAAAACGTCTTATTTGAGGAAAATTTTACGCAATTTCTATAGTATGTGACGTGAGCTATAAAGTATTGAGTAAAATTTTCCTCAAATAAGACGTTTTGGAATGCAACCTAGAAACGTTACCTATTCGGAATTCGACTTGTCCCGGTGGAGGCAATGTGGTAAGGGTCACTTCACACCTGTTGGTGCAGTCATGTTCGGTCACGAAATTATTCTCATTCCCGCCGCATCCACCGTAATAGAACTGTCGACAGTGTTGTTCGTAGGAATCGTAGTACCATCGTTGAGTGTAGTTGTGGCACTCTCCAAGGAGAGCAGGCAGGAGACAGATATCTTGTTCTACGTTTATAAATTTAGAAATTGTACTTGTGTTATGTTATTGCTTATTAGAAAGTTTTAAAAATTAAAGAATAATTAAGAAATTTTAGTTTCTTTTTTAATAAATTTTAATTTTTTTTATTAATATGATAAAATACAATATATTAATTAATGTATTGTAGTAATAACAAATTTTAAAAGTTTTGATATAAATTTGTATACTATAGAATTTTTATACTGTAGAAATTGAGAAAGATAAAGAGAAAAAGAGAAATATTGATGCAAGTATTTATACATATATATACACACATATATATATTGTTTATATATGTATATTTTTTATTTATTTATATATTTTTTTCTATACAATTTCTCTACATATTAACGAAAAAATTTGCGATTACATATGACTTAATGTCACACATCATGCATGTGTAATTAAATGTAAATCTTTCTCAATTATAATTAAGTTAAGTCAAATTTCTTTATTTGTTATAAAATTAAAAAAGACTTTGTATTCAATAACAAATGGAAAAAGTGCTTTTAAAACTGTAATATTTGACACAGAAAAAATATTATAAAAGGGACGTAAAGGGGTAAAAGGGAAATGAAATCTTACCAATTTTAGGGGGACAATCAGACTCGCATGCATCTCTAGATTCAAAGTTATTTTTATTGCCATTACAGCCAGTATAATAGAATGGCATGCAGCGATTCTCTGATTGATCAAAGTACCATCGAGATTGTTTCTCCATGCATGTACCCTCCGCCCGTGGCAACGTGCAAATATCTGTTAATCGCAATTATCATACCATGCAATTAGACGACACATTAATCCAATTCCAACTATTTTACTATACCTGTCGTTAGTTTAAAAATTCTTATTCCTATTGTTAGTCAAACTATCCAATTGCTGTTTAACAACACGATGAATATATGCACACCCAGTTCAAGTAAATTATTTATAAGAATCTATATTTGTTAGTTTTCGCTCTATCACCGTCTGTTAATATTATAGAGTTATAAATTCATATTACCACACACACACAAACACACACGCGCGCGCGCGCGCACACACACGCACGCACACACACGCACACGCACACACCATTATTTAAAAAATTATTACATAATTAAAATTCGTAGAGTAAAATATATAAATAATTTATAATAATGTCATTGTTCAATTTTCTAATTAAGCTGTTGATTATCTTCTAATTATTTTCTAATTTTTCTAAATACTTATCGTATTTAATCTAAGTGCAAAGAATGTAATTTTAGCGTAGTATGAAATGTAATATAATACTTAACACGAGGAAATTCAAGAAATATTAGAATTATTTACGCAAGAAAGGTTAAAAAATTCATGTCTTTATATTGTGCTGGACGAGATTATGCAAGTAAAAGCGTGCATACAAGACAAAAATTGTGTGAAAGTGCTAATGCACGATCGTGAATCATGTGATTGTGTTGTTATTCCAGTCAATATCACACATCTCGTATTGCTGCCGACATGTAATAACTCAGCGTTGCACTAAATATATTATTTTCGACTACCATCACCTATGAACCAAATATATTCGAAAAAAAAAAAAAACAACACTGACGCTTTCTCGACATTGAGCAACAGCATTGAGTTTTCTTGCGCGTGATGTTATCACGAAGCGATTAAGCTCTTCCTTCTTCATTACTGTCTATACCTTGTGAAGGACAACGCTGCTGGCAGGCAGCAAGAGTACGGAATTTATTGGCATTGCCTTTACAACCGCCGTAAACAAATTGGCTACAAGTGCCACGCTCGGCATCGTAATACCAGCGCAATGCCGAGCCCGGACAAGGTCCGGGATCTCTCTTCATGGCGCATACATCAGACAGTTTTACTGCAAAAGTTCGTCCATCACTGATCGAGTCGTTAGGGAACGACTAAAGAACGTTCAGAAGTAATATTTGTGGCAAACGAGTTTTAAATAAGCCCAACACACTTACAAGAATGCTATTCATTCTCGATAGACTTATGTTCCATTTATGTCCCGAGAGAGTAATCTTATAGAAGATGCTTTTATTATAATATATTTTTTAGTCAAAAATATTATTTTACGTTCCTAGATATTACTAAATCTATCTAGATTTTATCTCACAGATTTCTTTTATATTACATAAAATAACGATTTTTTAATTTTGATAAATTTTGATAACATATACTTACAATATATTAGAAGTAAATGTGCACTACATATTATAATATATATTATCAATCAGAATTACGTAATGGATCATATTTATCTGTTAGATAAAATTTGTTAGTTAGCCGTTACTAAAAATATTTATTAAGTCGGTAAATATCAATGCTAGCATTCCATATAATTATAAAACTATTGTTACTAAATTCCCAAACATAAAATCAATTCTTTAAAAATAGTTGAATATTACCTCATCGATAGCAAAGATTTATCAAGAAATAAATACTGATTAACATTTAAGACTTCTGTGTAGTTGTCCTCATTTGTTGAGTGTTATTTTATAGATATATCTTTTTATTTCAATGTATCTTGCAAGAATTTTTGGCATGCGATTTTTCATTTCAAACGTCATCAAACAAAGATAGTCACGACGACTCACCAGAAGCCTTAAGGTGACTATAATAAGTAAACTAATAATTCACTTAAAATACATGAAATTTTAATGCTCATAAAAAAAGCAATAATAATAAATTAAAAGGAAACGTACCTTTCCTTCGACCTGGCTGTAAACATTGTTGATGACAAGCGATTTCCGTTGGAAAGTTGTTGTCGTTCTCTTTGCAACCACCATATACGAATTGTTCGCAAGTTTGCGATTCTCGGTTGAAGTACCATTTTGTGAAATTGCCCGCGCAAGGACCTGCTTCTTTCGGCTGGTCGCAAGGATCTGTATAAAATTTAAATTAAAAATTTACAACTTTTAGTTTAATTGAAATTTTCTCAGTAAATTCTCTCAGGTGCAATATATTCTATCCATTAGAAATTTAATGTAATATAACCGCAAAAAGTTTCTATATAAAAATACGTTAAAAATATATTTAAAATACATTAACGAAGGTAAAATAATTTAAATAAAAATAATAATAAGAATATAATTTAAATATGTACCGTAATTGATAACCTTGCTTACCGATGTCGTCGGGTGTGACGCAAAGTTCTTCACACTCTTCTCTTGTCTTGAACTTGTTAGCATTGCCGAGGCAACCGCCATAGACGAACTGGCCGCATTGTTTCCTGTTAGCATCATAATACCACGTTGGATGATATCCTTCGCAAGGACCAGCGATTTTGGGTAAGAAGCAAGCAGCTGCAAAATAAACCGAAAATTTGTTGTTTGAATGTTTAAATTCTAAATAGATGAATTAGTTTGTTATAAGTAGTCGGTGTTTTAAATTTAAAAATTTTATAAATGAGAAATATATCTATAATTCTAATATAGCAGAGAAATGCAATATATATAACGACTAATTATTGTGCAAAATTATTTGAATGTAAGTACCTTTTCCTTTTGGTTGAACGCAAACTTCTTTGCACTCCTCCTGTGTTTTGAATCGGTTTTCATTACCCTCGCAGCCTCCGTACCAGAACCTCGAGCAACCACCGTAATCGGTATCATAAAACCACTTGACCGTAAAGTCTCGACAAGAGCCTCTATCCTTCTTCAAACCGCATGCAGCACCAGGCATCGAAGGTACTGTGAGACAACCTTCGAAGTTCTCTCCTTGAGCTTCCTCGACCCCGTCTGGGCAGCATCCGTATTGCGATGCGTCGCAGGTGCATCCCGCAAAGTTTGGTCCTTTAGCTGGCGTTCTGCCATCCGAACAGCATTTATATTGCGTGTTCTCGCATCCGCAACCTGTAAACATTATACGACACATAATACGTACCTAATTTTCTACGCTACTTGAGACTTAAGCTCGAGTGACTTTCAAATTAAATTTTATAATATATTATTTTACGATTGTATGTCGATCGTGCAATTACCTTGACCATGGGAACCCTTGGCGATAGTAATACCATCGGGACAGCATCCAAACTGGTAAGTATAACACGGACACCCCTCGAAATTGGGTCCGCTGGCAGGGGTAAACCGGTTCGGGCAGCAACCGTTAGGCGTGTATTGACATCCACAACCTTCATTGTTTGGTCCGCGCGCTGCCGTCGAATTATCCGGGCAACAACCGAATCTTGTATATTGGCAGCCACAGCCGTAGAAATTTGGTCCACGAGCTGGCAGAATGTTATCCGGACAGCATTTGTACGGAGTTGATAAGCAGCAACCCTCGTTGTTCGGTCCATGTGCTGGCGTTACTCCATCTTCGCAACATCCGTAAGCACTGTCGTGACATGGCATACGACAGCCATAGTTGTCCGGTCCAAGAGCTATAAAAACAATTATGAATGGTGGAAGCATACAATAGAAGTAGTTTAGAATCAGTTTAACTAGTTCATTAGTTTGTTTCAATATTCTCCAATTATCTATTTGATCGATTAATTACACTTTCATTGTAAAACATTATTTTACAGTTAATAATATGTTTCAAAATGTTAACAGCAATGTTAATATCTTTTTCGATGCAGCTCGAATTCTAATTAATTGCTTTTAAAGCTAACGTCTTACAAAATTTATGGTTATTTATTATTACTCAACCAACCCGGGGAAACTTCGTCAGGACAGCATCCAAAGTATGACGCGCTGCAGTTTTCGAAATTAATGACACCGCATCCTTCGAAGTTGGCACCATTTGCAATGGTGATACCATCAGGACAGCAACCATAAGTGGTGTTTGCACAATCTTCAGGTGAAATAGTTTGCGTTGTGATTTCATATATCTCCGTTTGGGATGTTTCAGAAGTGACTTCTTCTTCGCAACCTTAATACAACGTATGCTATTATTTAAAGCATTCAAAATATGTACATAAATATACAATACTTGAAAAAATATAATATAACAACTGAGAGTTTTAGAAAAACCTAAGTAACGGAATATTCAGATGTGCGTATGTCGTCTATTCTCACATAAATATACAATATAACTTACAGAAACGAAATACATACCTTCGCCATCAGGACCAGAAGCAGCTTTAATATCATCCGGGCAGCAACCGAACTCGGTAATATTACAACATCCCAGATAAGCCTTTCCACTAGCTGCGGTCTCGTTGTCAGGACAACATCCAAATCTACGTACAAGCGGTTAAATTATAAGACTAAGCCCATACAGCATGTGAAGAGTTTACTTTATAAAAATGGAAACTAACTCTGTTTCGTTACATGGTTTCTTGCATCCTTCGTAATCGTTGCCTTGCGCTGTAGTGACACCGTCGGGACAACAACCGAAGAGTGATTCGTTACAACGAGAGTCGGGGCAACCCTTGTTCTTGGGACCAGTGGCTGGTGACACGCCATCGGAGCAGCAACCATATCGTGTTTCGTTGCATGTTTGCGGTGTCGGGCAACCTTGACCAAATGGTCCTTTAGCAGTGGTGATATTGTCGTAACAACATCCGAAAGGTGTTTTCTTGCAGCTCTTTCTTGGCTTGCATTGCCGTTTTTGCGTCGTTATTTCTGGGAAGCTGGTTGTCCATATTTCTGTGACTGAAGTTATAAGTTGACATTAATAATAATTAAAAAAAAACTATTTCGTTATTCGAGACTTACCATGAGTTGTTTCGGTAAGATCAGTTTCTTCACTGATCGTGGAGGACGTAACTTCCGTCGCAGTAGTCTCACCGGATACCGTTGTCTCTTCGAAAGACGATGTTGTAGCCGACGATTCAGTCGTTTCGCCTGACAAAGTTGTCTCGCCCGATTCGGTTGTCATAGCTGATTCAGTAGTTTCCGTAACTTCTGTTTCTGTAGAAGCGGTACTCTCGCTGGATTCTGTTGCACCCGATTCGACAGTCGCGCTTATGGTTGTAACATCGCTAGATTCAGTCGTTACGGATTCTGTTATCTCAGATGATAGTGATGCGCTGATGCTGGACTCAGTTGTCTCCTCCGATTCTGTGGTTTGTTCCGATTCGGTTACTTCGCTACCGGTAGTTTCGGTCTCACTCGATGTACTCATTCCAGAAACAGTAGTTTCTTCCGTACTGTGACTCTCTGTTTGACTCAATTCCGTTGATACGGTATCAGTATGTTCCTGAGAATTGTACTCGCCTTGTACTTTTAATTCGGTTGTTAGCTGAGTAACCATTGTTGATGTATCAGTCGCTGTTTCTGCGAAATATTATTATTACTTTGTAATTTGTACTTGCAGACAAATTTGTGAACAAATTATTTAATTTTACGCTTATGTTAACAAAGATATATAATTTAATTATTCATTTTTATGTTATATAAAGATTTTGAAGATCTAGTAAGATATCTGAAAACAAATGTTATAATCAAAGGACGAAAACGAACAAAGCCAGGTGACAATGCTAACAATATGTAATTATACAAAAAACTATATAACTAAAACTATATAACATTTGTTTTTGAAGAAAACTTGCGAACATTACATAGAATATTTGTTTTCACAGATATCTGCAAAATTGTCATATTTAATGAAATTTAAACAATAAAATAAAATAAATAAAATAACAAAGTAAATAAATAATAAATAATAAATATAATAAATAAAATTACAATATAATTTAATATTATAATATATAATATTTTACATCTCTATATTATATAATCTTAAATTAACTATAAATAAACTATAAATTATTTTATAATATAATGCTTACCAGAAGTGTTCTCGCTTTCAGTCGTTTCTGTTGTCTCTGTAACTGTAGTCTCCGTCTCTGACGATAATGTACTTGGTGGAGATTCCGTAGATTCAGTTGTATCTGTGGATTCGGTAGTTTGTGTTGTTTCAGTCTCTGTCGAATCGGTCGTTTCGGTATTTGTCGTCTCTGTTTCAGAGTCAGTCGTGGAAGAAATCGTGGTTTCCGTTGAAGTAACATCGGTATCAGTCGATTCGCTTGTTGCGTCGTTCGTATTAGTTGTCATATCACTAGACTCGATTGTTGTTACTGAATCTGTACTGGCAGTTGAGTCAGTATCTACATTGCTAGTCAATTCGCTGGAGGCGGTATAATCCGTTGATTGTTCCGTTGTTTCTGCTACAATAGCGAAAAAATTAATAAATATAAAACAATGCTGAGTTTAAATAATATAAATTAAATTATTTAAATTCATGTAATAAGAATAATATAATAAGAAGATCAGTACCGCTTTTGATAAACGATCAATAAAGTAAATACAGTGTCAATTTATGATCAGAGTGGATGGTCTTTTTTGTCTAATAAATAATATTGTTTGTATGAATTTATGTTATTATTAATATACATTTCCCTTAGAAAACTCAATGCGTTACTTTTGGTCTTGAAACTTAATCTCAAAATTAGAAAAGTACGATCACATAATTAAATTGATTACCAATTTGATACCGATACTAATACGTATCTTTAGAACCCTTTACCTTACGCAGTATTGCAAAGAATACGTTGCAAAAATTTTAATTTTATTTGCTATTTAAATTCAATATTATTTGGAATAATGGCTTTGTTGAAAAATATAAAAAGTATGTTCGACAGAAACGTACTGTCGGATTTCGATGTTTGAGTGAATTCGTCCGTAGATGCGCTCGCACCGGAACCTTCTTCGGGGCTGGTGCCGGATCCTTCTTCGATAGTAGTCCCGGATCCTTCAAGCGTTACATCAGTTCCCTCGGTAATATCTGACGATTCAGTTACTTCTGTTCCAAACTCGGTTGTACCGGTTTTGCTTTCCGTCGTAATTCCGCTAACCGGACTTTCGCTCTCTAGGATATCGGTAGAATCGGTGCCACCGGTGAAGGAGCTAGTATCAAACACAGTAAAATCATCGTCGCCGCTACCGTCGCCGCTACCCAATTCAGAAGGTGATATATCGCCTCTCGTAGAATCGCTAAACATAGTGTCGTAAATGTCACTTCCAGAACTCAAGGATGTTGTTTCTGTGTCTTCCATTAATAGTTTGCCCATTTTCTGAAAAAAAACCGAGAAAAGACACTTCAATATTGAAGCTATTTAACCCTCGACGAGACACATAATCGAAAGAGAATCGCCAGATTGTTCTGCGCGTAAGGAAAGGTTGATTTGATTCGCAAATCCGAAACGACTCTTTGAAACGGAACAATAAGATACGAAGTTACGGAGTAACTCAATGGCACCTAATATTTAATTAAGTGCGAGACGACCCAGTTTCACTTACCTCCTCAGGAAGACTGAATTCAACGGCAGCTTCTTCCTCTTCTTCCTCGCACTCTTCCTCCTCCTCCTCTATCGTTTCCACATCTGCCTCTTCGTCGCTCGGTGTCACGCCTGCGTTCAGCAAAACAATAAATTTACGTAATTACGTAATTAAATTTCTAATGTGAACGTCTTTTAAAAGTACAGGTACACATGAAAACATTGTTATGACGTTGGAGAATTTTATTGTGCACTATATTCATCGTCAGCTTCGAAAGTACGGATTTAAATTTCCTTGATATAGAGAATGAGAGACATGTTACGGTGTGGTTCGTGTTGCCCTTTACAATATGATAAGTGCTAAGACATTTGAATTTAATACCACGAACCTCATTATTTTCACGCCTGCTGTTCAAGGCATATTCAATATTTTATGCTCTATAATGAAAAGGTTTACGTCACAATAAATCACGTACTCTACGTTATAATGAAGCAAATGTTAATAATACATCTTTATTATCTCTAATAATAAAAATGATAACAACATCCAAAGTATTTTCGAGGTAAACAAAATTTACAGAATAAAATTTATCTTTCAAGTAAAATAGTTTAGTAAATTGTGCATGTATTTTGCTTCTATATTTTTTCCTTTCGTCAATATATGATTTAATGACGTATAAGCAAAAAAAAATTTTTTAATTTAAATAATTATTAAATAGTTTTCAAAAAGTTACTATTAATCTTATTTAAACTTTGTTATTGTTATTTTTCGTCATTTTTTAATTATTGTTATTTTGTTTTTAAAAGTGATATTTTCTTTCCTTTTCATAAAAATTATTTATTTTATACCTATCTTAAACATCAAATTATTTTATTTAAAAATATAAAGATTAAAAGCTTTTTAAATCTTTACCTTCTTCACAAGGTTGATCATTGCATTTTTCGGTAGAGAACATAATGTTATCGGCATTACACTGACTCACAGGTACCGTCTTGTTTTCGTTCATGCAAATCACTTTGCGCGTCATGTCGCCACTGCCACATGATTTCGAACACTGTAACGACATGATTGACGATGCTGTTGATTACACTTCGAGAAAATTAACAAATCTGAATTATAATAAAATTTTATAAAATCAGTACTAGTAACTTTAACAAAATAATATTAATTATATCCAAAAATGAAAATGTTACATATTGTCAGAAGTAAATTGATTAAAAGTAAAAACAAACCTTGCTCCAAGGTCCTGCGAACCATTCACCCTTGCACGGTTCTTCAGCGGTGCAATTTTTAGTATTTTCAAATTTCTTTTCTGGATCGCAATTCTCGTCCAAAACTTTCTTCACAATATCATCACTAAAAGTGCCACAGAAAACTTTGCGCGTTTGAACGCCACTTCCACATTTTGCCGAACACTATGCAAATATTAATAAAAATGAATAATACAGGTGGAATAAATTTATATTTTTATACTTTTAATTAAATAATTTAATAATTAAATTAAATTAAATTTTAATTAAAAGCTCCGATGGAATTGTTTAATTTTAATTTAGAGAATACGACTAGCCAATTTATTTATCTATTGAGGTACATTTTTTATTTTGAAGTAAATAATGGAAAAGATGCAAAAGAGAATGCTTATTTATTTACCTCGCTCCATTGCGAGGTGAACCACTGGAATTCGCAATTCTTGACTTTCTCACAGTCTCTTTCCAATTCTGGCTTCTTATCTGCATCACATAGGTCATCTGGATAAACGGTGCCATCTTGAGTAGCGCAATGAGCCGTTCTGGTTTCTTTGACAAGATCACACTGTTCCTCGCACTATTAAGAAAAGATTTCCAAATTTGTTTAAAAAACTTTGAGAAACGTGTTGGTAGAAGAATTTCAGTAATTTCTTGTTTAACAAAAAGTTTTTGCGAAGGACTCACTCCGCTCCATTCTGTGGTAACCCAATCGAGACCAGCGCAAGGTCTCAGTTCGCAAGCTTTTTCACGTTCGGGTATCTCCGTCTCGCAAGCTTCATCTTCCAACACTTGAATTTTGCCATCTACCTTCTTGTAGCACGTTACTGTCCTGGTTTGCTTACCAGGCCCGCATATATGATCACACTGACAGAAAATTTATTTTTTTTTTATTGTAATTTTATATAACTCTATTGTAATCTTATATAATTCGATTTAATCATATAACAATAGAGAGATGTAATTAATCGTATAATTTATAAATATCAAGTGTAAGAATTTGTTAACTTACAGGCTTCCAGGGTCCTTCATGCCACAATGGGCAATCTACGTCTTTGTTGCACTCCTGCTTAGTGAGTCCTTTTGGACCCACTTTTTCCAAGCACTGTGAATCATCTACCACGGAAGCGATTCCACCTGAGATAATTTGTTCACACTTGATCTCTCTGGTCTGTTCACCCCCTTCGCCGCAATGTTTAGTGCAAGTTGACCAAGGGCCTTCTACCCAACTAGGCGGACACGGTTCTTCACTACAACCTTGAGTATCAGCCGGTTCCAACTGTGGATCGCATAAGCTCTCATCCACCGGTTGACTGTCACGTCTTCGTACACAAGCTACTCGTCTCGATTGATAGCCTTAAAAGATAAATGACGCGTGGACTTGTCTTCGTGCAACTGTTACTTTAATTACAACAGGTAATTATTAATTTCAATATATAAACTATGTATGGATAAAATTGATCAGCAATTTATTTTACTTTGCTGTCACTTGCTTTCTTGATAATAAGCCATGTATAATAATTACATTATTTTGAGGGATTTATTAATATTTGAATTAATTAATATTTTGTCACTATTTAGATTAAAATAAAAGTAATTTACTAAAAAGCAATTAAAGTGACTTTTTAATATTATCAACAAATTTTCTGCACATGACGGCGGAAAGCATTGTTTCCTGTGATAAGAAAACACTGAACTTGAGAATCTACACTTTTTATTGCGCTCATATTAAAATAATAATCTTATAATACCTCCACCACAACTGACGCTGCAACTTGAGAATTCATCGGTTACCCAAGTATAACTATCCGGGTCAGTACGCATCGAGAACCTCTTAGGTATGCTGTACTCATAATGTACTCCGACGTTGCGGTCTTGATACAGTAACTACGAAAGAAAAATGGTTTATTGTTAATACATTTTTCCGAATAGCAAAAGAAAATTGATATTAATGTGTACCGACCACAACGTAAATCGGCTCATTTGTTGGTCCCAGAGCTGTGATGGTATCGGGTGCTGCAAATCCTTGAGGATCTCTAGCGTAGTGAAAAGTCGTACCGGAAAAGCGCAAGCTGCGCGGAAAATCTATTCTCCAATTGCCATTTAAATAGTAATGTCCGGTTGTGTTGCGTATGGCTAATTAACAATTTTTAAGAATATTTAGAATGAACAACTGTTCAACAATTTATTGATATTATATTTATCGGTATTAAATTATTATTGATATTATTGAATATTACTGATATTAATTATAGATATTGATGAAATTATTATGGATATTAAATATATATTTTGTGCTATCTTATTCTTTTATATTTTACAAATTTTTGTTCCGTTATTATACTCACCTAAATAGTTGTTAGATGGATAATTTTCTTTTATAACGATATTTGTCGCGCCCTCGGGAATAAGTAAAATATCGATATAACCTGGAAAAGTATTGTTCTATTATTTGTGCAGAGAAATAGAATAAATAATAGACTTTCAAATAAGCCTTTATAGAGTGAGTAAGAAAATTAATTTAAATATACAATATCGATTACACAGGAGGAATTTCAGTAGCTTACTGGAAAGTTATTATGGGAAATTTACTAATTTTATTTGCAAATATTAATCAACAAAAATTACTCACCCACTTGGAGGTCGTCTGTATCAAATAAGCCGCTAACGGTATTGCAATCTGAGCCATCGCCACCGCATTCTCTGCACGCATCTTCTTTGGCATCGCTGCCCAGCATCATATCGCATCCGACGTGCTATTAAAAAAAAATCTTACAATAAATCCCATCATACGGAGCTTTGGTTCCGCTTTTTTTTTATTTAACCACAATTTAAGCACAAGTTTATTATTTAACATAAACCTATTATTTGATGAGAATACACGATCAAAAATATATTATTCTAAATAAAATTATCTAATTGTTTTTTACAATTATAAATTTGTGATATTTAATAATTAAATATAATTTACCATGCATTTGCCTTTAACGCAAACATCGTTCTTTTCAGATTCACAAGGAGTGCCGTCGACTACAGCGACTTTATGCCTGTAGAAAAATCGTTCACCTCGTGGCATGCAGTTTAGTTCGCATTTATTTGGACTTCCAGTGTACGGAATCCAACTATGGAAAATAAATAATAATGTATAATTAGATATCAATTATCAAGTTCATTTTGCCAAGTAACTATCAGTATTATCTGTTTACCTTATATGATTATATTCTATTATTTAATTTATTTAACAAAAGTTGTGTTTGCATTGATAGTGAAACATTCACTATAGCAAACAAAGGATTCATGATTCCATATTGATAAATAATAGCGTTCTATATATTTTAATAAAATCTTTTGAATTTCTTTCGATTACTTAATTTACAATAAAGATGAACGAGTATCCATAAGTATGATGTCTTTCAAAAAATAAAATGACAGTGGATTACAGAGCAAATAGACAGGTTATTAAGTGATGTCAAAAGCCGCGGAGAATTCTATCATCGTATCAGAATATCGATCATAAATCACCGTCACGGCACAACAATAATCTCGTTTCATGAATTCGACAGAATTTCCAATTGAGAAGGTATTGATAATCATAATGTCAGAGAAAGAGAAGCGGGAGAGAGAAAGAGAGAGAGAGAGAAGAAAAAGAAGAAGAAATACTCACTCATAATAAACTCCTTCAAAGGGTACGTTGTTGAACTCCGCGCACTGTTCCGCACGAAAATCCTTTGATTCACCAGGACATTCCTGCAAGCATAATTGAAGATTATTCAATGGAATAAAATTATTAACACAAGCGGATCACACTTTAAATAACTTGATAATCTGTAATATCGAGACAACAAACAAAGAAACTATATTTAGCAATTTTAATTACCAAAAATGTAAAGTGTTCCATAAAGAATCTATAGCTTTTTTTGTATCAAAAGAACAGAAACTTAAAAAAGTAAAATTTACTAATATTTTCTATTAAAATTTCATAATATTTTATACATATTGAGAAATTCTTATTGTCCCTTTGTGTTTTTTTATCAGTAGTATAGACTATATAAGTAAACGTAGCAATTTGAAAAAACGGAAATAAAAGTAATACTTTTACATGAAATATGTTTACTGCAGACAGTTTTTGCCGTAGACAAAAATAAAAATTTCGTAGCGTTAATCATAATTATTTACAAATATGTTCTCATAAAAAAAACAAACGATGCAAAATGACGCTTAAAAACTCTTAAAATCGCTACAAAAGTAAAGCATGTAAATTTATTTTTCTGTTCAACACATGTGCTTTATCTTCCTCACTTCGTCAACTTCGAATTTTAAAGTACATTAGTATCAGTGGTGCGCATGACGAGTTTACATATGAAGAAATATATACATGCTTCATCATTGAGAAGCGTCATTGAGAAAAGCGTTTCATCATTGTGAAAGGGACCGAAGAAAAATGTTACTTGAAGGTAGAAGGTTCTTTGTTAAAGGATTAGTGTAACGTTCCTATTTTCTGACTGGCAGTTCTTTTTGATAGGTTAATTTGATTTTCTGAACATCTTATCAGATCGTTTAACATTACATATTCTAGCAGTAAAAATGTAAAAACTTTAGCAAGTTATAATATTTAACAAATTAGGTACATTTAACGTGCAGTCTTAAATTTTCACCTTTTTGTTGGACTTTTACCAATTTTGATCAAAAATTGTTTACAAATTATTTTTGACTAATATTTATATCATATCTAAGCTTAATTGCTTTTGACAATTTGAGTATTGATGCAGATAGATTTAGAAATTTTATATTTGTTTATATTTGAAATAAATAAGCGTGTGTGTCGTGCTATTTCATGAATGGTCCGTGAAAATGAAATGACCTAGAAATGGACGGAGGGCAGATCTGTGGAGCAGGTAATGTCGATAAATCGAGTGGAACCCTAGCAAAAACGAATAAAAGATACTCCGGCGGTACCACACACAGGATACAGCACAGAATTTATGGTGAGAGATTTCTTCCGAACGGAATGAAATACCAGTAAAAGAGTGGCAAGGCAACAGGGCTGAAATAATAAGGGAAGAAAAAAGAGAAGGAAGGTGAGAGAGAAAGAGAGAGAGATGACATTTGAAAAAAGTTTTAGACAATAATCGGGCTGTTGCAAAGGACGAATTATCAAGATTAGCAAACCGTGAAAATGATATAAGAATTATTTTGCATTACAACCAACTTTGATATCAAATTGTTTTCTTTGAATGCTAGAATAATTTTAATCTATTATTTTTAGATATAAGCATTTCGCACGCGTGCGCGCGCGCGCGTGTGTGTGTGTGTGTGTGTGAGAGAGAGAGAGACGTTGTATTCCTCTCAGAATTACTCATTTTATTTGTCACAAAAAGCAAAAACTTTTATTTTTGAAAGACCCGAAAAGTATATGTGTAAAATAAATTATAACTACATATACCAACGTTGAACTTTCTGTTTTATATTTGAATACAGAGAGATAATACAGTAATTAATCCTAATGTATGTATACGTGTATAGCTACTAATTTATGAGATCTCTAAAAATCTCGGTTTTATATATTTATCTATACAAAATAATTTAATATAATTTTTAATAATATTCTTTTTCGATTTACATTATTTATTAATTATTTATTAAACTAATAAGTTATTTCCTCATTACTTTAGAAAATTGATGCATCATGAACGATCATTAACTCTATAATATGATTCTCTTTAAAAGGAATTATTTATTTTGAAAATAAGTAAGGCAAAATCACAAACAATAAATTAAAATATGAAGAATAAATTATAAAAACGTAGGCAGACATTAGAATCATAACACCATGTGGCAAACTTGTTATTTATCTATGTATCCTTTTATAAGTTATTTTATACATATAGATAATATTTTATACAAAAATAATTTTTATTTTAATTTACAACGAGCGTAATTATTATCTTTTACAATAACTGAGATGAAACTTATCATTCCAGGAAATAGATGTCAATGGCATCTATTATAGAGCATGTACAGCGTATACCTTACTATTTGTTCTAATTAGCATCTAACTCTAACAAAGTTAATACTTCATGAGTCAATGCCGCATGATAGACTTCCGTTGAATCTTCTGTAGTCCATCGCACAAATATACACTTTTAACACATATATTTTAACACATACCTTTTAAAGAGAAAATATATTTTTAAAAATTTAATAATTACAGAATTCTTAATTATGTATTAATATTATGTGATTATTTAGTACTTTTATGCCATAAATTTCAAAATATTTTTAATGTAATATTCAAATTACGTTTGTATTCTATTAAATTCTTCAATGACAATTTGTCAATTTAAAGTATGAAATAATAGGTTCTTGCCGTGTCAGTTTCAGAAAATTTACGTAATACTCTCTTAGTTTGATTTCGTAATTATGTAACAGCGGCATGTTGTATTCCTGCATGAATAATTTTCATCGAAATAACTTTCTACCTTATTTTCTGCTTGCCATTAAATAATTTGATGACAAAAAATTCATGGAGAAAAAGCAGAATGCTGTCGGATACTAATTGCAGTTAATTAATCATAATTTTTCTATAAACTACACAGAAGTGAAAACATCGCGAAAATGTCATCATAAGTTTTTTACAACTTCCAGATTTTATGATACGTCACATTTTTATTCCATTTGAAGTTAAATTGGATATTATATTTTAAAATTGTGCAAGACATATACGTGTATGTGTGTGTGTATAATTATTTTCTTATAAGAAACTTTTTTTTTAACAAAATATACTGTTCCTTTTTAATAGATGTAATTGAAAAAATTGTAACAATTCGTGATTTTTGCTATTAAAAGTAAAATTAAATCAACTAGAAACATGATAAATTTGAAATAGTAGTACAAATTATTCCTAAAAACAATCACAAATCCTCGCAAGAATACTCGAGAGAATGTTTAAATGTATAATATGTCATGAAAGTTAAAAGTACGGTAATCTCATCCGAGTGTTGTGAAAACGCGTATATAAAAACGTTCGTCTGTTTGAGAAAGCATATTTTTAGAATGATAAATGGATCGACGAGGTAATTTACTAAACATCATTGAAATGCTGACAAGCTGCTTAATACAATTAGAAATGTGTAAAGCTTACATTATGACATGTAAATTGAAAGAAAGAGATAAAGATGAATACAAGATGAAACTATTAGTTTATCATAAATATATATAAATATATACTGAAAAACTTTTTTAAAATTTATTGGCAATTATTAATATCAATTTTTGATAATAAACATTTATCCAGAATCTAATAATATAAATAAAAAAATCAATATAAAAATTAAAATTGTTTTGTAAATATATTGTTATAATATATAAAGATATTTTACTGCAGTTAAATATTTTAAAATAAAAACGTGATTTTATAGAATTAAACTCGATTTGTTAAATTTAAGGATTGCATATATTGAAACAGCTAAATTCAGAGATTAATGATGCAAAGTCTAAAAAGACCGATTCAAAAATAAGATATAAATTATATAATATAATTTATATTATATTAATTTTAATTTATATTATATAATTTATATAAGCGTGTCATTCCGTTGATTGATATCTGAATAATTCTGATATCTGAAAGCAGGCAGAACGCTTCGAAAAGACATATAACTAAATCAATTATTCATCAAGATCAATAATAAAGTAAATTGCAGATTTTCTATATCTATAAATTGTCATTGTAATTTAATGACTGAATTATTTGATTAACGATAATATGTATAAGATTCATACACGCGAAAGAAACGAAAGTGCAAATTTCAATTCATTTGATTTTAGTTTGCTTGCAGATGATAATGAAATGCGCATCACGCGTCTGTTCCAAGGTCTCTTACTAAACTGTCAGACTACTCGATCTATTAAGGTATATCGCATAAATCACTCGCTTATAAGGCAATTAATCAAGTTCCTGATTGTACTCGCATAGCCCGCAGCATTCCCATGATGGAATCTTTTTGCAATTTCCGATCAAAATTATTACGTCGCGGAAGACGCAATCATTTGCATCCAGCGAGTGAGTTTTTATCACGAATAAAATAATTATGAATCGTTATTAATTTTTCATACTCACTTGAATGTTGCACGAGAAGAATCTCCTGGGTGCACCAGTACACCTGTCATGACCACTGTCACTGTAATATTATAGAATAAATTTATTACTTTAATGATAAACAATAGAGTGTTCTTTTTAAATTAAAACAAAAGTATTACATGCTTAAATTTTTACTATTGTTAACATTTCCTCATGTTTTTAGTCAAATAATGATTTATTCTTGTTATTATAAAAATAAATCGTCTTTTTAAAAATACAAAATTTAAATTCTGTGTAATTAATTAAATTTAATCTATCTTTCCTTCCGTTATAGTGCTCAAATAATAATACATTTATTCGCTTCGGCCACAATTACTGTAAAAATCGATATTATTATTATTAATATAAAGAATAAGTAATTGGATTTATTATTTATAGTAACTATCTGAAATATGTATGCATTATATAACAAAAAGTTACATATATTTAACGTTGCAAGATCCGTTATAATAATCCGTTGTCTCTCTATATAATTACTTTTCACTCTTTATTTTTATTTTATATTTGGATTTTTATTATGCACTCTAAATTTTTCAGTTTAATTCAGGTATCAAATTCAATAAAAAATGATAAATTTTCTGCTAAATTTAAAATTATCTCTTTGGTCAAAAAGTCTCTTTGTGAAGAGAAAAATAAGATGTAGACAGATCTTTCTATCTTTCTTAGTTAGTAAAATAATATATAAGTGAAATCTGTATGGAAGAAAATAAAAAATAATCAATAATGACTTGTAATATTCTACGCAAATGTAAAGTTTCCTGAGAACAAGATTAAGAGATTACTGCTTTAATAAATTTACGCAGTATTTTGGTAAGTGCTGCTTATTTCGTACGAAGGTCAAACATTTAAAAATTTATCCTCCTAAGGTAGATCTCTTTTTGCTTGATAAAATTCTTAGATTGACGTTTCAAGATTTATATAGATAATTATGAAGTTACGATATACACAGCATTATGTGTAATATTTTATTAACAACGTTTTACGAAATTACATTTGTTATATTTTCAAAATTTTATAATTTACTCTTGATATGAGGATTACAAACTTATTAAACTTACGCTACTTTTAAATTAAATTACTTTTAGAAAAAGAAATACAGTGATTGGCAGAGACACAGTGATTATCATATTGGTACATTTAACGCAAAACAGATTAATTACTGTTATCGAATGTGCAACTGTTGATGATAAAGGAGAAAATGATTTCTATTAAAGAGCAATTGGTAAAGTAGCATTGATAACTTATTAGGTTGCAATCAGAGACTCGATATATAGGTGTGTAGACAGTGCATTTATTTAATAAATTATTTAATAACGTAGTTAAATATTGAGTTTTGTTCATTAACCAGCTCTAAATTGTGACATATTTCTTATTTAACATATTTCTATTTTTTTACTAATTAGTAGAGCAATCGTCCAAAAAGTGAAAGACCTGAGTTCAAATCTCGGTTAAGTCTTCTCGCTCGATATTTTTCTCATTCAAATATAATAAGTCGTCTTAGGCCTACCTTCCTGAAGGGATATACTTCTAATTTATATTATGGATTGTCAGTCATTGTGACATGAGTATCTACCAATTACTATGATTTTTGTTATTTCAACAGACGTATTTGTTATTTATTGTTATTTATTTTTAACATATGTTTTATTTTTCCTATGTAATTATACATTTTTAGTATAATACAATAACACAGTATAAATTCGTAGCATAAAATCCTGTCAAATCTTTGCAAAAAGAATGACATCAATAAATAGTTATCGTATAGCAAATTTTGCAGAAACAACTTAAAATAGAAATATACCCTAAAACTGTCAATATCTCTTTCCCTAAGAATATGAAATACTTAGAAGAAAGTATAAATTATATAACCATAACGTTTTCTTCATTGATTTATGATTAATTCGCAATTTCTAATCGATTGAAAGTATCGACTGCAGAAACGGGAAGCACATCATACCACAATCATCGTGAAAATGTTTTCTTCGCGTTTAAATCGATTCAGATGACCTGTGACATGATACATTCAATGTAAGGAACTTGACGATCACATACGTGCTTTCACGTTACGATTATCTCGCTTTCTAAGATCTGTGCTGTATCATTAGTCATGAGCCCTCCCAGCTGGCACTGGCACAATGTCAATCATCGATCGGTCACTCTCCCAATTTCCTACCCTACGTAATCACAGCGCATTAAAACCAACTTTAATTGCGTTTCGTCTTTGCGATGGGAAATGTGAGAATTTCCCGGAGATAGCGTGACGTTGGGAGACGTGTAAGTGCCTACGATTAATCTTCCCTTAGTTTCGAGATAAGGAGGATTTACGGCGGATCTGTTACGTTGCTAGGAGAAAAGTTTCGTTGATTTATTCTAAATTTAATTCGCGGCTGACATATGACGCATTGTTAAAAAATTTGGCTGACGTTTTTATGTACATTACATTTGATTTGTATCACGGTTTCACTTGAATAAAAGTTCTGATTCTATTCAACAAAAGTACTATTCAACTATTCAACAAAAGTATTTTATTTACAATATAACCAAAAGATAATAGGCCATATATATGTATATAAACAATTATTTCAGTCTTCGTCAAAACCTGTTCACTTTTAAATCCCTGTTTATATCCGCTGTAATAAATATCACTGTTTTTTATTATATATATAGATTATAAACACGAGTCAATATTAGGTGACAAGTAAAAAGCAGTGATATTTATTACAGCGGATATATATGTGAAGTCGAAACGCGTTTACTTGTCATCTTATATGTATATTGACTCGTGTTTATATATATATTTTATTACTGTTTAATAGGCCACAATATATATATAGTGGCCTATTATCTTTCGGTTATATTGTTTAGTTCAAACGAGCATTTCTAATTTTCCTTTAATTTTATTTACATGTAGACAAGTGTGTATCAATAATATTAAAAAGTTTGTTGAAGGAATATTTCTTCAATAAAAATTTTCTCTTCTTTACAGCTAATAAAATCTGTATAAAATATAATTTATAACATTTTTATCAATGTTTTGATATAAACGATTTCTTCAATTTGCTGTTTATACGATATTATTACATCGAGTATCTATTGCAGATCGAGACTTGATTAAATTCTTTACAAGTTTGTGTCCGCTTTAATCCAATCTCAATCCAATTGAGCATACCATTGTAGCGAATTCTAAGGATAAGCGAGAAACTCAACGAGGTAAAATGACTTCTTTCAAATAAATTCAACGAAGAAACTTGAAACTTTTAACTTTGTTACGAATTTGAATAAGCACAATAACGAACATAACAAAACAATTATATATATTTAATAATAAATTATATACTGTATTTATATTGTATATAAGTATATATAAAGTAAATTAGAATTTGGAAAGACTATTTATATTTACTTAAAATTTCTTATAAAATACCGAGAATTTTTGTCCAGGAAATGTCACAAAAATTATAAAAAAATTAGCTGTTTGTAATATCTCACAAAAGATCACAAAAGCACTATTATTTCCCTTGTCTACAATAATTCTACGAGAGAGATATTGAGATGTTTGTTTTTCTTGTACTTTCTACATATCTGATTTGACATTATTCTTTATATATCTATCAGAAGGAACGTTCTAATATAAATGGTAGAGGATAAAGGATGAATGTAAAAGCTTGGAAAGTATAGTAATAACTCACTCTATGTCGAGACATTGTCTGGTTTGATGAGCGACTCCGCCACCACAGGAGCGCGAACAGGAACTGGGTGTCGACCATGGTCCCCAGTTGCCTCTCTCGGGTTCATCCGTGTCTAGTATAAAGTTGCTGGGCAGATAACTTTCGCCGTGTTGTCGGCGATGTCTTCCGTGCCTTAATTTTATATGATGCTGTAACAAGATCAAGAGAAATATATTTATTACGTTGTGCTCGCGTCTTCTTGTTCCATACCAAGCCGCAGCATGTACCGAGAGAGTCTACAGGTATCACGAGGTCACAGCCGGGGTCGCGAAAAAGATGTAGTCTGCCGTGAGAACGTAAGTGCAAGGGGAACATTTCGCGTTAAGTGCCCCCTTGTTCACCTGCAGCCTCCGCCTCCGAAGAACCATCCGCGCGACGTACAGTTAAGCTTCGTGGGTAACAATAGTACTTGTGTGGTGGTTGCAATGGAGCACTTTAATCCTTCAAAATGGAAACAGCTCACGCACGAGTACCACACGTAATACATATTTGAAGAATTTGCTTACATACAGTTAACTTTTTCTCGTGGAAAAGTAACTGGAATCTATTATTTTTTCGGTCTTATAACTCTTATAATTTCCAAAATTCTTGATTGTTGAAAACTTATAATTTTTATTGTAAAACTATAATTAATATCCGGATATTCTCAAAATGAATTGACCTATTTTTTAGAAAAAATATACCTACTGTTAAAAGTATTTTAAATAAATAAAAACTATCTAAAAAGTTTACTAGTCGTGCATGCAAAAAAAACTTTATTTCGTGTTGTATATTGCATACAACGTACAAGTTATATATTAATATTAGACAATAATTATATCATGACAAACAAAAATCTCTCAATGTTTAGAAAGAAAAGTTTTAGAATAAGTTTAAAATAAATTTTTTAATATAACGAATAAGTTATAATCAGGTCACATGCAAAATTTTTTCCCGAGGAAAGACAATTTTATTCCAGAAGAAAGTTAAAGTGGCAAATACACAACATGGCCAGACTTTTTTGGCAAATGCCTAAAACAATTTGTATTCACCAGTGAAAAGTGTGGTTTCGAATAAAATTATCAGCTATCTTGCTTATATTCCCTTAGCAGATACTTAAGATCGTTTAACGATGCTTTCACCGGTAAATGATAGTTTCTTAATCGGACGCGCTCTCAAATACAACCGCTACTACTCGAGTACAAATGTGTTTTGCTGAGAATCAATAGCCGCTTGGCTATTGATTTCTAATGGTCTATTTGTAAAATTTATAGCTTCACATGAAAATCTATTGCCTTCAAAAAACTGCTAAAATAATGATTGATGATGAAAATTATTCTATTTTGCACTATTAATTAGGATTTTCCTTAATATATAACTTTATGACTAACTTTTAATAAAGAGGTGATTAATCTTTCTATTTATTTAAATGTAGAAATTTCTTTAATTTAATAAAAAGTTAATCTTTGAGAATAATAATATAACTTTTTAAACTAATGTTCAAAAGGTCTTTTGAACTATCTGAGATGATATATATATATATATATATATATATACTTGTTAACCATCTGAATGAAGCATAAAACGGTTTTATCGTCGTTATTTCAAGTAAAATAATTTCATGGTAAATAATTAACGTAATAATAACATAAATTTTAGTTTAAAAAAGCATAACATAAACATATATATATATATATATATATATATATAATATCATATATATAACATCACATATTAACATAAAAACATTATATAATAAAAATACATATATATATATATATATATATGTTTATGTTGCTTTTTTAAACTAAAATTTATGTTATTATTACGTTAATTATTTACCATGAAATTATTTTACTTGAAATACGACGATAAAACCGTTTTATGCTTCATTTAGATGGTTAACAAGTACTTTGTATTCAAATAATTAGCGACAAAAGAACGAACAAAGGACCGAGTATAATTGTACGCAATTTAATGAAATACAGATTTATAGCGTCCCTCTCGCAATTATACTTGTGTACAATTTATCCAGTTAAGCAGTTACACCAATCGTTATATTCGACACAATGAATCAGCGGCCGTAACGATTTGCGGCAATTACAGCAAATTCCTTTTAGTCTTTAAACATATAGTAGGAGATTATGTTTACGATTCAGCGCAGTTATATTGATAGAAATTTATTGATGCCATTTTTTCATTAATTTCTTAAAATTAATTTCATGATTAAATAGCCTAAATAAATTTAATAAACATATGATAAACATATTATTATTTTATAAGAAATGTTTGTTATTTCTAACATAAATAAAACAAAAAAATATTTTTTTCTTACTTTTTAAATTTACATAATATAATTGTTTTTTTCTTACTTTTTAAATTTACATGGTATAATTGTTGTTAATGATCGTAATGTAAAAAGGAATAAATTAATATCAAATAAGGATTAAATAATCTATATCGCAATTTTGTACAGTTTTTTATATTTTCTGTTTTAAAAACTAAACTATTAAAGTTTTATGTTATAATTTTCACATTATTTAGCTGTTGTTTATTTTTTCTGCTTATATATTTCGATTTTTCAGCGTTATTACATTTAGAACATACAATAGTTAGCAAAATATTAGGAAAAAACTCAAATATATTTAAATTTATATTTAAATAAATCAAATAAATTTATATTTAAATATCTAAAATACGTATGTAAAACATTCAAAATTTCAAATAATATTTATTTTAGAAATAGAAAGTACCAAAATAAAAAAATATTTTATATAACATGACATTTGTTATAATGAAGAATATTGTTGGAGGAACTTGCGCTATTTTTATCTCATTTTATTATTAAAAGATTATAGCATCATTTATGTACACATAATCATTTATACTCCCGTTTATGACAGCTGCAACGGAGATTTTTTCTATTAAGCGTGGGAGACCGTCATGCGCAGATGGCTGCATGCGTCATTTTTGCGTAATATAAGTATAGGTTCGAACGCAAGAAAATGGCTTTCTTATTTGCGGTTTCCATAAGCATCTGCGACTTATCGTTCTTGACGCTGTCAGGTTGTTTATACAATGAGAGAATATATTCGACGTATATTCATACACTATAAGAACGTAACTAGTGATAAAAAAGATGCGTTCCAAGTTATTACGTTGTCTAATATTTTTTTACAAGAATACTTTTTTTACAAGATTACAGTTAAATAGTGTGGAAAATACAATTGTAACATTATACGGAAACTATATAACGTAAATATATTATGTTGTACATGTGTCATAAAATTACAATTAATACCAAAAGTAATAATGCAAATGTAGAATTCTTAATTTTAAAAGTATTCAATAGTTTAGATTAGTAGCATTTTGTAAAGTAAAAATAAAAAATTGAATAGAAAAGTCGATATTACTCATTTTTAATCTCACAGTCGATTAGCCGTCATAATCATTTATTCACTATGCTGCGTTATTGTACGAGATATGAAACGTAACCATAACGTTAATAGTAAAACGTAATCTAATAGTCTCAGGGGTCAATGATTCACAGAGAAGGTTTCTGCATCATGACCTTGGTAAGCTGATTTCTTGAGCAGATTAGCGTAATCTCATTGACGTTATAGCAAACTAATTGTATACAATTATTACATTCATTTACATTATTACTCTATAATCATTTACATTAGTTTTTTATTTATTACTTATTTTATTTAAGATTAGATAATTAAAAAAATTAATTAAAATAAAATATTAAATTAAATAAATAATTTTTTTGTACATATACTCTATATAAATGTAATTTTACTCTCTCCTCTTTCCCTTGGTGTGTTTAAATTCCTAATGTTTAATATTTGCGGTAACAGTAGACTATGAACACTTTTTTTACAGTCGCCTTTGGAATACGATAATATAGTTTGTTCTAATAAAGAGACAGTTATTAATTACCATGAATTTTGATATAATTTTTTATCAGGAATAAGAGACAAAAAGTGAAACTTAAATAGACATAATTTTGTGTTTCTTAATTTACAATATATTAAATAAACAGAGAAAAGTATTTCATAAATATATCTGTTTTCTCAAATAATACTACCATATCCTTAATTATAAATAAAAAATATATATATTATAAATGATATATTATCAATTATAATTAATTATAAGTTTATATTTTTAAAGTTTATTAAATTTGGATTTAATCTTTCTGCTTGAAATACTAAAATAAATATAGTTGCAATGTGATTACTCTGAGCTGCGTAAATAAAGCAATAGTAAGAGAAAACAAAAATTAATTAAAATAATCATTTGCTATGTAAAATTTATTTTAGATATTTTATTAGTCTGCAACATAAATTATTGTAACAATTTAATACTGTTTTAGACAATGCATGTTATGTCGACCGCGGACGTCGCAGTTTATTGTTACTGGGACATAGTGGTCATATATGAAATTTGACGATCGTAGAAATGTTCCGTGAGATTGCGTGGCGAAAAGTTAATTAAATGGTTCGGAGAAATGGACCTCTCTTCCAATGCGAGAGGTCAGTCAATGAACCATGAATGTTGGACTCACACGCCTTCTTCTTAATAATTGTCATATATATTGTCGCTGTCTGACCTCATGTCTGACACAAATAATGATAGGCCCACTATAATGGCAATTTTGTCTGCAAGATTGTTGATAGCAATTCAATAATGTAACAGAAACTAAAAATTCAAATGTTTATCATAGTTATTTTACTGATAAATTATTCTGATAAATTATTTTGAATTATTATAAAAAATGAAAAGAGAGAGAGGGAAGAGAGAAGTGTCATTATATCATAGGTTTATATTGATATCTATTCTTCTTTATTATACACTAAAAATCTTTTATCTTGTGACAAATGAGAGATATTAAATTTTATAAAATACATTTATTATTTGGCAATGTTAATTAAATACAAAATTAAATAAATTCCTTTTACAAAATGTTTTTTTCGTAATTTGATAAACTTATCAAAATAAGGGGGTGTCTCTCTCTCTCTCTTATTCTTTTCAAATACACGCAAGATTATATTATTAATTATATTAATATTCTCTTAGGGAAAAAAAGCCGAAAAAATACAATACGATATCATTCCGTTATGACATAATTAGTGGAAGTTAGTTATTTATTATTTATAACTTTTTATTAGAAATCTAATTTTATATATATATATATATATAAAATTAAATGTGTCAAAAAGATTAATAATTAATGCCCCGATACAGATTGTGCATGATGAGATCTCTAGCAAATAAATAAAACTTATTTTAGCAATGCGAATTTCATGACATACCATTACGATGTCGCATCGACAAAATTGACGGATTTATTTCCAAGATTCCTTTGAGTCTGTAACGACACTTAACTTGGATTAGCCACGCAGTCTCGTCGGGATTGCACTAATGATGGTAAAAAGCTGCTATGAGTCAGAGTTTTTCCTTTTCTTTTCGTGCCGCGTCTAATAATCTCATTGTCGATCCTCGCGAATGTCTCGAGAGCATACTTGATATCATTCGCGCGTACACATTCATTTTACGTGTTTAACAACACATAATATCTCGCATCTGTCAATGTAAATTCTTCTCTTCTTCAATGCCAGACCTAAATATAAATTGCAAATAATCTGCGATAGACAAGCGAACAATTTTCGTAATTGCAACTATACAACAGTACAATCTATTTATCGGTATTTTAATAAATTTATTTGACTTTACTTATTACATTATATCTGTAGATTTAATGTAAAAGAGATTACTGTTCTTTTCTTTTCTTATCTCTCCTTTTTCTATAATATTTGCAAGGTGCTTAAAACTGTCAATATTTGATTTTAAATCTACATAATTCTAAATAAGCTCTTTTTAAACAATTTATTAAATTTGTCATATTGATTCATAAATAAAGATTATAACATCGATTATTTAAGAGCGTGACATTTGACAATTCTATCTATAAATCTCGGCTCCAGCACAATACTTTTAGACAAGCGAAAGTGTTAAATGCCTTTGCATTTATTTTAACACGAGACAATCAGTATAAAAAGTTCAAGGTTGCGTGCAGTTTTGTCACAAATACATACATATACTGTGTGTAGCAAGATTCTGAGTTTACTTCGCGCAGTAAATTATTTCCCGTGTAAATCGTACGCTGATTGTGGATACAACTAAAACAATGGCCATTACAGAAGCACACTAATCATGTACATGTAGTAAGATTACTGTGATCTTGTTCATCCCTCTTCTTTGCATTCATTCTATGTGCTTCTATTTTTTTACTTGCCACGCGTTCTCTACACTCTTTTCAGAAGTTGTTGCGCAATATTATAACTTCCATCTCAGATTTAATCTAGGCATTAATTTTCAACATTGTCAATGTTTTTGAGTTTACGAAACTTGTATCTTGCGGATCAAATTTTATAACCAAAATGAAGATATTAATTGTAATAATACTAGAAATTATAATTATGAAAAAAGCAAAACCTTTACCAAAAATTAATAAATGAATAAAACAGTTTGCGAATACATAAAAATAACAATAACAACAACGTTGTAACTGGTGTAAAAAAAGTACAATTATAAACAAATTTAATCGATTTAATAAAAAACTACATTCAAAATTCTAAGAAAAACTGGCTTCGAAGATTAATGAAATATTCAATAGTAACGTTTAATAAATTCATTGGAACTGCATTAAAATGTTTTATTTATAGTTTTGTAAACAAAAAAAAGAAATATTAGATATACATATACAAATATAAAACATTACTATTTTTACATCATAAAATAATATTCATATAATTTCAAAGATGCTATTCATAAGAGAACGAGAGATAAATTTAGTTTTTTAAAATTATAATTATTATAGTATAAAATATGAATTAATAAATAAATTTACATAGAAAAAAAATAGGGATTGTAGAGTTAGGCCCGAAGGCCATCTGTAATTATTGGTTATGTCGTAATGGTTTACGGAATCTTCATGTTCTCTATTGTCTCAGGTTTCCTAGGAACAAAATGTACCAAGATAATCTGCGCGAGAGACCGGGAGGCCTTGAAACCCGAACCATCAAAGAGAGGGCAATAAAACCTGAGGGAATTCCGTCAAGCATGTTGAGACCCTTGTCGTGGCTTTATCCCGAGCTTCAAGATACCTCCCGTGAGGTCTTGTTTTTATATCGTAAATATTTTTTATATATAAATAAACTTACATGTTTTGCGAGAGAATCGTGCACGTGTGCTGATATTATAAATATTACAAGTCCCAGCAACCTGAAACAAAAAAATGAATGATATGTAACTTACATATTTTATTACACATATAGAAATATTAATATATTAATATATTAATAAGAATATATATACTATGTTTATCTATTATTAATATCGATGACATTTGACGTACATATGAAAATATCATTAGATTCTGACTTTTAAATTGTAATGTGTACATGTGTATGTATTTGCATGTGTGTGTAAATATATCATTTTTATTATATAATTTTTATGATATTTTGACTAATTTAAATCTTCTAATATTTAATAATAAGAAATAAATTTAAAACGCCAATTTATGTATACATTAATCTATCTTCTAATATTTAATTTTATTAGATATGTATGTTAAAATAGATGCGAGTGTGAGTGCCTATAGTTAAAATATTATAGGTACTAGCCATGCGTGTGTATAAGAGAGACGCATGGAAAAAAGAAATTAATGCATATTGTAGTACAAAATAAGTGTTCAACTTTTCACACAAAATTGAACTATTGAGTTAAACATATATCTGTTGTACGCAAATTATTGGCACAACAGATCTTGACCTATACTTTGATGCCGTAGTAACAGGCTTACGAGATAAGTTTAACTGTATGTAAGTGGTTCCGTGACTCCTTACGTCAATGTTCCGATACCGTTACACGTTACATAACATTACGTAAATCAAACATGAATAATTCAATAAGCATCAAAATAATAAAATAATGTGTAATCTATTCAAGATTTGCACGCGATACTTAAAAATTTTATAATTACAATTGGCATGTATAAAATTTACAACGCAATACTTCTTTAACTGTAAATAAATAAGTAAATAATAAATAATAAATAATATTAAGATTCTTTAGTTTAAATTATTTATTTATTCAAATAAGTAACTTTCAGTTATTAATTAGTTGGAAACAAACAATTTTATTGTCACCATGAGTTACAATAAAAACAAATTGTGGATCATAATTTTGTTTTTATGTATTAAATTATTGTTTGTTATTATTTGTATTATGTATTAAAAAAGGTATTAAAAAATCTAAATTAATAATAAAAAAACAAAGACATATATATGAAAGCTAGTGCAAAAAATAGAAACGTATGTTGGCAACATAAATTGAGAGCAAGTGCAATGCCTTTGTCAACAGCAGTTGTGACGAAAATCTTGAATGAGCGTGTTTTTGCAGTGCGTTGGCACGCGTCATTGCGTAAGTTCTTCGAGTGGTCGTCATTCAGGTTTGGAACGATGCCCGGAACTGCCGGTGACTCGCTATCCAGAATGGGCGAGCTCCAATATACAGGCGTCTGTTATCGGCTGGCGGGTCTAATATTCTCGTGAGAAGTGATTTATCGATTTTATCGATATCGATTTTACGCGACGGTAATTACGAGTGTTTGCATCGCACCGCGTTTAAAGCCGACATATAACGGTTATTCTGCATATTGAGAACAATCTGAACAACGTTTTCTAATTGTTTATGACAACTACCTCATGTTTATTCGTTGATGCATAAACATCACGTTTAAATTTTGCATCTTTTATTTACTTAGCAATATTCAAATTAACATATCGCTAAAATAATAAAATTCAAAATTGATTCATAAAAACGTGAAACACAGCAAAAATACAGAGAAAAGAGAGAGATTGTATGAATGACTGTTGTTTTTAGTATAATTATGTGTTCTAGTGTTGTGAGAATTATGTGTTTTAGTATCAAGTCATAAAAAGACAATTAAATTGTAATGTAAATTACTTTTTTTGAAAACAGATCGTAAGTCAAACGTAAAAAGGTTGTATAGATCGCAATTGAGTATTGCAATTATTACAATTGGTCGCAGCTGTGAGAAAAAGATAAAATAATTTCATAAAGTACGAATATGCAATTACGTATAAAAATATAGGAATAGCTAGATATCGTTTAATTGGAACTCAATTTTCAGCACGCTAAATACACATATACAGTAATACTCACGGGTATTTTTCCGTAATAGCGTAATAACATCGACTGGTTTAACGATATTTTTAGTTTTTTGCCTTTTAAATGTTTGTCATGTGGAAATAATTAAATCGCTGATACCCGACCTAATCGCAAGTACCAATAGAGCGTGGCTCTAATATAATTACCAGTTCTCGATAATCGTGCTATTCAAGTTCGAAACTTGGAAAGTGTTTCTGTGTGTTTGTTTAAATAACTTGCTCCATTCAATATCGTGAAGGTGGCTTTGTCGGTATAAAGTTTCATATTGCAGTGTACAGTTTGCAGAATTTCTAGTTATGAAATTCTCTCATAAACTTCTGCGAATCAAATTCGTTAATAAAATTCGAGAAGATTCGGCTTTCAGAAATATGCAAACTGGTAACGAATATAAAAGCAAAAATTATCTTAAATAAATTATGTGTATCAAATGTAATGTGATCGAAATACATCGATTATTTTTATTGCTTTCTCTTATTAATCGATTGTTGATTTCTGCCTTGCAACTTTTAAACATTCAAAGAGAATTGATACGTATATGGTATCCAAAATAATTATTCTGATAATAAATTTAATCTATTTTATCTTATTATACTAACATTTTAATTACTTATATTATCAATTACTTATAGTATCAATACTCATTATCAACTTTTGTATTAAATTAATCGTATAATTGCGAATTAAAAGATGCTAATGCTGGATTTTCGATATGTCAAATGAGATTTGAAATTCTCGGTTCCTATGCAAATGGATCGAAACCAAGTCCTGCATTCGAAACGCTTCTAACGAGGACCCCTACGATCGCATTCTTTAAACTTCTTAATTAGATGTACCTCTTCGAGTATGCGCTGCGATTCGAATGTCCAATTACATCGCGATCAAGCTTGCACACTATTTAACGACGTGCCATAATATAAACGCTTCAACTGATAAAACCACAAGTGAACTATCCGTAATATGCAACTTTATTATTTTTATTTCCATCAATGTTTATTAGGGTTAAATTTTTTAATAATATCTAATAATATCTAATATTATACAAATAAAAATAATATAACAATCTTTATTATAATTTGTAATAAGGGTCTGTATATTTTTTATAGTAAATAATAATTGAAGAGAAGGTAGATAGTAATCATGCAAAAATAACAATTGTTATATGAGTAAGGTATTTTGTATTATATTGTAGAAACGTTTATCTTGATGAAAAACATGAAGGACGGAAAGGCTAACGTACTTATGGAATTCAAGGGACGTAAGACATATCCACTCAGGCATCTCTCCAGTCGAACAACGGGCTAATTAGTATCGTAAGAACGATACTTGCAATGCTAAAAGTGGCAAAAAGCATCGATATGCTCACGCAAGAGTACCTCAGGCGCTTCTATATCAGATTATGGTTAGGAAACTGGTATAGGCCGTCTTTTACGCAGCCAGCCTGTAGATAACGGCAAACCGATAACATTGTAATTGGTTTATCGGTTATTAATAATGGCACGACCGTTCGCGGTCTATCGTCAGGGTGCAGCATGCACCGACCTGGGAGTATATGCGCCCCGACATATGATAATCGAAATATCGCCTTCCCACACAACTTGAAACTTTTATAAAATGTTAAAAATATATGTTACACGAATTCATTAGTTTCTATTGATGGAATTTTCATAGCGTTGGTCGAAATGTTATGCACGAAACGAATTATAACAAGGAAGAAAATTATTATACGTATTATTATCATATTTTATACGAAAAACAGAGAAATATGTACTTAACTTTCCGTTTTAATTAAATAAAAAAAATAAAAAAAAATGCACACATATATATATATATATATATATATGTTTGTAACGTCACTGAAGAAGGCTTTGTAAGCTAAAATGCGTTTGACCTACAATAAAAAAAAAACTCTAACTAAACTAAACTAAAAAAAAAACTAAACTCTAAACTAAACTCTATTGTTCTTGATTTATTTATTGCTCATGAAAGGCATCGCTCTTATATTATTTGTTTTGAATCCAAATGAACATTAGTACTAATTTATTTACTTTTTTTTCATTAATTATTGTAAGCGTAAGATAACTAAAAAAATAACTGAATCAATCACCATGATTCGGATACATACGAGTTATAAAATACTTTTAGATAGGATATTAATGAGAATTACAAAAAAAACTCTCTAAGATGTCAAATTTAAATAAAGTGTTTTTCTGGGAATCGAACATTGAGATAAAGAGATAATTTTCGACACGTTCGGAATTTGCTTTTCAATCTACGATTATACAAACTGCAACACACTACAGATTAATCATAAATAAATATTCAGAGTCAATTAGCATTCTTGGTGAAAGGGTCGCGTACTTACACGGATCAATTAATCGATTTCCATTACGCTTGTGTAATGACCTGTTAATGGTCATGAATGTACACTCAAACTTTTGACTCAAGTGTCGCGATTCAAGTCTACCGTTCGCGTGTAAAATTTATGGAATAAATTTCTCATAAACCTGCCTCGTATCACGTTGTTCCAACTACAAGCAACTACGTGTACGCAAAGTTGCTTTTATTTGGATTTATGCGGATTCATCGCAAAATATATGAGTTGACAAAAGTTTACAAGTGAAAAATGTGATATGATACATGATACATTATACACGATACACATTGTTGCAGTATTGTATCGCAATAAATAACAAAATATTATCTATCTGCTGCTACAGTATCTATTACTTTGATTTACATATCTACGGCAAAACATTGAATAATTACGACTCAAATATATAAATAATAATATAGCTATTATATGTAATTTAAATATATTTCAGTATAATTGTGTATATATTATAACATATTATAATTTATCCTGATGATAAGAGCTGTCGGAGACCATGCGTTGAACACGTTATGCACGGCGCATAATATTAACCCATTTACCATAAATGCACTATAATATAAAGTATTTTTGCACAGAAGTAATCGCAGGGGAAAATATAACTTTTGACCCTTCGCGTATTACTTGGCTGACGCGAATTCAGTCGCTCATTTAACGAACAATGCCCAGCGCGGGTATCGGCGATTAATGTATTATTTTTTAATGGAAAACGATAAAAGGCAAGAACTTATGAGTACGCGAACGTGGATATTATAGACTTTCACAATATCCGGATCGCACGATTATCGAGAAGAATTTGGATGCATTCCCAGTTACTGTACCACCTTTCTGCTGTATCCACGTCTCTATGATGGATGCGAACTCTCGGCAGGCGCGCCAAAAACAATCACAATTCTTTAGGAAAATTAATGATTTTCCATTAATTATCCAACTGTAAAGTATTTGATTTAAACGTCGAGGAAAAAATTTACTCAAGAAATTTATGACTTATATACAAGAAAAAGAAAAAATATATAGACATTTTATACATATGACACTATAATATTATATTTTAATATTAACTTTAATATTAATTTTATTGCCAATTATGTTACAACGATTTTAGAGTAATTTTGTAGCGCCGAATATTGGTTTTGCGTAGATAAGCTTTAAGTTTTGAGGTAATGGATGTCTTATTGAAAAACATCAAAAATGTAAAAAAATTAATGGTCAGGCGTATCTTACAAATTACATGGAAATTGTCTTGAATTATACAAAAACATAAAATATCTGGTAGCATTATATTCGGTACAATCAAAAAAACAAAAGTAAGCTGATTCAGATAATCACATTAATGCATAAAAAATATTGTTTATACGATTTTCTTTGTGGGTCATCAGGACAATCATGTTGGAAGCTCCAACGGTAATCTGCAATCATGTATCAGCAGGTCGTATTGAAGTAAAATCATAATTTAAAGAATATCCAATATCTCAAGAAGCCAATTCGGCAACGCTAACATCATTTTTTAATTCAACATTCTTTTAAAAAACCTTAAATTTGCTCAAACATTCTTGGTAACTAAACTTTTTTTTCTTAAGTTGTGTAATAAAGTTGTATAAATGAAAAAAAAATGTTTCCACGTAGTACTATCAATATAAACTTATACATTTAAATAAACAAAATAAATGTGTACAATATTGTACACTATAAGTTACAATTATATATACAATTACAAATTATATATTATATATACATATTACACATTTATATATACACACACATACATATATATATATATATAATTGTTCACACTTGAGCTCCGCTGTATAAAAACATAACCGTTTTTTTAATCGTATCCCATCTTACGCACGTGCGTCACGTAATAAGAGCAATTTGCACGTGGATCGTGGACCATATAATTTTCGCGAATACGCGTGAGAAATCGATCGCTTTTTTAAGCGAACTGTCGGCACCTTGCAATCGAGCGTGATTACTGTGGACATTGCGGTGCATACGGACGGACCGTAATCATCCTCGCAAAGCGCTTTCCGTCGATTGCATACCAGATGTTTCACGTTCCTCACAAAGGTATCACTAACCCGCAAAGATAATGTTCAATATCTCGGCGAACAATTGTTAAGTCCTATTTATAAGAATAAGGTATTCGGAAAAATACTGTAGGATATAAAATTGTGTGCTGTAGCTTATAAAATTAAAATTGGAATAAATACATTTAAGAATTTTTTTGGTTTGCGTATTATATGTATTAAAGATATATTAATATATTTTTAATTATTAATAAAAATATAAGATGCGTAAAACGGACACGATTACACTATTCGTTTCTTCACTGTTTCGTGTGCTATTTGTGCTCAATAATCATTAAAAATACTTCGTGTAATAAATGCGTTAGTGTATAATACACAATTGAAAAATTTGTGTTATAGATATCACATATTTTTGTTGTATTAATTAAACTCAAACTGTTAAACTAAAACAACTGAAAAAAATAACACAATGTATACTTATTTTTAATTTTACACAATAGATATGGATAGATATATTCCGTCATTAGTGGACAGAATTATCTGTTAAAATTTACAGGAAAAATGATAATTTTATTCTATAATATAGTAAGAATGATTACAGACTGTCATTGCTACTAATACCTTTCTTTTAGTTACTTTTTACATTAAAAATATGTTGATTTTACACAAAATTTATTAATTTTCAAATTACTTTAAGGTTTGCATTTATTTTATGGTAAAATATTAACGTAGTGTTAATATCAAAATTATGTTTAATATTTCCATATTATGTCAAATTAATAAAAATTTGTGTATCCCAAATGGTTCATATTGTTAACAAAAATGCACAAATTTTCAAATTGTCTAGAACAGTCTTTAACTTTCATTCACAATTTTCAATTTTGCATAGCGACAGCGAAGTGGAGTAATAGCCATCCATAATGCCAATTATGTTACGAAAAAGATTTGGCACGGGTCATCTCGTTGTTTGCACTTTACAAGCGAGAGAGATTTTCATGGATTCAGATTAAGGCCTCGGGCATCGTTTAAGCCGTCGCAGTTAATTTAGCGCGCCGTCATGCTGCCGTGACGTAATAATATGAAAGCTCCGCCGTCGATTTCTTTTAATGCGCGCTCGAGTTTCGTTAAAATTATGCTGAGAATATAAACGAGTTAGACTACTCTCCGTCGAAAAACGAGTCAGAATTTATGCCGTGTTAATTACCGACGAATTAGACTTTTTATTATAAAAATACTTAACAAGTATAATACATGTATGTTAATATATGCGTTACGAAAATACGAATAACATGATTATTCACACTTTATTAGTAAGATAAATTGAGTTAATACTTGTTAAATTAACACTGTCTTCGTAATCTTTTGCAAAATGTTATGTAAAAATTAATATATGGCAATATTGTTTCAAAATTATGCAAAACGTAGAATATAAGCAGAGCTCTGTTTTTTTTCTTGTACGAAAGATACAAGTTTTCAGATATTCTTTACGTATTTATAGTACATGATAATTTTTTAGCAACAATGTGATTTACACTATAAATGCATTATAATTCCCTCATTATTATACTTCTAGTTCGGTATCCAAACTATGCGAAGGCATCGTGATTGCAAGGGGATCGCGGTGGACGAACCGCAAAGATTGCTATCCTATTCGTCGACGAAAAAGAATGTAAACCTCGGTATCAGCCGGTTATCCAATCGAGCATCTAGCTCGAGGCTGATTCTTGGGAACGTGCCAGCCGATGACCAGAGGTACAACATTTCGTAAAGCGATGAGAAGTCTTTGTGCACTGATCAGATATAAAAAACGAGTAATTTCGTACGAACAATTATTTCAAACCTATTCCAATCGTTAATAATGCACACACACGTAAAATGAAAGGTTCATAATGCAAAACCACTCTCGTATGTTCGATAATGATTATTTTCAAATTTATATGATTGAGATTAATGGAGCGTTAACGATTTTTTTAATGTATTGCACGTTATTTTCATATTATTTCATAAATTATAGGTACTATTGTGTTAAAAACTTATTATAATTTACTGTGTTAAAACATGTTAAAAATGCTTACAAAATGTAATAATTGACAAATTTGTTTTTTAATTAAATTATTCAGGAATTAATGTTAAATTTAATATTGATTATTACATGAAATGTTAATCAGAAGTCATTTTTGCGATTTAAATTTTAGGAAACAATTATGCTGGTATTTTAAAAATAAGTTATCTCTTTTTAAAGCTTTAAAAATTCAATCTTAAATTCAATTTATCCTTTTACGTTCGATCTATGTATCACATTTGTAGCAATTAGAATCAGACTATAATTGCTATTCAGCCTACTAGCAATTGGTAGCAAATCCTTTTGGGAACAATAGAGGCAGCGTTTGTGCTCGAGATACCCACTTGCTTGATGCAAGCTTAATCCCTTCATGATATGATCGCATTAGGAGTCCTACAAGATCACCTCCCTGGAGCGTAATCGAGGTCAGTATCGAAATGGGATTATGTTCCGAGTGTATCGATCTCCGAATGCAATCGTAGCCGATCAGGATACCGATGTAGTGCCCTGCTACAACGTTTCGTCGCGAAGTGCAATTAATTGAAACCTGACAAACGCGTGAAGAACAATTCAGTAAAAGGTATCAGAAGATCTTAATCACAACGTGAGCATGCGCGTATTAAACGGTCGATTGAAAATATAATCTTGTATTTCTTTTTTGAACAATCAATCGGTGATAATAAACTTGAAATTTACATTTTTATTGTTGACGTTGAGATAATCAATGTTTTCCAGTAATGTTCGCTTTCAGATTAATAAAAAGAAATCTCTATAATAAATTAATTATTGCATAATATTTAATATTTTTTAATATTTATAAATTAGAGAAACTTTAACGAACGTGGAAAACTAAATAGAAATTAGAAAGAAAAATAAATTTATGTTATCATATAAATAATAATTTATTTTCTTTTTTAACTCTCTAATTTCATAATATTAAAGCAGTAATCAATGCAAAACTCGGTGGGCAATAAAATAGAATCCTTTGTAATAGTAAAAATAAACATAGCGGAATATTTAAAAATAAAGAAATAATTTCAATCTACAATATATAGCTTAATATTTTGTAATGAACTTTCCCTGAGTCACATTTAACTATTTTATCAATGAAATATAGTATCTGCACACATATACGTGAAACGTATGCACACGCTACGGTTACACGTGTGCATCATTAGTTCGCGCTCTATGCATTCGCAATGGCGGATTTCCGCGGGTTCGAGTTCATTCAGACACGATAACAGTACTCTCGAGTGGCTGCAGAGCTCTTACTTTAGCCGCAGGTGCAAAGTTCGCGTGCTGGTGAGAAAGTGGTTGTGACTTATGAGCCGGGTGCTGGCCCGGTCGCGACAGTCGTAATTAATCATACGGCATGCGGAACGCGTACCTAATTCCATAATGATCGCAACAAGCCGACCAAAAAATCGCGAGCGATTCGTCATTAAGCTAAGTTAGAAAAAAAGAATCGGTTGTGCTTTCGCTACAAGCCAATAATCTCTCGAGTAAGATCTTTCGAGTTTGGATTGCGACCTCAGAATTCCTCTCGATCGTGGAATCATCGGGAGATCTATCATGTACTAATTAGGGGAATTTAGCTTTCTTAATATTAAACGTCTTAGCATAAAATATGTAAACATGTTACATTGATTGCTTTTTAGTATTTTACTGTTAATGAGATGGGAAAAGACTCTCTCGTTTGCAGGACGGGACAAAGAAATCTGTGTCGCCAGCACAAAAACGCCATGCCATATGCCACGTATTTCACCGTTTTCCCTGCTATCCTACAGTCCTACTTTATCTGATGAAACCATCTTCCATCATTTTCATCTATCTATCTATCCTTACTCCTTGCACTCTTTGAAACGTCATATCTACTTTTGATAAAAGAAACACTCGTGTAATTCGATAGGGATTGCGATGCTTAAAAATTTGAATGTGTGTGAATGATTTCGCTCAAAATGGCAAAAATTCATTCAGCAAAATGAAATTATCATGCAACAATCATATGCTCCAACATTTGTCAATATTTGTTATTAAATTGTGCATATTTGAAGTCACAAAAATAATATTAACAAATATGTATTATTTCTGTTGATGTTGTGTTGAATTACTTACATTTTTTAAATAAAATTAAATTCAGAGTTACGTACATAATATATTCTATAATTCATAGTATTTTGTTATTATAACACTATTTGTACATTTGTAATGTTAAGTTATACATTATGTATAACAAATATATTAAAATAAAATAACTATTTTGGAAATTACAATATATTTTAGTAACAAATTTTAAAAAATAGTATTGGAGGATATCATTTAATTTAAAAATAAACTTTATGATATCATTATATTAGAATGTAATATGTATTAACAATAATAACTCCGTATCCATAACACTCCACTTCAAATTACAATTTTATCAAAACTCTCATCAAAGTCCACTCCGGAAATCGAGAAGTTGATGTAACGTAAGTATGTTTGCTTAAATTTCGCAAATGTAAAATTTTCATTCTACGATGCCTAAATATAATTTCAAGGAATAAGATGGAAATTCCTTTAAATACCTGCGAGTAAAAATTCGTATCTTGACTTCAAAAAGATTTATATGCGTTTGTAGCCCGATATCAAGGTGTGTCTTCTTACTGTCCCCACATCTTCTTTTTCGTTTTCTCCCTTTTTGCACGAAAACACACACACGCGCGTGTAAACCTCTTACATCGGGTCTCTGTCTCCTCGAATTTTTTTTTCTCCTTCCGTCTAGCGAGCCTCCAGTATTCAGCTCTCAGCGTGGCTCTTGGTTTCGTCTTTCTTCACGCTCCTCTTCTATCATTTTGCTTTGGGCAATTCATTACCCAAAGTTAAATCACGCCTTTCCACAGCCTTTCGAGACTTCCCAGCGCGGTTACGATTGCGAGCGAATCTTCCCTCGAGAACCCTTTCGAGTTTTTCAGGTTTTTCGATGCTCGAGGTTACAACGAGTGTAAATTTTCAATGGTGAATGACACAACCAGGATCTTTAACTCTTTCAAAAACATAGTCGCTTTAATGCACGGTTGCTATCCCTATCTTACATTTCGGATGATCGAATAGCGACCTAATTTTCTTTTATAAGAAAGATTGGAATTTTTATTGTATCTACTAAATGATTGCCGTAAATTATGTAAGATCGAGATTATTACAATATTTTTTTCTTAAAAATTAAATTCGGAAAATATATTTAAAAAAAATATAATATATAAGTTATGTATATTAAAAATTGAAATGTGTTAAATTTTTCCACAATTAAAAAATGTTACAATGATAATTATTAATTGTTTACAATATGCCTAAGATATTCTCATCGGAAATTTAAAGATGGAAAAATTGAATGTTGTTATTAAGAATTCATTCGAGAGAGATCTTCGAATTACATACTTTCATTAACCCTAATGTGACCTTGTGCGAAGTGTAAAGAAGACAACTGCACAGAATTGCGGATAACATTGTTCACTGTCTTCGAAGGAATGGCCAGTTTCACGCCAGCACGAATACGAGAAAAACGAGCTCTTTAGGTCACGGTTCGTGGAAGTCTAGGTGGAGAAGAAAAACAAATTGCCTCAGACCTACCAGCTTTAGGTGACCTGCATCGAATAGCCTCCTCGTAGGAAACCACGCGACTAAGTTCCGTCATATATATTGGTCTAGCTTCACCGTTTCGCATTTCGTGGAGAGAGCGAGCCCTACATGACCCAATATTTTTCACCCGTTATGTGCGGCAGATGCCTTATGATGCTTAAAAAAAGATTTGAATCTCATGAATGACAGCGTAAAACGACGCTGCCATTACTTCTCGCTAATTAGCATCGCAATTACATACTTTCTGCCTGCTGCGAAAGAATCTGCTGAAGCACAGCAAAATATAACCTGTAATTTCTAAAATAAAAATTCAGAGATGGTTAAGAGACGTGTTGGTAAAATGGTAAAGTATAAATACAAATTTATATTGTAAAATTATAATATTTCAAGATTTTTTTCACAAATTTTTATTGTCATTTATTTCTAAATTTTTAGTATTAACAACATTTTTGTACACTAGTAAAATAATCTCGCAGAACAAATAATTAATTAATTCGTACATTGATTAATACATTGCTCATCTCTCTTGGTGTTTGTATTTTAATCAATTATTTTATTTTATCGTTAAAGGACATAAAATTACAAAAGACATACAATAAATTATATAATAGAATTCACGATATTCGCAAAACTAGGGACGAAATGTAACAAAGAACGCTCTGCAATCTTTTACGATCAGTTTTTCAGTGTCAGGCTACCAATGTCCTCAAAGAATGAGAATTGGAACGAAAAGGAGATCTAAATGCGACTACTAAAACTGTCCAATGTCCTCAAAGAATGAGAATTGGAACGAAAAGGAGATCTAAATGCGACTACTAAAACTGTCGGCAGTCCCTTTGTCTCTACTATGGGCTAATTGAGTGGAATTCAGACTAGTAGTGGTGAGTAGTACTGGCGAATTCACAGTCGGATCAGCCTGCCGTTCGTTCCCGCCCTTTCGAAATGTATAGCCAGACGCTTCTGCACTAACCATTTCTTCGCTCTCGCCCTTTTTGAATTCTTTCGGAGGGGGAGATCCGCGCAGACGGATCTTTATCGAAATGTTTTTAATTCCTTTTGTCGAACAGACCATAAACGCGTGTTAAAAATTGAAATATAATATATTTTTACATTAAACTCACATATACATTTTAATTATTGAATCTCTGTTATATTCAGTAAAAAACTTCATGAAAATATTAGTTACTACAAACAAAATTTATCTATTTTTCGAACAACTAGAATATAACTAAAATATAAGCAGTAAAAGAAGCATATTTTTTCGACAAATTTAAAGCTTCTTTTAGACTCTAAGAAATATTTAAATCGTAACATAAACACACAATTTGGACGTCAATATGTTATAAAACAGCATATTTTATATTTATAAATTAAAAAAAGAATAAGAATCACGTTGTAAGAAAATTACTAATACCTTGTTAAAATAATGTATATATTCATACGTAAAATGTAAAGTGAGTGCATTTAGTGAAAAGTCAAGATAAGAAGTAAAGTCTCAAGAAGAAGAATTTAATCTTTAGATTTTAATTATAAAAGAATTTAGTCTCTATATAAGTTTATCTATATTTTCAAAATTACAATTTATATATTTTAGATATTTGTAAAATATTTTCTGTATTTTTCTGTCTTATAGCTTCAAGTTATGTGTATGCACAATTTGTTCTTTTTATATATCGAAACAGCTCAGAAATTTTACAAAAATCTGTAAATATTTTGTAAATTTTTATGACATAACGCGTAAAGAGAGATAGCAAATGTACACAGCAAAATTACTGTATCATGATTACAAGTATCATTACGAATATGTACTCCTATAGATAACATTTAATTTCCTTGATTTAATAAGAGAAAATATTTAAAAGTTTGGCATGTGTCAAAAATGATTTTAATGAAAGGAAATTTATATTTGGAGAACTGAACCAAATATCCGTCTTTAGAAAATTCATTTCTTTACAATAGTATTGAGATAACGCTTGCATCTATGAACATTAATTTATCTGATATGCATTTTGCCATTAAATCGGAATAAGCTCACAAGATTGCTGATCTGCTCATTTTACATGCTGTCGATACAGTGCGAAGCACATTAATATATTCTATATAGAAATGTTGACATTTCCTAAATAGAGAATACTAATTTCGAAACATCGTTCTGTGTTTGTGTTTATCAACCTTTGAATTTAAATACATTATTAGAAAGTGATATTAGTGACTTTGGATAATTAAAAATATTCTTATTCAACAATAAAATTTTTGAATTTTTGATTATTTATAAATCAGCAATTATTGCGAACAAATACAAATAATGAGTTAAATAGAAATATAATGATACAATGAGAAATATATGTTGCACAGATATAATAAGTCACCTTTTTTAAGTCAATCAAATTTTATTGTTCTATTTAAAAGAGATACTTGTAGCTGTTGTGCTCTTATATACTATCAAATTTTTTTAAAACATTTTAAACGTTTATCGCGTTAGTGTAAACAACGATTCTCCAATTTAATCTAGACTGAAACTGTTGTAGATAATAATTACAAGTGAGTCAATCAATAATGATACACAGTAATTCACCCGCTAGGTAGCTTAAAATTACGTCACACGATGCGTGATGAAATCACAGGGTACAAAATCATGGATGGTTATTCAAACATTCTATTTGTTTATCGTATCTGCGACACGGTAAACATACAAGAAAATTGACAAATCATTAATAAGTAATTAATTGTAAAATAGATTTTATGATTAACAAATTTTCTGTTATATTACACGATATTTTTGATGATTAGTATTTATTAGATCAGAGAATGAGAAGAGCTATATTAATGATGACATTCAAAAATAACTAAAAATGTAATTACATAATAAAAATTACTTTATTTATGTAGATATTTTTACGTAAAAAATTTATCTTATATATAAATCGCAATTAAAAAAAAATTTTATTGTTTGCAAGATAACGTTGTTATTCGCCATGGTGAAAAGAAACAATGGACAGACTAAGCGTAACATTGTCAATTTGACAGAGGACTTGCATTTAAATTTTCGACAGAACAGTATCTAATCAATTCTTAGAAATTCCTTATAAGATTCCAAGAAGAATTTGATGCTTGATTTACGTTGATTTTAACTTTAGCCAATTTAGTTTTCAATTTCAAACATCGTTGGCACAATTAAAAATTAAAAGCATATGTTTGCAAATTTAAAAATCAATAAGGCTAACCTCAGTTATTCACACTGGTTTTTTCAAAACAAATAACAGAAAAAGTTCAGTTTCGTGTTTTATAATGGTGAGATTTTTTCAAAATCGTCAAAGAAAAGTCGTTAACAATAATAGCTTAAACAATAGTTTTAAGATTTGATGCAATAAATAGAGGGATTGTTTTTTCTTTTTCTTATATTCTTCATATTGTTATCAATATTAAACAATAATATAAATAAATATTTAACAAACAAATATATAATACCAACGAAGTGAATGATACTTTACTTCATTATGTGTAGTGAGAAAAGAAATTCTATGCTTTATAGGGTGTCAGTGGAAATATGCTTCGGTGCAAAAGATGCGCAATTTCAGCAGTTTTGGATGAGGATGTGTAATAAGTACGAGGAAATGCGGGGGAAGAGATGTTATCATTTAACATCCGGGATGTAGTTCCTATCTAAACGGACAGAAGCTGATATCATATGCCTACGCAATACTAAGCGAATAACTGCTCAATGAATCGCCGATTTCATTATATTAAAATGACTATTATTTCGAAAATGCTGTGATAACGAACCATCGAAGAGCCTGTAGACAACGCTTGTGTTACAGAGTGTGACAAAACTTGTTAATTAAATTCTCTGTTAAATTAATTATTAACAAACAAATCAACTGTGCTTGCTTCTCAATTTATTTAAAATCTGTAAAATAGTAAATTTACAATTCTCGAAATTGTTTTCTAGAAATGATGAGGAAGAAAAGGAAAACAGGCGCGCGTTTACATAATGACTCTGCACTCCCTTTTTCCTCTCTTCTTCGACGTGTTAACATACAATTTTATGCATACTTCACAATGTTATGTAAAGTAAATTTAACACATATAATTTAATACAAGTTGCATGTCACATTTATTTAAGTTGTTTATTTAATAATATTTAATTCTATTTGTTTCTCGGTTAATGTAAACTTCGTTGGAAATAAAATTTCTGGAACTGATCTAAATTGACATTGCAAATCTGATTAGTAAACAAACGCAAACAATATTACATTGCTTGAATTTCATGAAAATTGGCATGAAGTTATTTAATTTAATAATTAACTCTATTTATTGTCGTCCTATATTTATTACCCACTATATGTTATTTTCCATCTTATTTTCTAAAAAGATAATTGATCCTACAAGCAACATGTCACCTGCAACATCTTTATAAATATAAAATAAATAAAGTTGCAATTATTTATAATTATCAGCAAGAAATAACCAATTACATTTAGCGCTAGAAATGATAGACGCGAGTATGGCTCTGATCGTTAAAAATCTTTCTAGCTCTACTAATTATAAAGTTTGTTCACGATAGTTTGCCATAAGTTGACCTCAATTCTCAATTCCCATTATTTCAGCATTGTATAAACGAGCACCAGAGTCAATTTTGGAGCTGTGGTAGACCACCCGCACTCGTATCCGCTTTGTTTGGTAGTTCTTTTACAGCCGGTCGCGCCAGGCTGTTCGTGACACCAGCATCGACACGTGGAGACCGAAGAATTTTCGACACCCATAAACTACAACCCTTACATGTATATACATATACTTTATATGAGGAATGTAAAACTAACTAAGATTAAATGACGTAATCGTGTAAGTCTTCTCAGCTATTTTAATGCTCTTACGAGAGCATGTGACGCGAAGGCTTTCTCGCGTTATTATTTTACCAGACATGACGATTCTTTCTATTTCGCCTTCTTTGATCTATAGCGACAAATTATATTATCGTATCTTACCACGGTAAATTTAGAATCAAAATTTATGTTTTAACGTGCATTTAGAAACTTTTCGAAATAATTTTCTCAGGACAGTTAACAGACAAGGAATGAGAAACTTCTTTTCCATTATAAGTGGAAGTCTCACTTGCGTTTATAGTGAAATGTATTGTAAAGAACAGTTAATTCGTATAAGATAGCTCTTTGATCATGCATTTGTAAGAAAGAAAGTTACACTTATAAGTATCTTTACATAGCAATTAAATTAAAATAGCAATGAAACTAAGTGTAGTTTTGAATATTTAAGAGCTTATTACATACGACGAAGTGTGTTGACCGTTTTAGTTTTTTAAACTTTCATAAACTTTCGACATAAATCATCGGTCCAAAGAAAAAAATATAATATCGTGGTTCACGATGAATCGAGTGTATTTAACAGCGATAGTCAAATCAGGATTTAGCTAAGCATATATTTGATACTTGGACGTGATTCAGTAGCCAGCTGAGAGAGAATGAATTATTGATTACGTCTACCACAGCGGGTGTGATTGCTATGTTGCACACCCGTAGCATGTTATGTCAGCTTTCAATGTATGCAGATGACTTGACTGATGTCATCGCTGACCACATTCTGCGTGGTTAAATTTTGTCCGACATTCACATCAAACTTTTGGATGTTGAAAGAATTGTCGTCTAATCGATAATACGTCCAATAACGTTTCAAACATATACTCTTAATTAAGATGTACCATTGAAATGTTATACAAGTTATAAATATGGATATTTTTATCGTTATCACTATGATATTTATGTTCTCGAGAAAGACTCAAAGAAAGATTCAAATATTCAAACTTTATATAAAACTGTCAACGTAATTCTCCTTATGAAATCGATAAGCCATGTGTACATTTGGAGAGCGTTGAATGAACACTTGAAGTTGAAAGCATAATCGAACTATGAGTCAAACGATGTGAGAATTTTTTGTGTACAGACTAATACAAATATTATTTTTTTCAAAGCAAAGAGAAAAAGATTAAAATATACAATTTTATCGAATAAACTTGAACTGTAATGTAAGATACTGCTGTTTTACAAATTCACCAGATGTTTTCGCCATACTCTGTTGTGCATTTCTCGTGGAAGTTTGAATTTCAATTTTTGCACGTGCTTTCGAAATTAGCTACACGTGAGATTAGATATCATTATACGATCCGATCAATGGCCCGATCGAACATTTTACAATGATCGGCATTAGCAAAGCCAAGTGGCCGAGACACGCAACTTCCGCCGCGGCGAATTTAATATCACTAACTAACCATGTAAGATGCAAGAGAAGAAGAATAAGAACCTTGTCAAGAGACAATCGACAGTAAATGGTAACATTTGTTGAAGAAAAGATAATACTTATTACTGAAATAATGTGAATGATTGAAAGAAAGAGAGAATTGTGCGTGAAGAAGTAATTTTTTCCAAGAAAGCCGAGAGCTAACCGAGCGCCGTATCGCTATACAGAGAAATAATCACGCCCGCACACAAGTTTTTGTGACTTCTGCGTAATCTGAATTCCTATTAAAATTCGTGGCCCGGAGTTTGTTCAACCTCCACGGCGGTAAATCACACGCGTCGGTTTTTTTCCCACGACGCGTGACTAACGGCGGTTTGCAGGAAACACGGGAAAGCGATAGGAAAATGGTTCGCGAATCGTGGTCGGCCGTTTTCCATGAGCGAAAAATCATTGCGCCCTGCCCCTCTTTTCATATTTTCCGTTGAATACTTTCGGTACACCCGATAAACATCCGACGTGCTTATAATAGAACTGACTTCGTTCCAGATTGCTACCAGATAGACAACCGGGCTTTGATCCTCTAATGGTATGCTGATAGAGTGATGCTCTGCTAACTCCAGTTGAAGGCAATTGTGCAGGCATCTTTATTTATTTTTTCCCCCGGTCATTCAATGAGAGCAATGACACGTGCAGCGAAATGATGGCAAGATTCAATCCACATTCGACGTATCAAGCATAGTTATAGATTGACATAGATATAGAATAGCATTTTCGAGAGTTTTGATCATTCCGACGACCGCGATATATACAATAGCCATTCACTCATGTGTCACCACACATTCTTTATGCATACGCTCGAATGCGTAATGAGTTTTCAGACTAATTTGCCGAATGAATTAGGATCGGCGATTACGTCCGCATCGTTAACGTCCGGAGTACGTCGAAACCGCAATGGCAATTGTCGATGATTCGACAGTGCGAGGTGGTAATTAATTCGTCATCAACAGGAATCCCCCTCTCATAAATGTACGTCGATAATGACGACCATTGCGCGTTCCGATCGACCAAATAATTTCCGAAATCTCGGGACGGATGCACTTTTCTCCGCGGCTTTCGGTTCACGTTAATAACGTCACTAACATCAATTCTTACGTCACTCACCGTGTGTACACAACTGTTGTTTCACGGTGATAATTGTATTATTCATGCAGCCGAATAGCCTTTGAATTCGATTATTGCATCATCGACATTTGAACTGCCGGCTTTCACCGGCATTTGAATTACATGGGACTTAAATTCACAGGCGACAGATAAAAACTTTCTTCGCTACATCTTCACATAAAACGTACTTCTGTAGTAAAAAAAGCGACTTCGTCTTTGTCACGATGTAATTCTTTATTACTTAATTCTTAATAATTCGTGTGCTAATGGCGGCAAAAAGTAAAAAAAAATGACGAAAGAAATGATGAGCCAGCGGTGTTTCAAGGATTCAAGGATTATTTTATGAGCCAGAATGGTTATCAAAATTTAATGGTCCCTATTAATCCCTACCTTACGCCAATTATCCTTGACATATAAACTCTTTAGGATACATCATTTCTCGTAATTATAATATTTTATCGATAAGAAATTATATTTTTGTATTTTATGAATTTTAATTTCTACCATTCCTTCGAGATTTCATATAATCCTCGAATTCAATGAAATAATGAGCGCCTTCTTCCATTAAAAACATCTTGCACTATGAGAATGGAATTGACTTCTGCGATATATAGATATATCGCGTAAACGCTTAAACGAGCCACTTTAAGACTTTATAGACGCTGTAAATTTTCCATCTGGAATTGGCAGGTTGTTTCACTTGACCGCGGACGTTGCAGTTCGGAGTAGTTCCAAACGATGCAACTTTTTAAGATTTTACTTCTCCTGTGATAACGACTTTTCTCATCGATGCTCTCAGAAGTTGGAACTTCTTTTTATGTTATGATAAATAAACCATTTGCAAGAGAGAAAACATTTTAGCAAATCAATAAATTGCATTGAACAGTTTTATGTTAAAGAAAGATAAAGAAGCGAGAAATACTAAGAATACAAATAAATATTGAATAGAAAGAGATTCACAGATTGTATATTTTTAATTTCGATGAAATTAGGTATAATACGTGATATAAGTACTTACAAATCTATTTTTCAATTTTATTTTTTATAATATAATTCTCGCAGTTATTAAATTAAAGAGAAGATAAGCAACACAATTATAATTCTATGGCTATGGTAAATAAATTTAGCTCAACATCATCTGTTCGGAACAAGCGAAGAGAACTCATAATGTCGAGTATGAGACGCTCTCACGTCAGCTTGCATAGTTAATGAGAGAATGCCTCTCTCTTAACGTTAATCTTACTTCTCACAAGAGAGAGAGAGAGAGATGCTCAAGCGTCAAAAAGCGTCATGAAGCTTTCACAAAAGTAACCCAGCATCATGTTGGGAATCTAGCATAGGATTTACGAGTAAGTACCGCTCGATGGGATTCTAGGGTTGAGATTACTATATGTGAGTACGCTTTAAGAATGACACTCGAAAGCGTAGAGACGTTCGCGTAACTGTAATAGGAACGAATGTGTATTCTACTCTTTGAATACCCACGCGAACGTTTGGCAGACGGAATTCGAAAGTACGGTCTCTTTATGTCCTGAGAAAAAGCATGTACTGATTTTCCTTCGCACATCCGTGCACATGAGATTTCTATGAGAACATTTACATCTCCGTGTTTCAATTTTTGCAAAATGTCAAATCAAGTATTATATCTTTTCTTAATTTGTTGTATTAATTTTTTTTAGTTGAACTTGACGAGTAAGACAAACCTTTAAATTATTATTATAGATTTTATTAATAATATTTTATCACTGTTTTGTGATATAAAACATATCCATAAGAACCAGATATTTTTTATATTATAAAACAATAATAATAACAAACAAATTTCTTAACAACTGCACTATATTTTCAGCATTAAATTATCAAATTTTTATATTGTATGATGTACAATATCATGTACTATCTTCAAAGCTTCTTTTTAATTAATTCTCTATCTCATGTTATAATCTAGATTTTTTAATATATATAATAAAAATATGTATTTAAAATGTATATAAAAATATCTTTTTTATATACATTCTTTTATTTCAGTATTTGTTTTTTAAATATCCTGAATTACCTTTCTCTTCTAAAAGGATTTGCATGCATCGGATATATTTGATGACATTCTCCATGTTATTACAGGTAAAACAGATATTTATACATTTCTTAATTATATCTACAAAAAAATTAATTATCAAGTTTATAATAATCATTTGAAAAGTATATTTAAAATAATTTTATGTTGAAACATAATAAAATAAAATATAATAATAAAATAATAATAAAATAAAAATTGACTGATATTTATTAATTTTATTATAAGCATAACTTTCTGAAAAAAGTTTGAGTAATAAACGTGAATTAAAAAATGTTAAATTTTAAATTTTAAACGTTAAATGTTAAATTTACGCAATATATAACAATGTTAAAACGTTGCAATATAAAACAGTGTTAAAATATTGTAAAAAACTTTTTAGCAAGAGACATGTGCGAATATGAATTTTCGAGATTTTAACGTTATAAATTTTCGCAAAAACAGAACTGAAAAAATAATGCTACGTCTCTACGATCGATAAATTTAAAATGCAAAAATAAACGGCGCACCAATTTGCCGTTGCATGTGCGAAATAACGAAGATTTCACATTTTTAGAAGAACTTAACAGCCGCGACACCTAATGCAAAGTGCTACTGTCAAATTTTTATACTGGGAGACGAATAAAACGCAAGTTGCTTGCAGTGAAATAACATCGAAGACTAACGAGGTGACATTATACGCGCCAAGAATATGCGCGTATAATATAAGAAAAAGACAGAAAAATACATCAACAGGATCACGCCATGCACAGATATCTTTCTATCTGCTCGCATAAAAAGAATCGCATAGCATTTTTTAACATGAGAATTTTGAAGAATATTTCCGGAGAAATAAAGTGTATGTTGAAGACAAAAGCAGAAGCAAGTACTGTTAAAAGTTAGAAGTATAGAAGTTGAAGTATAGAAATATAAAAATAAAAAAAAGACATTAGTAGAACGATATATGATTATTAATAAAGATACGAGAGCATTACGTAGACTGTAAATAAGATAAAAATAATATTAGGCAATTAGAAAGCAGTATTTGTATCAAAAATTCAAGATCAAGATTTAATAATAATAAAATATGGTAATTAAAAAATAATTTTTATAAAGTGATAGTACTATTTATTTATTAATACTTTTGCGCATGTAAAACAACATTTTTCTACCACTTTTTAATAATAATTTTTAATAATAGTAATAATAATTTCCGTAAATAAAAAATAAATTTGAGGAGTATGTCAAAACGGATATTATTTACAATCGACATTGCTATTAACAACTGTAACTCGATCCACATCTTCCTGCTTTAAAACGACAATCTACGCTCATAATGCTATAAAGGTTACAACTACATTCGAGACCTTTTGCAGTTAACCCAATAGCTGTGTCCACAATGAGGCGCAAGTTTTTATTTTTAAATGCACTGATATTAATGTTCATTTGTGCACTATAACCCTCGGGTATACAACGGAACGGACGCGTCTCGTTTACGAACGTCATACGAGTCGCGAGTTCCCATTGCAATTGAAGGGCGGTCAAAGCCACTGCTATTCCGTCGGGGCGGAAATTCAATTCGACGCCGTTCTTGAGCACCGCATGAGAATTACGTAAAGCTCAATGAACGCAATTTAACGTATAATCTATGTAACACTATGTGTATAAATTTATGCCTCACCCCGAAGAGCTGATCTTAGCTATAGTTCAGTAAACATTCTTTTCTTGCATGTAACACATGTAACCATCAAAATCATTCTCAATAAACAAAACGTCATTTTTATACTTTTTTATATTCGACGATGACATGTAAATTTATGCCTCACTCCGAAGGGCTGATCTTAGTTACAGTTCAGTAAACATTTTTTTCTCGCATGTAACACATGTAACAATCAAAATCACTCTCAATAAACGAAACGTCATTTTTATACTTTTTTATATTTGATGATGACATGTTGAAATTAATTAAGAAAAATATAAAACGTTTGTAGAATTAATTCTCAGTTTCTCTGTTTTATAAATTTCATAATTTAATATCTTTTAGCTGGTCAAAGTAACATTGCAAATATAAATAAAATAACACTCATGAGTTATACAATTTAATAATTTATAAAAAGCAAGTATATATATTGTATATACAAAGATAAATTACGTTCATATTGTGTGAATAATATAAAGTTGTATAACGCCACGTTGTTAGTAAACGATTCGAGTTTGTTGAAGAGCACTTTAAATTTCCGCTCACGAGTGCATCATAACTTGGTAGTAGATTCTTGAAGAAGATGGGAGGATGATATAAAGAAGCGCGTAAATCTCAAAGGGGATGGATTTATAGCGGCCTATCCAAAACGTCTTAGCTGATGAAATGTTTGACAATAATCATCTCAAAGTGTCTTCTTACTGATAATATCTATCGTCTTCTCTTATCTGTACCTAAATGCCTTTCCTCGATTAATCCCGAACGTGTGTAGTTCCTGTTTCAAGACTCTTGTTAAATTCCAGTAAAAATATGATGCAACGTTGTCTCTGTGTTAGATGTGTAGATACATCACATTCTTCGCTTTAAAGTGAAAAATATGACAGATGTTTATCAACGCATCCCTCTTTATCTAAATATTGATTTGTACCGCAAAACACCTGTGTTAATTTAATCTGTATTTAGAAGTGGCTTAATTACGTTTACACGCTTAAAACAAAATAATCTCATAAATTCGGTAATTTCGTGATAACACTGCAACTTACGAGACGGTGAATTTTCAATTCCACCATAACTCGCATTCTGAAGGACAAAGGGGCAATGGCAGAAGAGAACGGAGGGACAACGATGGCATCCCGAGTGGCTCGGAGGATTATCTCTCGAATCCTTGTGAGCATCCGTCGTGACTCTCTTTCTCCTCCCCTGTAAAGGGCTCGGGAAATTAACTAGATTGTTTCAAACAGTGGCTCTCTCTCATCCTCTTAAAGGATTTCCAACCTCTTTTTTTTCTTTTGTGCCGCCGGAGCGTCGCCGTTTTATTTCTCGTCGCATATGCATTAACATCTCGTGAGCCCTTCGACTTAAAGCTCACTTAAGTCCATAACTATTTACTGTCGGTGCGGTGTGTCTTCTGAATCCGATGCTAATAGTCAGATTATAATTTGGCTCTTTTTATTCAAAAGATATGCTTGCATTGATTTACGTCGCGAGTATCACGTCTTCTTACAGTATTTGTCTCGAGATTTACGTTAGCCGGATCAACATTTTTTAAAATGAAAAAAATAGGTACATTGTTACTGTAAAGTATTTGATTTCCTGTAAAATTAAAATATTTGAGCTTTAAAATAATAATTATAGTAATGTTACTCTTAAATTATTATAAACGTTCGAGATTTGTTCATCAACTAATAACGAATTCATGCTAACTTGTAAAATGTGCAGGTCTCTTTTATTTTCACAAAACTACATCGCGTTCATCATACTATTATATAAAATATATGTAAAATATATTTAACTAGACTCGAAGTCAAATTTCGGTTAAATTTTCACCAATAGACGACGAAGTTTTCGGTTATAATTTATGATATGCTGGCCGTATGCAGACTCAGTCGCCCAAACATTGAATTAGAACGTTAACGTGCCCTGAAAGTTCTTTCCACGCGATTACGTCTGCACCGATCGCTTGGTCGGTCGGTCGTTCGTTCGGTCGCTACCCTCTTTTGCGGTGGCGTATTTATCTCGAATAAAAATTCGATCGCGGGTCCGTACGAAATTTATGAAAGGGGGAACGCTCTTTTACGCTACGGTGGCAATTTACAATAATTGCAACGCCGTACGCACTGGTGGGAGCCTCGTAAAACGGTAAATAACCTTCCGTGCGGCACCCGTCTTCGTCACCATCAGGACGACGAAGCACGACGAAACACAGTGTGACAAGAGGACGGAACGAGAAGACGCGAGAGGTGAAGATTCAGAGAAGCTGATGGAAGAGAGGCTGAGCGCGGCGAAAGACACAGGCGCACGTCAAGGAAGAGAGAGAAAAGTCAGGATAGGTAAGAGGAGGAATTCTCCCCTCCCCTCCCCCCTATCCTCCCCTCACCGGGAGAACGGCTGCATATCGGAGGAGACAGAAAAATCAAGCAACAAAGAGCAACGCCGGCACTGCTGAATATTGCATTCACCGCGTTTGCCGTCGTCGCTGCCAGGCGAGTCTGCACCGCGTATGAAAGCTGGAGTTTGTCGTAAAGTCGGCCGCTAGTGGTGGTCCTGTTCGCTAGGAAACAATGTACGTGTATTCGTGTACTCAGAGACACGCGGATTCGTGAGTGTATTTTATAGACACATCTTTTGTAGATATATGCGTACTAGAGCTTTATGAGAAACGTAACGATCGGGGGTCGCGAGTAGTCATATGCAGAATCGAAGGAGGGAGTCTACTGTAGCCGCGTAAAAAGCTCCGTGAGGTATCAAAGATACAAACACCCCGCTGGGAATAGCGTCTATCGTGGGACGATGGTAGATCGTATTTCTGTCACACGTATTGCCTCGATGCAACGTCCAGAAATACGACGTCTCGACGGAATAGATAAAGACGACTTCGATTTTGTAGAACATGTTTCCGCTATTGGATCTATTTTTTCCTTCTCTCTATACACTTACTTGTTTACGCGAGGAGAAATAAAATTAGAGTGATTGAGAAATGATATATTCGATTCTGAGCTTTGTTATCAACTTAATTTGATGAATTAATAATTTTATTTACGGAGTAAACGGACATTTTATACTTGTGCTAACTTGTATCACGGCAAATGATTAATAGTGAATAAAATAAAATATAAAGTATATTACATATAATTTTTTTTTACATAATGCTTACTTTACAGTATATTTTTATAGTATATTTTCATGAGGTGAAACTTATGTATGCATGAGTTTGTCGTCTAAAAAAAAAATTTCTCAATTTCTATGCACAGTAAAGAGATTGTTGAAAACTGAGTATCTTTGAAGAGATGAACGTGAAACGACATCAAAGAATGAATACATTTTTAATTGGACAGATCTACCTTTCCGTTTGGCGCGACGAAAATTTTACGGTGCTAATTGGTTTAATTACAAGATTCAATTTTAGATTCTATCCTTCTTTTAAAACGATAGATTGTGAACAAACGTCAGAGAGATCTCCTTTTCGTTACAAATATTGGTATTAAAAGTGATTTTTAAAAATGTTAATTATCGTGTTATCGCATTGACTATATCCGAATATATATAATGTGTTGTTTTTAATTGATTGTTTAAAAATAAATACATGGACGTGATAACGATTAATACGCTTTGCGTGTTTCTGCTACGTAATGCATTCGCCAACGAAGAAAGAAAAGAAAAGGAAGAGTTCACCAAGCTTGGAACTCTCGTGCGGTAATTAATTGCACGGCTAGTATCGAGATAATGGTTGCTAATTAACCCGACAGGGGAACGCCATAGATGATCGGCGAGGATCGTAAGTTGACAAGAGGTTGAAAGCAGCAGCTGCAGATAAGTGCAACGCGGAAAGACTTTGAACGATTGCAATTTTCTTCGCTTTACGAACTTTATGAGTTATTGACGACGATTAAATGTGAGAAGAAATGAAAGAATAGTAATGTTTAAGAGCTATATAGCGTCGAGATGTTTGAAAAGCAGGGTAAGAATAATACAAACTTAAGTTGCAAATCACAAACAGAAATAAATGTAACTCCTAAAGAGTAAAAAGAGGAATTATAATTTCTGTAACTTAAGTATATAATTCGCATTAATTTGCTACGATGTATTGCATCGAGCAATTATTGTTTTATTATTTGACAGAGCTATATTGTCGAGTATGTTTTTAGATTTTTCTTTTAATGTAATTTATTTTTTCTAGTTTTGTTTTTATTTTTAGATCATTTAGATATTCTGATGTCGATGCAGAGAGAGCTTTGGATGATTGATTTGTTTTCCTGTGCTAGCATTCAGACACAGCTCGAGTAAAACATTTAGCGTATTTATGATGGATTACAAAACATCGTCGTACTTAACCGTGCAATTCTACATTGGAAAACAAGAATGCTCGTCTATATTCTCGTCTATACTCTTTAGGAATTCCATTTATTTCTTCCAATACATGCGTTCCTCTTTAGATGTATTGGTCACGAACGATGATCAATAAACTTACTTGAGATAAAAAGTTATACATTTAAAAACAGAGTTTTAATCGGTAGGTTTATTGCTTCGCGATGCCTCGAGAAATTCCAAAGGCTTTTGTGTCCTGTTAAAAGCACGAAACCTTTTCAAGAGTTTCTGGTCAGACAATGCCCTCTTGGCTCGAGATGTCACGATGCCGGAAACGACTTTCACCATCAAGCATCATATTTAGTTGCTGGGTTTGCAACTTTACAGAGAGGAATATTTAAAACAATCACGAAATTTTATTTTACGTTCACATTTCAAATAATAAACATAAAAATTGTAAAAATTATATTTTTACATTAATTATCTTTCAACATTTTTGAAATATTATCTTTGTTTTAATTTAAACAAGATAATTTTCACTTTTTATATATTTAAAAATGTATATGTTGGTAAGAATATAGTGTTCTCTATCTGCAATTTTATGCAGAATGTATCATATATTTTTTATAATTAAAGTTTTATTACCAATAAAATTCACAATCTCAGACGCTTAAAGTTTTAACAGGATGATATCGTGTTAAATTATTATACAAAGTCATTCTCACAAATTGACCGTTAAATTTATACAAAAACGACATCCACTTAAATGATGCAGCATATTTGTGAAACCTTTAATGAGCTGTCATATTTCTTGATCGCTTCTCTAAGTGATGATAACAAAAATGGCATCATCAGATTGATTTTGATTGGGTAAAAAGGACAAATTCGAAGAAAAAAAAAGCAGTATGTCACTTGCAGTGTGTTATGTATAATAAGAATGTAAGCTGGATCGCAATTATTACATTATCGCACAAAACACATGATTTTACTCTCTCCAAAGAACCTTTCCATACATGCCTTACATTCTCATGAACGTTGCAAATTTAGTTAAAACGAAACAATTCTATCAAGTAATCAGCAATTTTGCAAAAAATCAAAATAATCATTAGATTCGATGTAAAAATCGAAAAAAATATTTGATGATAACAAGAATATCATTTCGATGTTACTTCCATAGAATTTCGTTAATCTTAATGATTGCAACCTTCAATATTTAAGTCTTTCCTCTCTGTTCAGCGTCGCTACCAAAAATATTAAAGATTATAAATTATTCAGGCTGGTTTTCCTTGATACACTCAATGATACAGTTCTATTACTGTTCCTTGCAGGAAATCACATAAATTACGATATCTATTCATTAATTAAGAAAAATTTTTAAAATTCTTTGGCAGATATAAAACAACAATAAGTTTGAACTAAAGATAAAGTGTTAAAGAAAATTGTTTTTATTTTTTTTTTATTCACGCACGTACGAATTTTTATCATTTTATATATATAAAACATATTATATATACATATATATATGTGTACATACATTATGATAAAATTTTTTATCATAATATATAGGTGTATATACATGTATATATATAATTCTGTCTGATAACATGTTGCCATCAACTTCATTATGATTTCGATTACGCTTGTTGATTTCGGTTCTTGGAGCATCATTTTATATCGGAACAATGCATACATCCTCCACGGTATTGTAAATCCGTTAGAAGATACCCCACGTAATTCGCCGTTACGTAACATATACGTGCCGAGCTTCGAGATAGTCTGCACCGGTACAAATAGCGCCGTGCTGTCTGCACCGATCGACCGACGAGACGGCGAGGCGGCACTGGGAATGCACTTGTTGCAACAATATGCATCAGCTTCTTCACATCCACATCTATGCCGCCGGCTAAGTACACACGAGGCTCATGTATTTATGCTGCCGCATGCAATCTCGAGATTGAAACGTTATGATGCGATGAGGTCTATGTCTTAATTTGCCATAACTATGTCCGATTATCCGCACATTATCATTATGAGTTGAGTATTATTGAATCCTATATTGGCACGGTATATATTTATCCTAATCATTGTTAACATCACAATTAATATTTAGTATGTAAACGGGCGGATTCAAATTTACAAGATCATCTCGGAAATGCAGCCTTTGTGGGATTGCACCCAGGTGCGCTCGGCTAAACTCCTTAATCGCGCGCTGAGAGCGTGATCTACTTCTATGGATGCAACAGCAGCAGCAACAACAGGAGTAGCAGCAGCAGTAGCAGCAGCAGCTTGGTGATTATGAGCAACGAAGTGTTTATAGAAGAGCAATGAACTCCTCTCACGTCTCTTCGCCCGCTGCATCACCTCTTACCGCCTTCCACTTTGTATCATCTCACACCGTCTTCTTGCTCACCTATATCTCTCTTCTTACTAACTGCCAGTGACACGGCACACCACACCACACATATATTATACGTATACATACAAGCATATATGGATGCTCATCTACCCATGCGATTCAATCCCGATGTTATAATGCCAGGCACAGCTTTAACGATAGTGCTCTTTCCTGTTTTCTTACAGTTTTCTCTTGTTCTTTTTGTGACAGTCTTTCGCACTCGTCTCTTCTTTCGTTCTCGCGCATATCTGAGTCTTTACCGGTGTTACTTATATTATGTCGCATGGATATTCTTTCATCCTCGTTTTCATAAGTAACGAGAACATCTCTAGCTGGATCTTCGACATGCAGCTCAATACCATTTACTGGCAGTTCTTTTCCATTTTCACGGGATATATAGATAATGTTCAGTCGTACCTTGAAACACGGAAAAAACCATTCAGCGGAATTTAAGCGCAGAGTAATACGAGTTTACAGTTGCAGCTATATAGCATACATTTTTGAACAAGAAAAAATAAAAAATAAATATTGCACGACAGATCGTATCTTATCCGAAATATTAATGCAAAAAATGTAACATACAATTCTCTTATATGTAAGTTTAAAAATAATATTGTATCATGTTTTTTATCTTGAAAAAAAAGGAATAATTAAGCAAATTATTCTTATTCTCTTAGCTCTTACTTTTTCATTAAAAGTGCTTTTTAGTAGTATTTTAGAGTCACAGATACCTAAATCAAACTTGAGAATCAAACTATCTTTCACAAATTCTTGAAGATTTCTTAATGAAAAAGAGCATTCTTTTAAAACACTCGATTTTTTCGGATTCTATTTCTCGAACAAAAAAAGAGATTGTGTTTTAAGACCGACGAACTAAGTCGGCGCGCAGTCTATAGAGATTAAAATGAGAAAGTGTATAACATTTACATAAAAATAATATTAATGAGCTATACTAAATCTTAGCTGGGACAATGGGACAAATGAAATTATATTCTAGTTTGTTATTAAACATTAATATTTTACAGTTCAAACATTAATATTTTTTTATAGCATTAACATTAATTAAATTACATTTTTAAAGTAATAGATAATAGATAAGAACAGAACAGAACAGTGGCGAGATTTGATATTTGCGGCAATGAACTTTCGAGTTCCGAACGTCAGCTAATAATAATAGATAATAAATAACCAACATTTATTATTTTTGTATAAAACGTTGCAAATTACAATAGTAGTTTATAGCACGTTGATTTTGATCCCAATATCGTTATTAAAATCTGGATCATGATATAAATCATGCGAAGTGAGCTGTAGCGCTGGACGATTTAATCTGATTCTGTAGAAACCGCGATTTATATTTTAATCAGTGAACCTCTACCCGCAACGGTCAATGATTAAATTACCAAGTGTGAGTTATAGTTTCATGTATTGTCACCATCTGTGTGTTATGTTAACCAAAGGTTTTGTGACCGATATGTTTACAACGTTATCAAAACTTTTTTAAATTAGCTTTTCAAATTTTTATCAATCTACCGATATTCTTTATTATCTATTATTCATTTTATTTTATTTCATATTTAACGTGTATAAAGAGTTTACTTAATTTTAATATAAGTAAATTTTTACTAATACATGTACAATATAAAAATAAGAAAATGTAAAATTCACAAAAATTATTAATAAAATTTTGTCAGCGTTTATTTAATCTGCACTAAACGACATACGCAATAAAGAAACAATAGTGACTAAACATTTCGATAAACCCATTATAAAAATAAATTAAATTTGTTTACAAAAAGTTTTATGGATCCATTTAACAGAAAACTCTAATTGGATTTTTTTTTAATACACACAAAAATTTTCCTATTGATTTGTTAAATGGAAAGTTTTGTTATTGCAATAGATTTTTAACGTTTTTATAATAATTTTTCACCTTGTTAACAAAATCTGATTGTATGTACAATATGCATGTACAATATCTGATTGTATGTACAATGAGACATGATAGATATAATAAAGTTGAATATGTGTTTTATAATATAATTTTTATAAAATTTTTATACATATTAATTCTTTTAGAATTTAATATATGAATTCTTTTTTTAAGAATATTACTAGGATATAGCTGATAATACGATCAAACAATGTCATAATAACAAACAAAAGATATCAATTACCTTTGTGAGTGTAAAGTCATTTCATAAAATATTTATTTTCTTTTAAAAAAAAAGATGAAAACCGTGAAAAGAAAAAGTAAAAAATAATAAACCAAGTTTTGTGATAAATTCCGTGAAGTTTCCTTAAAGAAACACACGGTATACACAGAATACCACACCAAATAAATTTTTAACACGTCACTGATGGAAATGAGTTGAATTCGCGTATATTCAACGTTAGAGAATCGTCACACAAGATCGTCAAAGCTCCACTTCCGTGGAATACGCACCAAAAATAATCGAGGAAGGATGAAGACCTTCGTGCGTAACACTTCCTCACCACATCAGAAGCAACGTGTTTCATTTCAATGTAACGACAGTATATACGAAGATCTCCCGATGTTTTGCCTGAACGAAGAAGAAACAAACGAGTCGTGGCTCGGTAAGTTTAGCTGCAGGCTCTACCGAATGCGGTTAATTTTAGACACTACTACACATATAAAATTAAAATTCTGAATAATATATTTTATATTTTATATATTTTATTGTATTGTTAAAAAGTCATTAATAATATAATAATAAAAATATTTTTGAGTGATATACAATAAAAGCAGAATATGCTATAATTCATGGTTATTAATTCATATGACTTGTTTTAATTACAAAACACCTAATGTAAAATAAAAAAATAACACAAAGAGACTAAACAAAGTGTATACACCGAATGTTAGGCTGTTCGTTGTACAAATAACTAAGACTTTTTTTAGAACAAGAATGCAGATGGACATTGGTGCAATGAAATCGAACAACCGTTAAAGTCATCTTTCCGCACACGGTTCAAATGCAAGAACACTCGCTATTCGCGGCTTTGTATTTCCAGGATGGTTCCTTCTGGATCGGTCAGTGATAAATAGACCGCGGTATGTTCTTCCTTACGGCATAACGTACAAGGAATGTCAGGAACAGCATCTCAGCCAAGATATAAGATCAGTACCGTGTATATATAGCCAATTGATTTACCATGATTCACACCTCGTGTTCTTGTACCCACGAATTACAAGTAAAATTCTTTTTCTTCAAATATCGTTTTAATTACGTAATGTAAATGTAAATTTCTGCGCTTTTTAATAAAGAATTTTACCGTGCAGTTGAAGATATAAAAAACACACTTCTCTCTCTCTGATTTTATGTAAGATTACCAAACTTTATACGAAACTATCTATTTGTCGTTTGTGTAAATGACATTTGCGTGTGATTGTAAAATAATGTAATATATCAACCGATTTGTGCATCACATTTTATTTGCCTAAGTCATAAACTAGCGAAATAGTATCGACTTTCTGCCATGGTATAAGTATTTTCGATGGCTTGCGCTGACCAGATGGACAACGTCATTGCGACTTCGCGGAAGGCCTTTCTCAGAAGTTTCTTTTCTGGAACACCTGAAGAACTTTAATCCTGCTTTGCTGCGTCATCGGTGCCTCTCTTTGAGAATGTTTGACGTTTCCATTAACTCCACCACGAATACGATGGATGAATACTTTGATGTACACCGTCACTTTAATTAGTAAAAGTCGCGGATCTACTTCTCATTCATATTTTCCTATTTTTTTATATTTTCTCGTAAATTTTATAATTGCGTCGCAGGAACAATTTTATACAGAAAATAGTTGAAAAAGTTCCGTAGAATACATTAATGCAAATAGCTTACGTTTCTTTTCCTGAAACTACAAATTTCGAATGCGCAAATATGCAATATGATTTAGTGTAATGATATATTACAAAAATATATAACATACACTTTGACGCAAGATTCTATATATTAATATCTTTTCATTAATATCTTTTTAATCATAAGTGACATAAGAAATTTCTCTTAAAGATTGAAAAGCCTAGTAACACATTTAATTTTAATTACAATAAAATTTTTCCAACACGTCACATATCGTATTACAGTATAGTTTTAATATGTTAAAATACAAAGAAAATAGTCCTTTTTACAACTGCAAATTTTTCAAAATTGTGATATAATAGAGCAAGATATAATAATGCAAAGTCTTTCTATTTCTGAAATGCTTATTACAAATTTTCAACGTCAAGATTCACATAATATATTATGTTATGTTATGTTATATATGTATAATATATTATGTTAATTGTTGGATTAAAAGAAATTAACAATGTTATTTGTGATGTAAGAAGATTTATATTCGTAAACTAAATGCTATTTCCCAGATTCTTGAGAATGAAAGACCAAGATTGTAACCATTTTAATTAAAAAAATTCTTAGATGTGCCTTATATTCTTGGAAATAATCAAAAACCATGTGGTTTTTATTTATTTAATTATTTTAATTATTTTTATCAGGAATACTGGGAATTTCACTTATAAATATCTTTTAACATCGCAGATGACATTGTTAATTTCTTTAGTTCAGAATGACAATTGAATATACGGTTAAATATAAGGTAACGTCTGATTCATAATTTATTATATAAATATTGACGTTACCGTCGAAAATCGGTAATAAACATTTTCAGAAATAAAAAGATTGAAATAATTTTATTTCTAATAATGCTGCCATATTTGAAAGGGAAAAACTTCACTAATTAATCAATTAGTGAAATAGAGTGATTATGAAATGGCAATACAAAATTGTAATTTAAAACTTATTAAAAATTGGATATTAGAAAAAGATAACGAGAAGAAATCATGGAATAAGATTGAGATAAAGGATTCTCGAGATTCCAAAACTCACAATGTTTTGTCAAGTCAGACTAGAAATTAAATTCTCTAATCTTCGAGATTTTCGCGAAAGACACAATCCATTGTTACACGATACAGAGTCTCTGGACAGCAAATCGTGTTTGAAATATCTACTTGCATTTAAATGTAATCGTATACTGTTAATTTTAAATAATGTGCTAAAGTATTGTGAATAAAGTGGCAATATAGATAAAAAAATATGATATGAAATTTTTCATTAAATCCAAAACTACATTGACCAATTTTCGTGCACAATTATTCGCCGATCATAAACTATTCATGCGAATTTTACCTAGATTAACTTTAAAAATTTGTTAATTGACATTTCAGATATCAATGTATTTGCTGTATTTGTGCCAAAACCAAGTAATTCGATTTAATTAATTGACTCCAAACTCCGAAATAACCGAATTATTTGTTGGTTAATGTCGTCACGCCTTGATTACTCATATCAAATATTTATAAATATAAAATAATACTAGGTCGCTGACCCTTGACGAATACATGTATATCAAATATATAATTATGTTTTTGGTCACTGGAATAATTTGATAATTCTTATTTCATTCTTATAAATAGGTATTTGCATTTATTACAAATTAATAAATATTAAACAATAATTGCTTAAATTTATTTGCAATAATGTCCATTTTATTAAAAATTAATGAATAACTATATAATTTTATATAATATCTATATCTATATAATTTTCACTTTTGCCATCATTAGTCACCATCATTATATCACTTTTAATATGATTTATTACAAACTGTAAAGGCAAAAATCATAATGAAGTTATAGCGTTGATTTCATTATACTAAATATGTATGTATATGTATATATGCCAAGTGCATTACGGATATTTGAAAATTTATGATAGCTTGTCTCATTAATTTATTTTCCAATCTTATTCTCTAATATTTGCAAACGAGTGATGATGAATCGTGATTTGTGGTTGATTGCGATGAATCTGACATCTGTCAAATGCTTTCAACGCTCTGCTGGCTGATCACTTATTAAACACGTTTGTGACGTATTGAAAAAATGGCCATGCGTCATCTCTCTGGCAAGTGCTATTTAAACCCGTGGAAAATGTGTGTGGAACCTTTTCATCTGGCATGAAGCGACACGTACTATCGCATTTGCGTTGAAAACGGTGCAGATATAGGTGTAAATAAGTACTTGTGGAATTACTTGTATCTTTTCCAACGGCGTGAATAAAGTTCATACTAATACACACGTCTAATTGCAAGTCATCATGATATTGAAACTGATTAATGATAAACGGAACACGAGCCTGTTGCAAAGCGTGACTGCAATAATCTCTAACGTCGCGCAAATTCAAATCAACATATTAGAATATATTATCAATATATTTCAATCAATATATTACTTTACATTTTATATACACATAATAACACACATATCTCCCCCGCTCATTTAACATAAAAATTATATTAACCTTGAGTTAAAAATTTTAAATTATTCAGCAAATAGTTCCTTACAAATATATGTGTATGTTTTGCGTATTAATATTACAAAATTATACATAACTTAACAACTTTTTTCTATAGATATTTTCTACAGAAATTTTCTAGAAGATTTGATTAACCAGGAAAAAAAGGTTCTGCGGGTCGATGAGAAGTAACCCGCAAAGACTTTACTGTTTCTGATAAGAGCTTAGATAACAACGCGAGATTTCGTGAATTAACTCATTGAGAAGACAGAACTGATATTCATAATTTTTTATCTCGGGATGACGAAAGCGGAACCTTTCAAACATATGATTCAACTTAAATTTTTACTGTGTCACCAAAGAAGGGAAAAAACCAGTGAAAAAAGTTTATACTTTTTTAAATATCTATATAAAAATTTTATTTCATCAAAGGATTACATTAAATTTATCAAATAAAAAGTTAATAAGAAAAATCACACTTCCCATAAATTTCTGCAAAAATTTTTCATTAAGTTTTAGTCACTATTATTAAGAAATAAATTAAGATATCTTTCAAAAAATTTTCAAAAGTTTTAGCTTTAGCGTGGAATTTTATATTTGATTGAAATTAAATCTTTATTGTATGTCAAAAACCTATTTTTTTGTATATCAAAAAGATTATTATTTGAGAAAAATCTACTATTAAAAAAACAGTCGAAAGAAAGAAATTTCTTGACTGAAGAAAGAAATCTCTTTAGAGTTTTGTTTCGTTGCGATGAAGTGTAAAGAAGATGCTACGGTTGCATTCTTCAAAACTTGAGGCAAACACGACAAAAAAATGGTCGGTAATTTAAAGTTCGCTTACTAACGAGCGATTTGTGTGCAACTTACGCCACTCTGCTAAGCGAACGAAACTGACCGCTACAGGTGCATTTATTCAGATGCGCGGTATCGTCGACGGTCTAATTAACAACTCTATTTAACAAATGAAGCTGCTCGTGTTAATGCACCTAAATACAATAATACAAGTCAAACTAATCATTTCTGCGTTGCAAGTAGATGTCCCCCAAATAAAGTGTCTCTAAGAAACAAAGCTGTTTACTAATTTGCATTAAAAAAATTTTTAAAGAATTGCAAATTGCAAACATCAATGTTAACCATTTATTCTATAACGTTTGATACGTTTTGAAACCAATCGTCAGCTAACACAATATTGCCATAAGTGTCAAGCGAATATCTGATTTCATACAACACATTAGATCACGGTAAATAATAACTAATTAGCGAATAAATACTAACTAACGAAGATAGTAGCATGTGATATCCGACGAAGAGTCATACATGCTCGCGTCAGCAACACCTGTGAACGTGAGAGTATGTCGGCGATGCTGCGCGATATATGAAACACTACGTCAATTAGATTAATCACGCGTGTCATTACCATTTAGAATGCACACACGTCTAAATTTCATGTGAGTTAGCGACAACGAATTACCAAGCAATCATTTTCTTCAAATATTCAGTCGGGTAAAAGCCATTAGACCGACCAAGACAAGAATATCTATGATAATAAAGTTATTTAACCAAAAACACACATTCGTCTTCGTTTTCATGTATACTTGTAAAACAGAGAATTTCTTAGAATGTGCAAACTGCGGTCTCTATATACCTTTTTATTTGTTGTTTTTATCACTTAAAATATTTAAATTGGTAATTACTAATTGGTAATTATTAATATAAGGTTGTGCATACATAATGAAAGTAGTTTCATAAATGTTTTACGAAAAAATAGAAATTATAAACGTATTAAAAACATATTTTAGTTTTTAAAATATTTTATTATTAGATTTTCTAATGATAAAATTACATGATTAAAATCATACGAACACGAAAGGCCAATATATATAAAAAACGAGGAACATAGATGACACAATAAAAATAAAAGTAAAATTAGTCTCTCATTGCACGATCATAAAATACAATAACACACTCGAAAAATCACTCGAACGTTTCGACCTCATGAGGTCTTCATCAGCGATAAAAACATTACAATGTGCGCGTCGTTTACACAATGAGTGGCAGTTTGTCGATCTTACAAGTAAACTCTAGAACATTCGTGTCAGATTCGCTCCTTGTGTCACACGTGCCGATCACGTTCGCCATGTCATCAGTATTTTTTATTGTTATTTTGTATCACCTATTGATGATTGCGCCTTTTATTCTATTGCGTCCGAACATACATATTATGACACCACATCCGTTGACCCCTTCGAGAACTTGACTTCTTAGACTATGACTACACCTTTTTACTGTTGGACCAACATATTCTCGCTACCCAACGATGAATTTCGGTCACGTTCGATTTTTTTACCGCTTGACCATAATACTTTATATTGTTGTTTTTGTTTTTGACGGATAAAAATTTTGTATGTTGTCGGGACGTATTAAGTACATGCGTGCAAAATTTCTAGAGTTCTAGAGTTTACTTGTAAGATCGACAAACTGTCACTCATTATGTAAACGACGCGCACATTGTAATGTTTTTATCGCTGATGAAAACCCCGTGAGGTCGAAACGTTCGAGTGATTTTTCGAGTGTGTCATTGTATTTTGTGATCGTGCAATGAGAAATTAATTTTACTTTTATTTTTATTGTGTCATCTATGTTGCTCGTTTTTTATATACATTGGCCTTTTGTGTTCGTATAATTTTATTATTTACAACGAGCGGTATATACTTATCATAGTTACATGATTAAAGTTCTATTATAAAAATAATTCTGTAAGTTGAATTGTATGTCGAAAAATGTATCGAATTATATCGAGAGCGACTACTTTTCTCTTCGCTCGTTCTCGATAATATTCAAGACAGTCGCACAAACGTGATCAGAGTATGCAATGAGATGCGAAATGTTGAATACACATAGTGTGCCTAAATCACGCACACAGCCTAAATCAACAGTCATTAGCAACGAATTTGTTTGCACAATACTCAATGGCAGTGTCTTCTTTTGCCTGCTTGCTCATTCCAGAAACTAAGATTGAATATCTGTCCATTAACTACGGTTTCGCAATTTCCTTGAATTTTTGACATATAAGTTGCGAATATCTTTAATGTTATATACCGGCATTATTCATGTCTATTTAAGATAAAACACATCAACGAATTATTTCACTGCGTCGGAAATAAATTACTACTAATTAACACGGCTTTCTTGTATTACAAAAAATTTCAATTTCTCGGAGAATTACCTTTCTTCCCATCTTTTCTTTGATCAAAGAAGAGTGAATTGATAAAAAACTAATTGGTAAACAAGATTTTTCTCGGACTATGAAGAAGACATAAAAGTGTTGTGCTTCAAGTAATCTTCCATGTATCAAAAATTCATTATAATTGATTTATGATTTTTATTATAATATTTTAATATTTTAAAAAATTGTAAATTGAATATTAAAATTTTAACAAAGAACATAAATTATATAATAAATAATATCCTAAATTAAAGAATATTAATTAAATAGCACTTGCGGCAATTATTACGCAAACTATATTTGCCCAGAATATTGTTCACTTATACACAAATAATTTAATGGATTTGATAGCAAGATTCACGGACAACTTTATTAAATAATATTAGTGCAATAACACTAAAAATTTCAACACTACATTGATTTATTCCAAAAAACTTTTTTCAAAGCTACTGATCGAATGAGAGCTAAACGTTTACGATGTGATAAGGTCGGTAATTATAATTCAGTTGTCCATTGACGCTGCTGCACTTTGTACGTAAATTTAGCTTAATGATGCTATGAAGAATTCCAATAACTGCTTTATCGGAATTGCTTGTCACTAATATTAGTCAGCTGCGCGCGGCACAAGGAAAGTATTATAGACATTTTCGTGAATAAAGGATGCTCACGATTATGTTCGCGATATCACCGTAGGTAGATAGAAATTGCGGCGCAGGTGCAATGCGAGAATGCTGTCTAGAAGAACAGTATAGCCACTGTATGCAGTAAACAGGTAACAGGCGGAAGCGTCTTCGCTGTCGTTGCTAATGCACCGTGCATACAAGAACCCGACACCCGTTAGTTACAAGAGAGAGAGCGAGAGAGAGAGAAAAAGATTTCTTCACATCTACCGCGACCACACAAGTGTCACAGACATCATAAACGTATGACCTATCATTTCGATTTACAGCTATTGCATTTACGTGTCTCCTTCATTAGAAAATTAAAATCATTATAATTTGTAATTTACACAAAATGTCACACATAGCAGTTTTTTTATTTATTCACAGACTTTTTAACTCTAATTTGAAATTGATTTTCCCTTAGCAAGGTTGGTAAATTTTTCCTCATTTATTTTTCTCATTGCAATTTTAATTGAAAGTTATTAAATATGTGTGTGTGTATATCTTGCAAGTTTTATATATCTTGCTATAAGAAACACGAAGTGTAATAAAATAAATAAAATGACAAGTAACGTGATTGTTTCTTAAAACAAAAGCGTTGTAATTTTTAGAAAATTTGTGTGTGTGTATGTGTGTGTGTGTAGACATAATATTTCCGTATATGTATAATATAATGTATAATATAATATTTATGATATTTTTATAACAAGTACATTTTGTTTCTAACTCGTATTGAGGGAAAGCGACTAACGATAAAATAATCTTCTTCTCAATTCTTAATCATCTTGTGTCTAATCTGAAATCATAATTTAATAAAGTTTTAAACGAGTTCGAGATGAGTCGGCGATTTGTTCGCAAATTGACTTGTTCGGTCATCGAAGAACATTAATTCAACTAAAGCGTCTATCTTTTTGCCTTCGTGAATCTATTACTTTTTTATGTAAATCGTAAATTCAAATATTTCGTGGTTCCGTGCTCCGCGTTCCTCGTTATTTATTTCAGAATTTTAACTTCCGGTTTTTCGCGACGAGATCGATTATCGCGCCCGATAACATATCGCGCAGTTTTGGAAAGTGCAGGTTTACGCATCAGAGATGTCATAAAATTCAGAAATTTAAATTGACGTCGAATATTCTGCGAATAACCGAGCAACACGACAGCTCGACACGGACAGTCCCTATATTTGATTCGCCGGCGAGTGAGCTGATTCTATTACAGATTAGAGTGCGATGGCGGATGATATCTACCTCCAATCGTGCGCGATTCGACGATCGTTACCGTGCCCGAGATGCGAGATGTTACATCGTGATTTCCGCGGTGCGGTAGAGACAAAAATTGGCTGGCAAAAATTGCCACCTTATTATCCGGATCCTCTGGGCAAGGGCATCGTCGTCGGGTAGGAACGACCCTGCAATCTTGCAACATCCATCTTGGTATCTTCTGACGTTGATCGAAAAGGCCGACAGGCTGATTCGATAACTTAATTTTCGGACAATAAATTTTCTAGAAATTACAAAGCTCTTGTTTCAAGAAACAATCACGTTAGTTGCTAGTGACTTTATTCAGTTTCTTCTTTACTTCGACTTCGTATTTCTTTTATAGAAAGATCTATAAAACTGCGAGACTCGCCAAATTTTATCTTGTGTAGCTAATTTCCTTCTTCTTATTGTTATGATGCATTAAATAAATTGTGTATTTATGGATTTTTATAAAGATTATTAAAAGAAAGATTTCTATTTAGTTCATAATTAGCGGAAGCGTATTTTTTAATAGTTTATAGTGAGTGAATATATTTCTATCTCAGGGATCTCTTCGTGGCAACAGAATTAAAGTCGAAATTCGTAAAAGTCCTGCATTGTATCCTTCTATTTGTTTCTTAAGCTTGACGTCCTGAAAATTCGATCTAGGGTGTCTCGTAAAATGTGTAAAAGGTCGTCCACGCGACATTGAGATATCGCGAAAAAGAGGAAGAAGACTCGGCCATCACGTTGCTCAAGCTCGACTCCCACGCGACTTTAAGTCAATTTTATCCTCGAAGACATATCGATCTTCCACGTCCGAGAATGTCGTAATCCTTGGACCGATCTACAGCAACGGTGCAACGTAGACACAAATGACCGAGGGTTCAAAGAACACATAATGCTCAATCATGAAGAAGATATAAATACAGACTTCCAACTTTCGGCTATTTAGGTTCCGGTTATTATAAATTTCATTCTATTGTTTGTCCATTTTTCACCGTTTGCAATTATTGTTATTCTTGTAAGGAAATTATTTTAAAGATGCGAGATGATGAATAAAAATTCTTCTTGATCTTATCGAAAGAGCTTGTTTTAAATCCATTTGAATAAAAACAACCTATTCAACGGTTTCTGTATTATTGGTATTGTAATAAAGGCGTGAATAAAGATTGATACTGCAAACCGAAAAGAATAAAAATAAGCAAGGGAATAATCTACGAGTCCGACATACGTGACATTCTTGACGCGCGTGTGATTAAAAATTTCCATCATCCATTGTGCTTAACGTCGCATGCTGCAGCGAGAAATCTCATTACCGCGAAGAATCAAGCTCAATTTATATAAGTTGATATAGAGTATACGACGATACACTCGGTGTTTCATAGCATTATAATGTGAAATCACGTCAAATACTGACGCTGTGAAATCTTTATTTCGGATGTCCGCCGTTTACAAAGAGAGTCAAGGAGTGCTGCATTGAGATATTCGGAGAATGCCGGGCATATCTTTGGCTTTGTCCGAAACTGATACAAAATGATACGGGGGTGCGAGAAACCGGACCACACTACGCGCGCCACAAAGCGCGATGAACTCAAAAAACTTGTCTTTAAGACGATTCATTGATCTAGCGAAGCGCAAACACCAGATATGTAGTTCTATCGACAATCACATCACTATGACGTTTCCCTGCAGTGAGCACGTGAGGGATTATTATAATGAGATCTTTAGAATTTCAAACAGGTCTTACTGTCCTACATTCCATAATATATTCTTTAAGTACTGATTCAAGAGACGCCGCCCTGTCAACTGTTTGCCCTTCCGTGAAAAGATCATTTTGTAACAAGTCGAGATGAATATTGAATTCACTGATCGAGTAAACCATCGTTTCATTTAACCCTAATCTCTCCAACGTTTTTTTCCGCAACTTAATCCCTCCAACCAGAGTATTTCATGTCCAGTACGTTTTTCACTATGTTAATAGTTTCGAAAAATTTCACAAAAATGTTTAATAATCTCTTTATACCTTCGACTAAAAATCAATGTAAAGAAAATTTGGAAATGATTTGTTTAAATATTTTTTTATAACAATTATTTATAAAACACATTACAACTAACGACTGTTAAAAATGGCATGAACGACCTGGTTGGAGGGATTAGGGTTAATATGTTCTATGTAAACTGTATGATTAAATTATCTAAAAATACTTGCGATAGTTACGTGAGTGAATTATTACGAGATACATTTTAAGTATTTATTTTTAATGTATAATTTTGTCATCGGGCAAAATTATATAATTTTACTGTTGCATGGGAATTGCATTGTGTAATATTTGTATGATAAAATGCTTTAGAATGAACATCAATGATATATGTCTATACACGTGTGCGTGCGCGCACGCGCGCGTGTGTGTGTACGCTCGTAATGTACTTTTTGTAATTTACTTTGATTTATAATGTGCGATATCGCCACGTAAATAAGCCATTTCCGCTGGCGAGAGTTGGCTAGTTTTTCTGGTATAGATAAAAATTACATTATCTCGCGCGCAAGAACTCGGTGATTAGTAATGCATGACATTTTACGTAAACTTTGCATTCTATGACGCTTCAATAAGCAATTAGAACGCCGAACAAAGGAAAATTTCGTAAAGAGAACTATCCGTCTGGTGACTACGTCTCATCGGACATTTTAGGACGTCTGGACATTTTGCGGTTTTCAAACCGCAAAATGAGTGGAGAACTGCCTTGCCACAAAATCGTTTCGGGGTGTTCCGGTTCCGTTATTAGTTACATCCCAACACCCCTGTGCATTGTATCCGGATGAAACTGGTAAAATAGAAAGCGATCTCTAGAGTTATGTAATCTAGTGACTATAATTTTTCAATGTCAATAATTATTGTGACGAGTTTCACAACGATATTTCAAAGATCAAAAGACCATCTCTATTAATATTATACAACAAAGCATTGAGTATGTGCTTCTTTTGTCACGGGAGCTTCTTGCGGAAAATACATTTAAATTCGACAGTTCAGGATAGTTCAAATCTACAATTCTTAAAACAAGTATATAAATTTAACTTTATAACAGAAATTTTTTATATTAAATATATTTAATATAAAAGATTTGAAATATTGAAAAAATTGAAAATAATAAATATAAATATAATAAATATTTATGTAGAAAAAATCAACTAAAACAGAAATTTTTGTTTGTTGATGCTATCAAGATTTTATCTAACACATCGTTTTAAAAATCTCGTAGATACTGGTAGTGGCAGCTTTTTAAATATTTTTAGTTGCTCATCCCATGAGAGAGACCATTCTCTTTTAGAACAGGAGGACGCTTTCGCTCACGTGGATCAAGGTATCAGTAGACGGTAGAGGAGGCGGCATCGAAATGGTAGGGAGACGAACGAGCGAGACGGAAAGAACAGCCGGATGGGTGAGGAGGGAAGAACAAGCGTGGAAAAGCGCAAGAGAGCGCTCGATAGACAGGAAGAGGAGCCTTGGCCAGTGTTATTACGAGGAGGCGAGAACACGGTGGAGTCCAACGTTGGCGCGACGAAGATGCCGCATCAGAACGGAGCAACAGAGTGCGACGTTTCAGGCTTTCGTACCACCAGGAGAACATGCACCGTAGACACGTCGCAGACGAAGGGCATTCTGTCGCTCCTGGCAAGTGGGAAAAAGATGAAAGAAGATGACGAAGAAAGAACGAAAGCATTGAAACGAGACGGTGACTTGAGAAAAGTGAGACGGAGAGGAAAACGAGAGAGAGAGAGAGAGAGAGGGTAGGAGAGCGAAAGAAGCTCACTGACACGGTCACGGACGTGAGCAACGACGGAGAGCAGCATCTGAGCGCAACAGGTTGCCCTGGTGCTTATTCTGACAGGGGATGCGACCCGGAGAAACTCGACGATGATGCTGCGATACGCGAATGTGAGACAAAACGACGAGTTTAAAATTGTGGTTGTGGAATGCGGGAGATGACCCGAGGAAGACTGAGACAAAGCAGCGAGAAAGATAAATAATTTCTTTTGTTCGCTCAATAAATATGCATTCAAATTAAAAAATATATATAATAAGGAAATATAATAAGAAATGGTTCTCTTTAATTGTATTGAACTAATTTTACCATTGTATCTTAATTGGGAACCTGTTACACGTCTCACATTATTTCGCTGAGAATAAATCCTTTATCCTTAACCCTTTATAATTATCTATCTTATCTTCTAATTACATAAATATTTATTACCAAGAATTAGATCCTTCTAATTAACATCCACTGTATTCTTATTATACACAATGATCAATTCCGTGAAATAAAAAGATACAAATTTTGTATCAAATTTTCCAATTTTGAGTTAGATTATCTAAAAAATATATTTTATAAATATGTTAAAATTCGCATAAATGGTAAAAAAATTTAATGATACTAGATCAAGAATGCAAATTATTAAGATTTTATCTCGGATCAAAGAAATTTATTACTCACATAATAAGCACATTACAACGAGATTATATAGGTATGTGAACGATCATACGGTAAAAACGAGTGTAATATGGGAGTTGTTGCTTCGTCAGATTCTTTTCACAGATTTGCTACATATATAATCGTCATAAAGATCATACAGTATGCTGTGATATGTTTATAGTCATGGACAACTTGTGAATCTGCGTTCGCCGGTGATGACCGACAACAAAATTGCTGCCGCTCGATTTTTCTGACAAGTCGACGGAACAAAACCTGCGACTTCAATTCGCATTGTTTGATCCGTTCAATAGTTGCAGTTAAATATCTTCTTGACAAATAACTCACTGATGAAAAGGTACATACAAGAACGTTCTTTCCCTTCCCGTCGTATACATTACGTCGTGATTCTTGTGCGTAATTTCTTCCGCAAAGGACCAAAGGTTCCGCCAGCCTCGTCCTGCTTGATTTTGCGCGTCACGATACGATCGTACTTAGCCTGATGAATGATCCTCGTTGATTGCAAGTTATTATGTCCGCCAACGAGAAGACTCGCGTATGTCTTTTCTCCCGAGGAAAATATATATCTCGTAGCCATGACTGGTTGTGAGTGTGAGAGCGAGGTAGGTCGACGAAGGTAAACTGTCATCGGTTACACAAACTTATTGACAGATTACTTCCAGAGGTGACTCGTATGTACAACACTTTTTTTAAACACTTTGTCGTGAAATCTCGATCGGAAGAAGCGACAACTTTTCCAAAACAAAAAAAACGTGGTATTTTCATCTCCGTTGAGGATTTTGTTTTTCATTTACGCTATGTATTTGTCAGTCATGCAAGAATTATACGCGCGGCTGTCTCTCGCGTCGTATCTTTTCTCGTTTCTTTTTGAGCGTGATACACAGAGGGGCTGTCCTCCCTTCCTATCATGATATTTTATCGACTACAGTCGCTCTTTTACGATAGAGATGAAGACAAGGATATGATATAACCGGTACTTTTTTTTCTCTGCTCTGAAGCTTCTTACGTGAGGATGAAAGGAAAGAAACCGTGTGTATGCGCGCGTCTTTCCTTGGCCTTTCTCCCTCGTTCCTCATTTACTCAGCTCCTTGTTTTCAACCTCTTCTGCTCCTCGCCGAAGCACTTGGATCTCGTAATTACTATGGGCAAACAATGCTACAAGGAAACACATCCTTGTGCTCCGGAGTATTTAACTCACATAGTGAATTGCGAATTATAATTATGCTCATTGTCGCCTGCGGAAAAGACGACGTTTGTAGTAATATATCTCCGTGAGATGTAGTTGGATAAGACATTTAACTACTAAATATATAAGCTATAAGTTCTCGGATTGATCAGTGTTTTTCAGAAGAATAATTCATAAAGGTCATTTGGTAAAATGACGCGCGTACATTACCAGACTACAAATAGGTGAGAATGTTAATGTAATGAATGAGAATGTAATTAAAAGGAAAAGGATTAAAAAACAAACGAAAAATCATCTTTTTACGGAGAAAAGATGAGTTTCTCGTTTACAAAGATGCGTCGGCAAATTTTTCATTTTTATGCGAGTCAGCACTAGCAGATATCAGAAATTGCGAATGCAGTTGCATGATCAATGCTCACCGTTGAAATAATAATTCAAGCTGTGTTGCACAATGTTAACACGAAATAGTAAAAAGAAGTTTTAGCACAGCTATTAAAAAGTATTGTTTAAACTCAGAAAAATGTTTTGACTTGTAAGGATATTGTATTTAAACTGGAGAGCTACATCAATGATTCACATTTGTACATGTTTATTAAATGACATCCTATTTATCCAAAAAATTTTGAAAATGAAAAAAAAATAAATACAGGAGAAATAATTTAAAGAATAAGTCCGATTATAATTATTTAGATTGAGAACATACGTCGTCTTTAAGTCTTAAAGTCTTAACGTATTAAATGACACTCCACTATGGTTGAATGAAGTTCATTACAGATGAGGAACAATCCAATTACTTCAAGTAATCATCCGATCAAATCTTCTGAGAATAAATTAACATTTCTTTTATACCTCGTCAAAAGTAAAATGGGTGAATACAATAAAGAATCGCACAATTATATATATATATGTGCTTTAATTTAAACTGATAATAATATTATTAATCTGTATATAAATCTTTATAACGAAGATTAATATTCAATTGATTATTGATGATATTTAGCATGTAATTATTATGGTTACAGAAATCTTTGTTTCTTTATCAATTTGTACTTAATTTTTACAAAAATTCATAGTCCTTAAAATAATAGTGTGTATTGTATACGAATTATAAATTGATAAAGTTTTATAGTATAGTTATTCTTCTTATAAAATATATTTTTAAATTTAAGACAAATAAGAATACGATGTATTATCATAAAAATGCATTCATGATAATACTCATTAATTTCAATAATAAAAAGTCATTAAAATAAAAAAGTTTACAAATAATAGGAATTTTTACTGATTGGATTGATTAATGGCTTATCTGTCATGAAAATTATTTAAGTGTGTATATAATTCTCATAAGACAAGAATTTAATAAAATCAATTTCTATATTAAAAACTATATATAAACTGGATAAAACTAGAAAATTGATAAAGATCCAATAAACCATATCCATTTTATATAAATAAATATGTATTTGAGAACACGAAAAACACTAATACATTAATTCATATTATTCACAAATGATACCACAAAATTACTTCAATGAGTATAAAGTTTTAACTAATTAAAGATATAGATGTTATCATTAATTATCCTTTTAGCAAATAACGCGCAAAGTTTGCAAACTCCTATTTTAATCGATCAAATAGCTCTCAAGATTGCGATTAATTAAAATTTAGTTAAAATGTGGGAGCATACATCGCGATGTACATATCTTCCGTGATCGAGAAATGCGTGAATTGTGATTAAAATTATTTTTCTCGCGCCTTCTCACCCTCTCATGCAATAATCTCAATTATACAAACAGAAATGTCTAATAATAAACAAAACCGTAATACTTTTGAGTGTTTTGAAACAGCGGAACAGTGTCTAGTATTTAACCAAACACGAGGGCTGTGCCCTGGAGTATTAACTTATGGAACAGAAATAACAGCTTTTCTCCATCTCCCCTCTCCCAGAGAAACTAAAATAAGCCACGAAATGCAGGATTGTCTGCAACATATGTGGCCGGGTATACCTGACAGAGTGCTTTTCGCGTTGGAAATTTCTCTATGAGCGAATGTGCAGTGCGGGACCGGTAGAACACGGTATTTATTCGGCCAACATTAAATTGTTTATTCGGAATAGGTTACAACCCTTTGTTCCGCGAAATAGGTTTCTCGGATTTAAAATTCGCAAAAGATATTGGTAGAACATTGGTAAATTATTTTATTTCGTGTCGGAGTTGCGCGAATGACGAGCTTCGTATTGCTGCTTTGTCGACATAAACATACTTCTTAAAGGGATGCACTTCCGAGAATGCAATAGTGGTAGACATTAGCTTAGTTAGCATATAATTCGAAAACAAAATTTACTAGAATCTGTTAATGTCATTTAAGGAAGAATCGAATTATTGAAAAGTGATAAAACAATTAACAAAATAAATAAGTAGATAAACCAAAAAACACATTTGTTTGTCATTACATAAACGTACATAAAAGAATGATAAATAAAACGGTATAAATAGAGCAAAGATGCTCATATTTTCTTCGATTTCTTATATTTTCATAAAATACAAGTTATAATATAATTTTATTGGGAGAAACAATTTGCAAGAGAGTGCAGTGCTAAATCTCGCAACGTTTGCAAGTGTAACACCGGTTAAATTTTAAATTCTGACACGTTACACACGTATTCTATGTACAGACGGAGAGACGTCTACATAGAAACAGTAGGAATTAGCATAAACCATTGTACTGCCAAGCTAGCCAGGAGGATCGCACCTGAAAGCTCGTTACAATAACCCTTTATAACTACCGCAAGTGAAGTACTGTTATAACCGTAAATCGAAAGCAAAGACATTTTCGTGACTTGCGTAAATATGCAATAATTCATGTTGCTGAAAGTAATTGGAAATTAGAATTATGAATCTATTATAAATCGATTGTAAATCCGTGATCTTTAAATTTTTTTTTTTAAATACCAAAAAGACATAGCTAGATAGCATAGAATAAATGAAGGAAATAGAATAAAAAAATAAAAAACAATAATAAAATTCAACTCCCGGATTTACATTACATATATGAAAAATCAAAATAAAAACAAAAGAAATATGTATATTGTATAAACGTAATAGACGTAGCGTGACTGTAACGTGAAAAGTTGATAACAGTTACGTTTATAGCCACAACATTGTGCATGATTATATGAAATTGTTTTTAGAAATAATTCTGGTCTATTGAAAAATAAATAATAAGCAGTATATAATAAGTTAACTGGAAGCGCTCGGATCACTTTGACAAATGAGTCAGTCGGAGGAGAAAGAGACACACATGTCGGCCAATCCGTCCTTCGCGTCTCAAAGAACTCACGAGACCATCTCTTGTTTCTCAACATGTGCAAATTGTGCATGTCGGAAGAAACCTAAACGTTTGCTAGGCATGCAGAGATAAAAAAAACTTTTCTAAAATGAAATTTTCACACGTCTAACAATCAAACTATTTGGAAAACTATGGCATAATTTAAATTGTGACGAGAATTTCATGAGTCATTCTACAAATGTAACGTGAATATGTATATGTACATAACTGTATAAATTACCAGAATTTTAAAGTTATTCGCTATTAGTAAAAACAATAACTCAATAAAAACTCATATTTATGGTAAACAATAACTCAATAAAAACTCATATTTATGGTAAACTCAATTTATTCATTCAAATGTAGCAAATTCCATGTAGCAATTATGATATCAATATCAATTTTAGCAGTATTGTTGTATCCTCATACAATTTTAATTTACCACGAGAAGCGAAGAAAAGATAAAGAAGAAGCTAAAAAGAATATGAGTTATGTAAAAAAATTCTTCATTAATGCGAATAAACATTCTGTACAACATAATTAATCTGCACATTATAATTATTAATATCAATTTATATGCAACATAATTATTAATTACGCGTTATGTCTTCAAGCAGGAGCGGCGCGATAGAAAGCAAGCAAATCACGCATAAAAACCACCTCAGCTTTTAATTAAAACTCCCTTTAAATGGTTTCGTAATTGGGTACTTCCGTGCGCTTCATAAAAACGGACTAAACGAAAATCGATTCCCAGCCTAAGAGAGAGAGACAGAGAGAGTGAGAGAAATTGAAACCTACATCTAAGAAGAAGAAAACTATCAATAAGACGAGCATTCAATGTTCACACGTTGATTGAATAAGGCATTCAAAAATTGTGGATGTAAAAAAAACGGAGCATAGTCGCTTTGACGATGCAACAGAAATCAACAGAAACGCAAAAGAATTTTTCGACTAACCACGTGCTCCTGATGTCCGTCATGCCCGATGAAAATGTGACGTATGCAGAAGTCGAAAAACTCTTTTCGGCGCACTGTCGAGAAAGGAGCCGAAGGAGCGATAACGCGCACCACCTCCACGGACGGGAGTCGGCCACTGACTGAACGTGACTCCGATTCTCTCTGGAACCGAGAGGAGGCTGCGTCGACCGGTCATGGACCACAGGCCTGCGGCCTTCCGATACCGAGGTGCCGCAAATTTCGCTTTTGTTCCCTTAGCCCATTGCGTGCGATATCTCATTAAATTTTCGGTTGATAAATCCACATATCAAAATCTCTGTTTCCAAATGAAATTCAGACGTATACTTATTGTCGCTCATTATCCTTGCCGACGAAATCTATTCAGATTTAGAATTTATTACGATTGTTTTTATATCTAACAACGGTCGTAGCAATTCCTATTTGTAAAACAAAAATTTGCATAAAATTTGCATAAAAATTTACATAAATATATAGTTAATACGACACTCTAATTTTACAAATATGCGAACAAATAAATCAACATTGGTTTTTCATAAGCGGAAAAGAGAATGGTAATTACTCTTTTATTTTTTAATGGTTATAATAAGAGGAAGCGATTTGTTCCACTCGAATGTGCACATGCATCATTTCTAGGACATAAAACTAGATGAACAAGGCCATTTGGATTAATATATCTAATTGTAAGATAAGGAATGCAAGGTGTACACCGGAAATATTAGTAATTAAATTGTGCAATACTGAAAACTATTTCAACAATAATATAATTGTGTATACTAGTTTTACAGTTTTTAGTAGTGTCAAAATGATTGCATAAATTATTTTTTTGTTGTGTGTATAAAGTATAAAGGTATTAATTAATTCTTGTTGAATTAAATTTAATTGAAACATTACTGCTAATTTTTTATTTTTGTGTATAGTGCAAACAAAAAATAAAATAAAATGAGAGAGAGCGAGGGAGCTTAAAATAAAATTTTAATACTAAAAAAAATATGACATTTCAATATTTTATACAACTTGAAAATTAAATTATTTTTTATAAAATGCTTTAAATGTCTCTTTCCTACGTATTATTTTTGCATAAGGATTATATATACATTAATATAATATATCTAAAAGGCTTTTGAAGTTTAATGTGAGAGATTTAGTACATTTGTAATTTGTAAAGAATCTCGTTATTGAAAGGTTTAAGAATAAAGAAAGATCAAGGTCTCGCGGCTTTTTGAAATCCATTCATTTAAACGTGAACGTCTTAATGAAGAGTGAGTCGAGGGCGATCAGAAACGAATGATTTACGAACGTCGACCAATACCGTGTAGAAACGGCAAATGAATAATGTAAGGTGCTCTTCACGATGACTTCTTAATAGTAACGAGTGACATTACTTGTCGCGACAAGTCACGGAAATACCGCGATTGTATTTAATACGGAATAAATAAAATATTTGATTAATTGAAATGTTGAAATTAATTGAAAAAAACTGCGAATTTGTTGAAATAGAGACAAAATCGGAAGTAGTGAAGACAAAGTTCATTAACATATTATAAAATTGGCAGATTTGATTTACAGAAATGATAATTATAAAAAAATTAGCTTTTAAAAAAGAAAAAAAAAGTATAAAACTAAGGACAGAATTTGTTTGAACGTTTTATGTCTTTACGTGAAGGTTCGGGTCTTTACACACCATGATCGTTGCATAACGAATTATTTTTGATTGCTGTATTAAACATACTTTTTCTCTCTTTTCTTTATAATATCGTGTAATTACCAAATAAGTTAGACTGCACTTTCGAGATAGAATGACATTACCAAAGTTCGAACGATTTCAAGACGGGAGAAATGAAACTTTTAATAATAAGATCCAGTAGACGTAAACTTGCGCACTTCATGCTAAATCGTTTAAATAACTGCGAGAGTAACTGTCCAAGAGCACGGTGATTTTCTATTTTGAATGAAAAGACTTCGATTCGCATATTAGTCAATAAGACTTCATCTTTTAGTCGTTGCTATTCATTGTGCTATTCATTAAACAATTCACAAATTTTTATCAGATAATATGCTATAAAATATATTGCTAGCCATAAGTATGTAATTATTTTTTACTATTATTACATTTAAAGTAAACAAAGTAATTTTATAAATTACTTTTTTCCTCTAAACAGATATTCGCGGGTCTCAACTTGACAATGACGAAAAGAAAATCGATCTAATCAAGATAATTTAGACCCCTCATTTATTTCAATTCAATGGAAATAAAAATATAGTATTCATTATATGTATCGCGCACCTTGAAAGTCGATGGCGCATGTTGAAATTCGGCTCTCCCGTTCTATGAGTATCCACAGGATGCCAGGGGAATAGTTCTTATTTCAACACAACTAGTTCTTGTGGCTGTAGGGCCTAAAGACTGTACGACACGGAAGCCGGTCCTCACGAAAGAACGCGCGCATACAACTCACGAGAGAAAACTGACCGAAAGAAGCGCGGAACTTGGAGAGAGAACCGACCCCCGATAGGAACTGCTTTCGGTCGGTGTGGGTGTGAGGAAGAGGGACCAAAAGAGTGATGATACGAAGGAGGGAGGGAGAGGAAGAGGAAGAGAGAGAAAGTGAGTGAGAGAGAGAGAGAGGAAAATAAGTATATGGAGGGGATGAGTAGGGCTGGTAAAGACGACGGGGTGGTCGACTGGCGAGAGAACGAGATAGTTTAAAGAGAGAGACAATGGTGGGGACTCATTCATACTCCAACGCCCCCGCGAATTACGAGCCCTAACTCCGGCACTCGTCGTCTACATTCGAAATGCGTCCAATGCCGCTTGATTAACAAATTTATCGTTCTTCGCTCTTCCTTAAGAGCATCGTCGGTGGAGCGTATAAAGGAACTTCGAGAAAAATCTCGGAACTATATTTTCGTTGCCTACTTTTTTAATTATATCCGAGTTTGTAAAATTAAAATTTTTACATAAAAAAGTTAGATAATTTATAAAACTTTTGTATAAAATTTTGCAGGTAAAGACTTCCTTTTAAGAATTTTTTGAATCAATCTCGAATTGTTCTTAGTAGTGTTCTTAAAAACATTGGAGCGCCAATAACCTTTAATTTATAATCAAATAAAATTTTAGAGATGTTTAAAAATTAATTAATTAAATATATTTAGTAATTAAATTAAATTAAATTAACTCAAATTTTAAAGTAAAGCAAATAATAGTAGCCGCAATAAATTTTATCAATTTAATTAAGCTTTAATTTTAGATGAAATAACAACCTATAAAATATCATTTCAACAAAGTAACCTCTACAAAGAGCAAAAAAACAATATATTATTAAAAATTAACACGTATATTATATTTGTACTTAATTAAAATATTTTTATTTTTATTTTCAAGAAAACGTACATTCGACTGCAACGGTTAACTGCGATTAACTGCGATAGCTGCAGAAAATGATATGATCGAGGGAAATGCCATGATTGTCGTCTATCGGACTATTACGCTATTCCGCGCACGAGCGAAAGTCGGATTATCCCAACTCGTTTATCATCGTTATCGGTTGAAAATCGTATCTGCGATAGACGCTCATACATTAACGGCCTTTTGTTAATTAACGCATCTGGCCGTCGCGCGAACAATGCGCATCAAACGGCGGTGGCTATTGAATTTCGGCGAATCGGGTAATCCGTTCTGCTCCGAATCCGTCCGTCCGATACATGCCAAACTCGGGACAATCACGTTGCGCTCACGTTTTATTAATCGACATACCATTTTGTTAATTACGTGGTATTATGCAGCAGCGAAGTGCCGAGCGGAATGCCAAGTGACGCAGCTGGCCCGCCGAAAAGCATGTTGAACACCACACCCGTGGAATGACGTTTGCCCAACACCACCTGTTATAACTCTTGAAATTACGAAATCCTGGACTATATGTCCAATCCAGTGTGTTTGAAGCTTGCCACGTGTTTAACTGAATACCTTACGGATGGTGCGGCACAGCCATATGTCAGTTTGTTGACCAGTGTAGCAACGAATTGTAATTAAAGTCGCACGCATTGTGTACGATATCGCAACTGTATATTCGGGCTGCAATAGAAAATTTCATATACGCGAGAGAGTTTGCAAATAAAAGGCGTTATTAAATCGTGATATGAATCTGATAAGAAGCTTGATAATTTTACAGAAAAGCAAGAATGAGAGTACAATAACATCATTGTTTTTCCATTCTCCAAATATACGTAATTTTGTTAATTACAATTCTATATTTGTGACCAATGACCATTTATACATTATATTTACCTTAACAAATATTAACAAATTAACTGACAAAGACAATTTACATATAATTATGCACAAGCGTGTTACATAGAATTACACAAATTGTTAAAAATTGCTGAAAACTTTTTTGTCGCAACAGTTTTTATTCATAATGTCTGGAAAAAGTATAGTATGTAGTTCAAAAAATAATTTTAAAGGATAGTGTTTTATAAAGATGTGTTAAAAAGACGTTTATTTTTTAGAATATTGAGTTGAAGAAACTAAAGTTAAAAATTATAAATCCATAAAATTTCCAAACATGTATAGACTGATAATAGAAGTAAATAACTAATAAAGTAATAAAAGCAATAAAATATGAAATTCTTTTTATTTCATAATTCGATAATTACATAGACAAATTTAGCAGAGATAAGAATTATCGTTTCTAAAACTATTTTTAACGACATGGATTTTCAGAACTTTTCAATCAGAAAGAAAGCTTCGACATTTATCGTGAGGTTTTGAAGATGGGGCACGTGTTCTGTAACTGTAAAAGGAGGGTGGGCGTCAAAGGAAACAGCCAGTGACCTCGAAAAATGTCCGTCATATTTAGGACACCCGATAGACGATAACTATGCTCCAGGATGCAAGCTGATAGAAACTGTACGCATGCGACTCATCTTTATCGAGTTATATTATTCATTCACATTTTCCTTTTAATTCATCTATTCAGAAAATTATTCAGAGAACAATTGTATTGTTATATTGTATATACAGCAGAGATTGCAGAAAAGAGAAAATATATATAATTAAACGATAAAACAGATAAATAAAAGATATTTTAAATTAATACTCCCAAAAAATTGTATGTATGCATATATTTTTACTATTATTCTTACATTCACATGTGTACCTAACTCAATAATTTTATATATATTTTAAACAGGAGCTTTCCTTTGAATATTTTTTTTGTATATCTATCTGCATCTTACATCGTCACTCGGAAATAGGTTCTCATTCGATAGAAATGCGTAGGAGACATTTAGACTCTATCGTTCTATCTGCTTTTGACAAAACTGATTAAAGGCATATTTAGCATGTTGAAATAATTAGGTCGCTAGATAAGATTCTATATTTTTGTAACAGCAATCGCAGCGATTTCGCGACACAGGATGGCGATGAACGGAAGAAACGTATGAACAGCGATTAAAAAAAAATCAGTTGGCGTTGATATAAGTTACCAAACGATGACAGAATTGCGTAGTGGTTACGTTAGCGCGATAATATTACTGAGTATCTGGCGATGTGACATCGCATGCAATTTTGCGAGCTAGCTGCATGCAGTGAGACGTGAAAAACAACATAATAAGAATGGCATATTCTTATATCGTAGAAGAAGCACCTCCCGACGACGTTCCTAGCGTGAAGCACGATATCCGACGCGCGAAGATATTTCTTCAGAAACGCAGCACGGAATCGGGTGACAGTTTGTACGCGCATCACTGAATTTCCTGCGATAAAAGCTGTACAATTGTATTCCCTTTGTCACGTACTTTTATTTTCAATATTCACTATTTCATATATTTACTAGTACTCACAGAACCTTTGCAGAAAAAAATTTAATGATGCAACTGTGACAGAGAAACAATTGTATTTCACTAATTTTGAAATATTTTTTTAAACTATTTCACATATTTACTAGTACACTCACAGAATCTTTGCAGAAAGAAATTTAATAATGCAACTGTGGCAGAGAAACAATTGTATTGCATTAATTTTGAAATACTTTTTTTTAACATTATAATAATAATATAATGTTTTTAAGCATTATAAAAACTCGGAAATTTAAACTCGGAAATTTAAACAAAAATAAAAAAGTTATTATACAGAAGTAAATAATGCTGAGTAAATAAATTATTATTAATTCACTTCTAACTATTATTCTTAGATATGACCACTTGGTCGAGCTTTTGGCGAAAATATTGGCCGAAAGGCCACGAAACGCTATTGATATTTTCGAGGAATACAGTAAAAAATTGAAGGAGGAGAGATTTAAGACTGAGACAGATTATCTTCGGGATCTGTACATACCACCCGTACAATACGAAGATGCCAAGAAACTCATTAAGCTCTTCCAGGTGCGATTTGACAGATAATAAAACTTCGACAAACTTCAAGTTTTCTTCATATAAATACGCAAATGACGCAAACAAGGCAAACTATAATCTTTTATCCTTCAATCTTCTTGCAATCATGGTAGGGTGTAAAGCGGATTGACGAAGACGAACAGGAGAAAATAGAGGACGAAGAGGAGGTCGATAAGAAAAAGAAACATCCCAACATATTGGATCTTTTATTCTACTTTGAGCAGACGGGTGTAGGATTGCCACGACACGAAACAGTGTTGCTTAATTTATCGATTCGAAAGCTGGCCTCCACAATGCCACTTGAAAATATTAGGTATTACTTACGTAGCTAATATTCTAAACTATATATAATTTCCATTGTATATTTAAATGTATCTTTTTGTTATTAATAAATGTCTCAGATTTTGGGGCAAAATACTTGGGAAACCTAAAAATTATTACATAGTAGAAGCTGAACTTCAAGCGAATGAGCTTGCTCGAAGATTACAGGTAAAATATTAATATTAAAGGATAATTAAATTCTGACACGACTCTTGCATTGCACAACACAAAAAACATTGCATAGCGGTTCAATCTGTTCTATAAGTAAATACGACATCGCACAAAATGTTTATAAATGAAAAAATTGAGTATACTACCATTTGTATTTATTAATTTATCATGTAGGTTATACCTTATCATATAGTTTAAAAACACATGAATGAAATACATAAAGAAAGTATTTATCATAATATTAAAACGACTATGTGAGCTTTTCTTGAATAAACAAATAAAGCAATTATATTGTGTCGTGTGTACACACAGGATCTTAAGATCTTCTAAGAATAATATAATATTTTCTTTAAAAATAGCAAGAGGAAGAAGTACAATTTAGAAGAGAAAAAGAGGAAATTGAAACCGAAACAGCAATGAAACTCGCGGAAGAAGAAGCGAGAAAAATCAAGAAGGAAGACATGGAGGGAACTGTCGAAACAATGGGAAGTCCGCACAAAGAAGGAAAGCCTTTGGAGCTTATCTTTCCATCGTTACCCGTTAATCCGCGGAGACCATTGCCGGAAATACCGATCGAGAGACTTGGGAGTGGTCTCAATAAAAAAGTATTTATATCCCGATTAAAAGAATATCAAGGGTGATAGTTGATGAATTAATATTGGCTAGTGTTACATCGCACATTTCTTTTATAATTTCTCGCTGCCTCACAGTAATCGTATTTTAGGTGTATTTTGTATGCAACGCGCCTGGATTGGATGAGTGGATCGAACTTCCAACGGTTACACCGCAGCAGATAGTAATTGCACGACAGATTGTTCGATACTGCACGGGAAACTTGGAGACGCCCGTACGTGATGCCTTTTAATGAAGGACACCCCAGATTACAGCGATGTTACGTTATTTGTGAACACGTCCATAAAGTATCTATAAAGTTAACTCACATACCGCTTTGCTATCCATAATATCTGATATACGTGACGATATCAGAGTTTCACGAGACGATGTATAATAACAGTAAATAAACAACGACGGGAGAATTATGGTCAAATTAAATATTTACTCTAAGCGGATATACGAGTAGCTTGTATACTATATACACATATATGTGCAATTATGTAATAGCATTTTAACAATCAAACAAAAAGAAAGTAAAGTTATTGAAATGAAACATTTTAAACTAATAAAATTATTTTGATTTAATCTGTTCCATTCTTTTGGCTTATTCCTTTAAATTTATTACATAAAACGGTTTTCTTGTTCCAAGATAGATTCACAGTTTTCCGCCGTTTCCTGGTACCGAGAAAAATTACCTTCGTGCGCAAATTGCAAGGATCAGTGCGACTACTCATGTTTCGCCGATTGGTTTCTTCACATTCAGTGGAGAAGACGAGGATGAAGAAGTAGAAGAAGAAAGGAAAGAAAGTAATACATAACAAACTTGTAATCCTTGTTATAGATTATTTTTTCAATAGACAATGACAGAAAAAGATGCAAGTTGCAATAATTATTAATTATAAATTAACTATATGTACTATTTAAAAATAGTCATTACTTACATATAGTCTACAAAGAAGAAGAGTTGTCAGAAAACATTAATTATGTTCCACTGCCGATCAAGGATCTTGTAGATCCTTCCATGTCAAATTGGTGTCATCATAGTCCCTATATTCTTAAGCAAGGACGAACTGTCTGGTGGAATCCCGAGGAGGAAAAGATTGCCGATGTTAGTTGATTAAATATTTTACCCCACCTGTAAAAAAAAAACTGTCTTTCATCATTACTTACAAAAGTGCTTCATCAAGTTGCTTGATAGGGAACTTTAATTACACAGGAAGTAATCGAAGAGGAAAAAGAAGACGTAGAGGAAGATGAAGTCAAGATGATGGAGAAAGAAATTGGACCACCTCTGTTAATTCCTTTATCAGAAGACGCTATTGTTGATTCCGTGATACCATGGACTGTTAGACAGTCTACATATATACAACCAGACATTGCAGTAGCTTTAGTTAGATCGAATATTTGGCCTGGAGCGTTCGCGTTTGCGGTAGGAAAGTATGCAAATACATTTTTTCTGATTAATATTCAGATTAATCTAAGAATCAACTGTTAATAAATTAAATTAAAATACGAAACAATTTTATTTAAATTTTTTATATTAAAGAAATAGTATACTTTGTTGTAACACAGCATCAATGCAAAACAGTTTGAAACTTATTTCAAAGCGTAACTCATCGCGAACTGTAACTGTCAATAACTATCGCACTCTGCTGCGAATATTTACGTGATTACTTGTGATAATGTGAAAAAGAAAATTATGCTGAATTATGATTATAAACTTCCCCTCCCCCAAGAGATCATTTTATTAATACGTCTTTTAGACATGTGTCTTGTTTGGGAAAGGAGTTACATTATAAGGAAATTAACGCGCGTGAAATTAACGCTAATATGATTTTAATGGTGTCATTTCACAGACGCTTCGCTACTATATATATTGGCTGGGGTTACAAATACAATGCATATAATTATAGTCCTTCTGGTATGCCACCTGTACAAGATCAATACAAAATCGGGCCGGAGATTATGGAAATTCGTGATCCTACTGTCAAAGAAGAGGAAGCATATCGATTAACATTACCAATGGGTAATTGTTTTAAAATATATCTTTTTAAAATAATTCTAAAATATGATATAATTATGATATGTATATACGCGTTAATTTTTTTATATTTTCTAAAATAATTCTTTTCCGTAGAAGAAAAAGAAATATTAGATAAAGAAGAGGAAGGAACAGGTGAAGAGGAAGAAGAAAAAGAAGAAGAGGAAGAAACAGGTGATGAAGAGGAGGAGGAGGAAGATGAATAACTTTCTTTACATAATATTTTGTTTCTAAATTTCCGCATTCATACGTTACATCAATAGTTTTCCTGTAGAATGCACCAGGTGTGATGTAACCTAATGTACCAACAATAAAATTTTACCTTCAAAGCATACTTCAAATAATTATTATATGTTATTAAGCAAATATATTTCGAAAAAATAGTAAAATATAAATATATTTAATATTATTACAAAAAGATTGAATATTCGAAAAATATTATACATATATAATGTGTACCTAAACTATGTATCCATATTTACGAAAATTTTCAACGGATTATACGCTATGTCTTCTGTTTCACAGTATCTTAGTATAGTTTTATATATTACATAATACATTACATTTCTAAATTCACTACAAGAAATTAAAAATTAAAGAGCAAAATATATATTATGCAACACTTGACTGTTATATTCTCGAAATATGTAATATTTAGCGCTTTGTGAAATAATTTTTTATAAGGGTTTATATCTAAAACACCAGATGCTTTCCTCTTCTCTTACTTTCTTCTTTGCTGTTCCTGCAAATGTATTTTATACGATCGTGTATATAATTAATCCTTCATAGATAAAATTTAATTTAGAGAATACGAGTAAAATTTAAAGAAACGTGTGTTTGTAAAATCGCAAAAATATTAACAGAATTATCTTCCTTGTTGTTTTTTACACTAATTTAAAGAAAAAAGAATTTCCAATTATTTCGGATTATTATTTTTCCGGGAATTGTGAATAAATAAAAATGGACTGGGTAACATTTATTCATCTCCCATTTAAAGTTTTAGATTTAGTTTAGATTTAATTAAATTAAATATAATAATCACACGGAATTGGACACTTTGACTTTACTCTAATCAAACACTTTAATTACGTTTTTTTATACGTTGTTCGAAAAATAATTAAACGGTTTTTTTTTTAATATACTCTTTCTACTTTTATCAAGAGCTTATTTATCATTACCATTAGATATGCCACAATTATATTTAGCCTAATCCAAAATATTAAGGAGACGATAAACAGAATGAAAAAGTTCGGGAAGGAAAGGCATTACAGTCGTACGTAACGACCACACCATGGCACGATTTTTTCATCGTCGAAGTATGATTGCACGCGAGTGAGGATCTTAGCAACCAATTTGATTGTTAGTCAAGATTTTTAACGTAATTATATTTGATCAAAAGGAAATAACTAAAAAGTTAGAACTGCAGCTTTCTATATAAATGTTTCAATAATAACATTGCCCTTACGGAAAAATACTATTAAACTACAGGATTATTGGCGAAAAAACTATTATAAACTATTAGTATTTAATATTAAACACTATTAGTTTTCAATATTTTATAATATTTTTTTCGCCAATAATCCTGTAGTTCAATAGTATTTTTCCGTAAGGGTGTATCTGGTGTTCTTCATTTTTTTTCACAAAAACGTTAAAATAAAAAAATATACTTGACTTTTTTACATTAAAAAAATTTTTTAGGCTTGAATTATTCTTTTTTAGACTTATTTTTAATTTTTAGTTATTAGTGAAAGTGTAAACTTTCACGTAAGCTGGGACTAGATGATCATTACCCGTACAGCACAAACATTGCAGTTATATTGCGGCAATATTGTCGCAATGTTACTTCGTTACGACAATGTTGCCGCAATGTAACTGCAATGAACTGTGTTATATGGATGTATTTTCTTCTAGTTTACGTGAAATTTTTCATTTTCCATGCCCTTAGGAGGAAAAAATTACATGGTCGATATCTTGAGCGTAACAGTATGTTATCCGCCGAGAATACCCGTAGTGACATAAGTTTGTGCACATAGAGGCGCCAGTGAACGGGTTCCATTCGAAACTCTCTCAAGCTTCTGCTCTGCTACCATTGAAAATGAACTGTGTTACGTTGATGGCGCCACATGCTCAACAACTGGAATTTCTAACCTCTTAGATGTTGTTATTTTGCTAATTATTATACGAATAGAAAATCTGGAGGAAATGGCTGAAGAAACTACTAAAATTGATTGTATACTGCGACCAATAAATTGCGAAGTTAATTTACTATCAAGATCCGATGGCTCTACAATGTTTATGCAAGGTATAAAATAAACATATTATTATAAACAATATTTTGTTAATTGAATTTATAATATAGAGTTGCCAGATAGTCGGGGAGATTTCTGGGAAAGTCCCGGAATTCTTAAGCTTGTCTCGTGTCTAGTAATTGAAGCCTTCTGTCCTGGAAAATTTCAACAAAATCATATCTTTCATATGTCTAACTGGTTACCGTATTTGTTTGTTTCGAGTACACTATATACAGCTAACACAGCAGTATCCTCCACTGATTTATCTATAGTTCTTATCTAACACTAATTTTTAGGTACAAATTGTACTATACTTTGTCAGCTCTGTGCAATAATTGTTATGATTATATTTTTTTTACAAAAATTTTTGTTTTTTTAACCCCTAAATGTATTCGAGGTTTATAGATTCGAGAGTAACTAATTAATTGAAAATTTAGCTAAAATTCTCCAACAATCCATTTTTCCGTCACCTAAAAAATGTCCTGGAAATAGTCATTTCGCATCTGGTAACCCTAGTATAATAAGAGGCTCAATAACGTGAAATTAACAAGTAACAAATAAAGAAAATGGAATTTAAAAGAAAAACTGGAAAAATTGTGCTAAATATAATATTCATGAGTAAAATTGGGAAATAAAATTTATTTAATCCCTGAATATGATTCAAAGCACAGCCAAAACATATGACTTATAATTATGTATTATGTTTTGTACTCTGTGTCACTGAATAAAAATCGATGTTTCGTTAAATTATACACCATCGTTTATGTTCAGCTCTTTTATTTCTTAATATAAACTTAATATAAACTTACTTAATATTAGTTAATATAAACTTACTTAATATTTTGTTAATATGATATTTTAATTATTCTCCCTTATATGTAGGTGACACTACAATTATTGCAGGAGTAAATGGGCCTTTAGAAGCAAGAAGCCAAAAAATGGCATATGACAGAGTTTCTATTGAGGTTACATATACACCTCTTAAAGGGCCAGCAAGTAAGTTTGTCAAAAATGAATTTGTTACAAATTATCAGCATGCTCTGGATCTGTATAATTGACTATCAATTATTTCACAGAGGTGGATGACAGATTAATTGAAACATATATAAAAGAGACTTGTGAATCTGCTGTATTGGTTTCATTTCACCCTAATACCATGGTGTGCATTAATCTGCAAGAGATGCAAAATTCTGGTGGGGTAAGACTTTGTATTATGTTAGCCAATCTTCTGAGTACGAGTTAAATAATATATAAATCAATAAATAAAATTTTTTTCAGCTATTAGCTTGTGCTATTAATGCAGCGTGTTTGGCACTAATTAATTCAGGGCTTTCCATGAAATACACCATTGCAGCTGTAAGTTGCATGATAGAAAAAGAAACAGGAGAAGTAATCATGGATCCAGACAGCTCACAATTAAAAGTATTTATAAACACTTTTAAATAAATAATAAAATATGTTTATTTAAAAATTAATATTTTTCATAATTTATTTACAGAATGCAAAAGCAGAATTTACATATGCCTTTGACAGTATTAACAAAGATATCATATGCTGTCATTGCACTGGCCGATTTTCTCAGAGTGAGTTTTTGGCTTCTATAGATAAGTGCAGACAAGTCAGTAAATATGTGTTTGACTATTACAGAGAAATAACAAAAAAGTATGCAAGTGTAATATAACATTACAATAATATTATATTTTTAAATAAACATTCTCTTTTTTACCTTTTCCTAAGTTATTGAAATCTTAAACATATATACTATTAAATAAAAAAACATAATACTATTAAAAACTATGGGTAAATATTTATTATTAGTGGATCCTCATGGATATTAGTTAATTAAAAAGTATTAATATAGCTGCGTCGGCAGAACAGATTCCGCGGCCGCTCAGTTTTGAGAAGAGCGGCGGGTTGTTTGGCGACGTTGTTGATTAATGTTTTGTGGCTGAAGAAGCTGTGTATTAAAATATTCTGTATTGTATTCTTTCAAAACTCTGTTTGAGGAAGTACGTTTGACAGAAATAAAGAGAGGAAAGTATACCTCGTGTGTGTTTTCTTGTTTGGAATGCACGTGCATATGAAGTGAGAGTTCCGATGGAACAATATTATCAACGATAAACTTTTTGATCATTGACATAAATATTTCTTACAATTAACTTGATTATAATACAGTCTTAAATTTAATTTTTTTATTACTGTATAACATCAAGATAAATTTTGAAATTTATATTATGAGTTAATAATTTAAATTTCAGCAGTCACAAATTTCCATAAGATTAGAACCACGATTTTCAATAGTAACATTCGTAATATGCATCAATATACACATATAACTGAAGCAACTTTTTATTTAGTTGTAAAGGCATTTATATTAGTTTGATTGACTACATTTCAACTGAATATTTACGAGATAACATATTGGAAAAATGAAAGAAATATTGTAATCATATTTATAATATTTTGTAATATCAAATTCCAACTTTTTATCAAATGTTTCAAACGATAAAAAAATAAATATATATTTCAGGATAAAATTTATCTTTTAAGCTTATACTAACAGAATTTATCTTATCAAGAAAATTAAAATATTGTTACCTCTTAATTAAAATATTAACATTAACATTAACAAAGCAATTAAATTTAAAAAAATGTACATTACAAACAAACGTTAAATAATGGCATTTAATTTCCTCTTTATCAACTGTGAATAAGATTATATTATGTCGTTTTACGTAACATTTTGAAACTTAAATTTTACGTTCACACTATGTTTAATTACAGAAAAATATTAAAATTGATATTTATTACTATTTGTAATTAAAGAAAAAAATATTTCTTCTTTGTGTTTTCCATCGATCATGGATCTGCGCTTCAGTTTCTGGTTGTTACCAAAAGAGGATGCAATATGCTTCCTGATTCCTGCTGCCCTCTGCTATGTATCAGAAACTCTGCTATTGTAATAATTTTCTTGCACATTACAGTTTCAAAATAATTCATATTTGTAATATCAAATTCCAACTTTTTATCAAATGTCTCAAACGATATAAAAATAAATATATATTTCAGAATAAAATATATCTTTTAAGCTTATACTAATAGAATTTCTCTTATCAAGAAAATTAAAATTATTGTTAACTCTTAAAATATTAACATTAACATTTAAATTATAAATAAATTTAAAAATGATATACATCACAAATGAAAGTTAAATAGCATTTAATTAATACGTTTATTATAAATTTAATTAATATTAAATTCTAATATATATAATTATTTCTAAAATAATAATATAAATTATCGAAAGCTATTCTTTCTCTCTCTTTCTCTCTCTTTTTTCTCTTTTCTTTCTTCTCTTTTTTTCTCTTCGTTTTATAATATTAAAAAGGATTATACTTGGTTATGCAAATAAACGTATACTTTAACATTACTTGATTTTAGTCATTTGTGTGTGTACTTTATTATCAAGAAGCTCGTAATCTCGAAAGTGAATATACTAAAAATGCAACGTGTATTCAGCAAGCGTTCGGTTCTGGCACGTTTAAGAGGAGCGGATATCTGTCGGTAGAGCCACGCCTGGTCGCCAATCACAGGCTGTACCTGGCTGTACCTACCATCGACGTGTACCCTTTGTGTCCTCCGAACCCTTTTAGTCCTTCTTTCTGGCTCTCAAGAATCCAAAGATTTAGTATGGAGGGGGAGCATCTCTGGACGTCCATTAAGTACAGAAATGAGCCTTCCAGGAGAAAGAGAGAGAGAGAACGTTCCGAACGGGTCGGACCAGATCCTCTCCGACCGGGCCCAAGACCAAGAGGGACTTGGAGCGGAGTGAGATAGGGAAAGTGAGAAAGCACGAAAGAGTGAAAGAGAAACACACAGTCGAAGCCGGGTCAGACCGGGCCGCGTTTAGCTGAGGTCGCCTCGGGCCCCCAGACCATTAACAAGGAGCGGAGCAATTTATGGAACAAGGAGCGGAGCAATTTGGCTCGCTCATTTCCACTTTATTATTATTTTCTCATCTCATAGATGGTCTTCAATGTCGTTTTGTTCTGCCCCCTCTGCTGCTCGTCCAGCAGCTTCTCTTCTTCCCCATCTTCCTCCCCTCGTTTCTCTCTTTCTCTCGTGAAATTAATACCCGCAGCTGAACCGGGAGAGAACCACCGGCGAGCCACGGCGACTCGGCGATGAACTCGGAGAGAGTACCTTTGGATGGGCAAAAAATTGCGGACGCGAAATGTTATTGCACCACACCGCCTCCTTCTACCACTCAATCTTACATAGAAAATTTCGACATTGATAATTTCGATTCGAGCGCATTGGCCCGACATTGTTTCCGGAAGTACGTGCGCGTCGTTCTAATTATACCTGCATTACAATGCAGTCTTGAAGCTAATAGCTTACGATTATGATAAAGCACAATATTCAGTCATGTCATGCCTGGTAAAATAATCTCATTTGACAGTATTATGATTAAATAAATTTAAATACAAGAAATAAGTTTAGAAAATGTTATTTAACAAATAAAATACAAGAACAATAAAGTTACATCATCTGAAACGAAATTACGATTGCAATTAATAATAAGAAGAACCTAAGATTTATCATGCGACTCATCTAATTGTAATATTCGATCACTGAAACGAATCTTGTTGAAAACTATTACGTAATTTAGTCTCCCTAAAATCATAATTCCACATCATTTACGCTTTCGTTAAGTTTTACATTTATAAAAAATATTCCAATGATTACACAAAAATAATATTGTTATTTTGCTGATTTTGATATTTCCGAAATAAAACTTGGAAAATTTAATAAGAATCGAATATTTTTACAAAAATGTTTCAAAGGTTTAATTCTCGAAAAACATTTTTTATCTAATATCAGTTATTACTAGATGTGTATTCTTCAAAATCATAAATCTGCTGTCGACATTTTTCTTCTAGTGCCAATAATGAATACAATGTCGGTATCTTCTCTTCCACGTATCCCTACGTTTCGCCTGATATAAGCTCGCGTGATACGCAATATTACTGTATGCTAGTCGGACCGATAAATCCTCGATACGCGAGTTAATTTTAAATGGTCACGACTTCCAATCGCGATGACAACATATACGGTGACCCGGCGGCCTCCCTTCCCCACAGAAGGTTCTCTCACAGCAGCCCTCGCCTCGCTACTCTTCTATCCTCAGTTAAAAGCCTCGGATGAGCTCTCCATTTTACGACCCGCCTATAGGACTCGAACATGCGTTTCAGTGCAAAATAGCCGCCTTTCGCTACCTCCGCTCGAGAAGGTGGGCCCATCCAGACCCCTTTGGTTTCATTTCTCCCCTTCCATCTGAGAGCCGCTCATCGTTCTGGCTCTCTAAGCTGGTGTTCGCCCATTGGCGAGAGGGTAGTTGTTATGAAATTAGCATGAACGATCGAGTTAAGGCCGCGAAGATAATCGCTCCGAGGGTACTGCGCAAGGGATTGGACACGCCAACATGGACCGGGCCCTTTATCCAATGCCGCCGATAGTAAGGCCCAAACGCTGCCTTCGCCACATCCGATTGGCTCGAGACGATTTACGATCGTTTTGCCTCGAATGTCTCCGGTCGTCCACACGATGAAGAAGATTGTGGTTCTTGCAATTAAGAATCGCGATGTCTTAATGAACGCTAAAGCATTTAGCAGCTCGTGTCAATGACCGTGATATGATTTTGATCTTTTCATATTTGTCTCCCCTCATTTTTCAATTAATCATAATATTCATAATATTAAAAATATCGATATTAATGCTATCCGTACTAAAAACAATATTATATTTAATAATAATAAATCAATTAAGAATAATATTCTCTTCTAGTCTTTTATATTCAAATATTTTATTTTTTGTAAAAAGGAGGAAATATATGTGTAATTACTTTTATTAATTTTATATAATAGTTTGAAATTACGCCACATATTAGTCACATTTAATTAAATAATTCGTAAAATGTACAATTAAAACTGGACAGACTGAGAAGTAATGCTGAAACTTTGAAATCAAAATCAGCTGGCAATATCAAAAAGTGATGAGAAAACAAACGAGCGCCAAGTCGAAGGCAAAAGTCACTTGACGCGTGACATGACTGGAAGTGACAGCCGCCGCGTGTAGGACAAGAATCGTACGTCGAGGAACTGACATCGAAGGGATCGTGGACCTCATCTCTGTCGGTCAAGGGCTCAGACTTCTTGCGTTGGGAATGACGGATCTCCGTTTCGTTCGCTAAATTTCATGGTACTCTTGGAATATCGACTTGCTATTTTGTGATTATAAGAATACATTTTATTGACGATTATTATTATCGATATAATTAAGTTTTCTAATAAGATTTTTTTCTCCTATAACACCCTATAGAATAAATTATTAACGACGAAATTGTTGTTTCAGCTTTTTTAAATATTATAAAACATTTGTTTTTGAAATATTCGAGACGCGGTTGCGTTCTTAGTTCGGAGAGATAAAACATTCGAAATAACAGTCGCTTTATATTCGAATTACACATCTATCAATACGAAAACAAAAGCGTTCTTGTTCACGAAGGCTTTGAGCAGATTTTGGACAAATAAAAAAGTTGAATGATATTTCGATACATTACGTTTATATAAAAACGAGTGTGATTGGTCGATGGTGTCAATAAGCGGAAAAGCTGAGGATGATCGTAATAAAAGAAAGAGCAACGAACTATCGCACAAGTATCCTGCGGTGCGACGTCCGATCAGATCGCCGAGTAAGATTGATGGTTTCTTAATAACCGAGAAAAACCGGCAAAACGATCTGTTCACCGCGACACCGCGGGTGGTCAACAGTAAGAATTACACGTGGACAACACGTGGTTTTTCTTCATGGTCCATTCTCCATTCTTCCAATCCTTTCGTCCTCTCCTCCTCGAGGTCTACTGGATTTTTTCCGCACTCGAAAACTTAAATTTCCAGATCGCATCGACGAGATGCGATCGATTCCCAAATGAAATCGGCTCCGTTACTAATTCGTGTCAGCAGATCGCGCGAGTAAAGGTATTAATCGTTTTATTTGATTTCATTCGATAACCATGAATCACTCGCGAAGGGTGCAATTACGACTCCCGTGGGTAAACTAATAAACGATCTAGCGTAGCGTTCTGCGAACGGTGCGCGCAATCGTCGATCTTCTTTTTTCAGTGCTGAGGGAGCTAAGGTAATAAGAAAAACAAGATCGGATTTCGGCATCGAAGCCGCCTACGTCGGCGAGCGAAGTGGAACGGGCGAAGTCAGTTTGGTTCTTGTCACATTCTTGTCAAGCAGGACAGCGTGCCACGTCAATCTCCTCCTCACTACCTTCCGCCAAGGTGTCTCTCTCTTTCTCTCTCCCTCTCTCTCTCTTCTCAGTATTGGCACGGCTACCGGATGCCTGCGTCCGATCGACCATGAAGAGTCGGAATAGATGGATGGACGGACAGATGGACAAGCGTTCGATGCGCCAGAGAAAAATGTAACCGGCGCTCCATGACGCAGCCAAACTGCCTCATTAGTTCGGTTTATCCGCAAAAGTGGAAGTTCTGGAATCCATGCTGTGGGCGCCGGCTACTTAATAGCCATCACGCTACCACCTCTCGCTCCTTCTCAAGAACTTGTACAATTTCTTTCACACCAAATGGCCTAACCATCTATTGCATACTTAACAGTATTTAATTTCGAGCGAATCCCTATTAGCAGAACCATGATATTGGAATGCAGATTTGAAATTGAGATTTCTAAGCGGGAGGGAAGAGCTCATATAACTCGTAAAGAGACATTTTACTGCGTTAGGCGTCCTCTTGGTACCTTTATGCGTTATTTTTATGAGTAATATAGAAAGCTTATCTTATCGCAAAGAATGTTTCGTAACGCGCCTAATCTACGAAATGAACGCCAGCATACGAAATGTAGCTCATTATCACTCTATCAAGACGTTATTTTGATTTAGATTCTATTTATTTATATTCTAAGATTATTTATTCGACGCGTCAGACCATTTCAGAAATAACGCGGTTGTTGTCACCAGCGGCAGGGACGACCTGCGAATTGAGCTCGAGCTCTCGAAAAGGATGGCGGGGACCAGGGCTCGCTAAAAAATACGGCAGCAACGAGGCCCAATTCATCGCGACAGCTCGTGCCATCGATCAATCCGCCCTGATGAACGGAGGATGGTACGAGACGAAGGTAGGGGGCAAGCAGAGGAGAGAGAAACGATACGGAAAGAGTAGCCGCGCAACGTTGTACTCGGTGAGACATTAATTGACACGAATGAAGGTAGGGAATGAAAGAGCGAGTGATATCTCGTCCACCGGAACGAGGAAGGTGGTCGTTACAGGGGGACACGTATGGGTCCCGCATGGCGGCGGCGGTGGGAGTGCAGGAACGAAAACAGCAACGGGTGGTGGCATCCAGTTCATCCGATCATGCCGCCGTCGAGGCCAGCAACGGCAGCAACAGAAACGACAACGAGAAGAACTGCGACGAGAAGGAGGATGAGAATGAGGAATGAGCCGACGTCCACCGTAGGCGGAGCTCTCCTGGCTTTGTGAATCAGTTTCGCCGCTCTCGTCGCATTGGCTGCCATCGCATAGACTTCTGTTCCCGGTCGCTCTCGCGACCGATTACCTCCCGTCACCCACGTGATCGGCCGATTGTTTCTCGTCTCTCGGCCTCGGCCGCTCTCTTCGTTTCCCTCCCGATCTGTTCCTTCCTTCCTTTCTCGTCGCCGCTCTTTCCACTGTCCACCACTGTGCTTCGTTTTCTTTCTATTTCCCTCGTCTCGGTATCCCACACTTGTGGCGAACCAAGATTTATGCGTGCCGCCAGTTGAGACGTTTGCGCGAAGAGATTGAATGTGATATTGTGCAGGGTTACCGTACCAGCGTGAGCGGAACGCGGTCTACTTTAGCAGATCACTTTGAAATATTTGAGTCTCTCGTTGTCAGACGGCGAGAAGGGCGGAAGGGGGGGAGAAGGAAATATAAACACGCGTGTCCATAATGAGCCGACATCACGCACTTACTCGTGTCGATTAATCATGCGCGCCTCTTTCGCTAAGACTACTCGATCGTGTGGGAATCTGTGTTCCCGCAATGTTTCCAATTTTCTTATACAAAAAAAATAAAGACAAAAACTAAATAAATTAAAGCAGAAATATCTTTTAATTTTTTCAAAGTCGCATGCAGTGTAAAATGTTAGCTTCAGTTCGAAAGCCGCTCGCTTTGGATTTAGTGATGCAAATGACATAATTATTTCAGGATTTTATGCGACAACGTGTTTCATTTTTTCATATTTTGACACATATCCACTGGAAATATATGCACAGAAGTGTATGTTTTGTACTTTACGGTCATACGATCAACCTCGGTAAAATAACACGTTGTCTTTGACTGAAAAAAAAAACTTGAGTTTACTACTGTAAAATTACTCCATAATAATGAATGATGAAACTGTTGAAAGGCCGGGTTAATAATGGTGATTCATTTGGTCGTCCGGTGATTATGATGTCTTCTCTAACTTTCTAAACGACCAGCTTTTGCGTCTTTCATAATTTTCGTGACTCAAAGTGAATTGAAACATGGTTATCACCCTTTAAACACTTTTTATTGTCAATTCGCGGCTTTCGGTCGAATCTCATCGATATATAAACATACAAGGGCAAACTGCTTCCCTCGCGAATAAGATCTGCGCATACAGTTGGCCACGTAATTCCTACCTGTGCAATTTGTAAGGCGGCTACAAAGTCAGTGATTTCACCGTCGTTGATTATGCTAAATGAAAGGTGCATTCGAGACGGCAATGCCGAGCGGCAATATTAATCCGCGATTCCTTTTTAATTCTTCCAAGCAGAGCCCACCACCGCGTGTCCCGTCATCGCCAATCAATATGCTAACGAGAGATTTCATGCTGCAGCGAGGGCAAAATAAAAACTAACTGAGGTAGTGAAATCGAGCGAGGCGCCTAGGGGCAGCAAGAAAGGGAGGGACAAAGAGAGGACGGCAGACACGATCGGTAATCGAAGCAGTCGTAGCCGGCGAAGAGTCGCCGCTGGGCGATTCCACCTTCCACCTTCCTTCTGAGTATCTCTTTTGAATGTGCGCCGGCCAATTAAAATAATTAGCGACGAAACGAACGAGAGCGAGTTTAGTGCACGATTATTGATACAGATAAAGGGCAAGGGAGATAGATGGACGCGAACGATGGGGCGATGGGGGAAACGAAGAAACACGGAGATGCGATTATTTACGATGGACTTGATTTAATAACATCTATCGCGGATAGCTCGTGGCTGCAATCGAAGCCAAGCCTGCCGACATAAAAATTCGAAATAACTCGGAGGGTTGATGAGGACTTAAAGCGACTCGAGTTACTAAAACATTGACGACTCTTTATAATACTAAGCTTATCTCTCGCAGTCGTCTCCCGATCGAACGTTTGAAATTTCGATTTAGACGTTTTAATTTTCGTGAGCACCCCGCGATCGTATCGCGACCGAAAAGGCAGCTGCTTTGATTACTTTATGTCACCTTATTGAAGTTTTATCCCCTTATGAGGAGAATGTTATTTATGATAAATTTAATAAATGCTAAAAGTAATCACAATGCATACCTGCCGAAAAAAAGAGATATCAAACACACGACGTGTTTTCGCAATGTGCAGCTCGTTGAATTGCTATATTAAGTGTTGCGGGTCGCGGAATCGCAATCCAGATAATGGCATACCGATTAAATTCAATGTAGCAACGGCTAGCGGGGCGTCTACTTCAATTACTTTTTGTGCTTTATCGAACTTTAATCTTTTATAGCAAAATAGTTATTTACGACGAGCTTGATTTAATAACGATCCAGGCAACGTCTCTCGCGTTGCTCACAGCCAGCATAAAATAAAGAGAATCGCCGTCCGACGGAAACTCCGGAAACAATCGTACACAATACAACGTACACAATAGCCGCCGGCATCGTTTAATTTCCCGACTGGACTTTTCTAACTCAAGAGCGTCGGGGATTAAATCCGACATAAACACATGAGAAAGGCATTCACTTTAATTATTATCCCGTTTAATTATTATCTCGTTTGATTGTTTTTTTTGCAGATCCGAGTAATGAATTATTTAAAAACAACTGCACGTGAAGCGGCACGGAAGTTAATGATGAAGGCTAATATCACGAAACTGGTAATGCCGAAAGGATCAAAGGGCAAAGATCAATGATCTTTGAGAGGGCCCGATATCGAGGCATTAAGAAATTGAAACGACAGGCGCTTCGAAAATTGTGAAAAAGAACGAGCAACAGTAAAAGTCTTGCTTTTAAGCTCCATTTGTTCTTCAACCTTCGTTAGCCACTTCTTAGCTCCAAGAGCATCAATGATCAATACCCATGCTTTGTGATACACATTGTCTATTTTTATCCACACGACAAAATTTTTTGCAGATACCACGTGCGAATATCTTATCAAGGTTCAAATATAATTAATGCGAATAATACTATCAAGATTTTAAGAACGCTGATAACGATAGACATCTTGGATACGAGAACCTTCGATCGATACAATGGCTGAAAATCTTCCACGCGTGTTACTTCCTGTGAAAGATGGTCCGACTGTCTCGTAAATTCTGACGAGGACTCGCGCAGTCCGTTACTACTTTGGCAGGCTGTGCACTGCCCCTACACGTTTGTAGTCAGCGCTGTACAAAACTCCCCGACGCTATTACATTTCGACCGAGGGCCCGACGGAAGACGGTAATCGATTACGCGGAGGGCGCGCTTCCGTTCTCGACTTTATTTAGCGCGCGTTACGTAGCAACAATGCCATTTAGACGCAGCGCACTTCTGGAGGAGACAACGTAGGACGATTTTTGCGATTATGTTTCCTTCGAACGTCCAAGAGCGAAAATACACTCTCCGAGAGTAGACTTTTAAATTTCTAAATGTCATGCGAATCTTTTTGAAGCATAATAAAATTTTGCGACAACGTGAGAAACATCGGCTGCGTCGTAACATGCCACGTTTCGAGGATTAAGAGAAATACTGAGGCCGGGGCTAGATTAGAGCGAAGCTGACAGCTAAAGCCGCCAGAATCCGACGACGTCGTTCGTAGCATCGTCGTTGTCGTCATCGCCGTCGCCGTTGTCTTCGTTGTCGCCGCTCTCTTCAGCGAGTGCTTAGGCATTGTTCCGTTGAGGGATCGCTGCCGCTCCACGGCAGAAACCTGACTCGCGTTCGGAACCGCCGGGGCGGCGTTTCATTTATTCAAAGTAAGTTATTGCGATCGGCTCGGCCACTATATTACCGGGCGAAGACTCCTCTCCTCCTTCATCCATTTCTCTTTCACCGTTTCCGTCTCCCTCTCGCCAGCCTTCGTCCTCTCTGTTAAGAGTCGGGCTCCCGGTCTCGATTTCCAGGTAAGATATTCATCTAATTCTCCTCCCCTCCCCCTTCCTCCCTCCCGATTAGTGGACGACCGAATGGCAATCCGGAGGGCCTATATAAGCTTTTCAACCGTTTGGACAGTGGCCACTAACTTCTCGGCCAGACGATCCGTTATATCGTGCACTCATGCTGGCGAGCGATCTCTGTCTTGAAACGGAATTGTCGGATGGAGATAGATATCTGGCGCTCGAAATGCACGCTCAGCATCAATTATTATATCGACTACTTGTTAATCACTCGCAGCTGCGTATGTCTTGCATTTGTTACGAGCTGCGGAGAGTTCAAATGTATTATTGCGTTGGTCAGGTGATGGTGGGAAACGATTAATCACGGGGAATTCATCGGGAGGACGATGATATTCTTGAACGTGACAAACTTTGCGACAGGAAGAGGCTCCCCGTTCGACATCTCGAGCGACTTCCGGGCCAACAACTCGAGAGATTCGTAGTGTGAACGAGCCGAATCGCCGTTGAGCGCGCTACGTGAATGCCGGATACGCAAAGCCGCGGATCTGCTCGTTCGGTATGCCGGTGCGCGCGACGGGGAAGAACCCTTGGGAAATTTCTTGACAACGGCTGTGCGGGCCGCGCAACGTGGGAACAATTTGCAAGCCCGTGGCGGTTCGTAACATTCCTAAGCTCAACGGTAAACGGTTATTCGGGACGCGTCCTCGTACGTTCGTACGTGCACATGCGGCCACGCTTCCCAAGACGCCGCACGGAATTTCGGAATTCATCGCTAAATTCCGCGCTGCTCTTCTTTCGACAGTCGCGCCCGCTCACTTCTTACGGTCATTTGTTTTCTTTCCCCGAGACCCGGTAATATAATCATCAATGTTATAAATTCCCTCGCTCAACAATGTAACTGTGATAAAACACACACGTTATGTTGCATTTATATTACTGAGGGAATCTCACGAACCCGAAAATTCTAATTTTAATGAAACTTTGCATACATGTAGGGGAGATAATTAGATAAATTTAGAAATTTTCCGTTGCGGCCCAAAAATGGTTCTAAGGGATGAAATCACCCCTTACAAGTATAGCCAATTTTTACTTTTCTTGATATCTGAATGAAAAATATTCGAGATATCAAAAAATGTTCTGTTCAAAAGTTTTATGATAAAAATACCTCTATCTAACCACGTTAATAAAATTTCAAAAAAACAAAAAAAATTTTTTTTAATTGTTTTTTAAAAATTGTATTAATGTGGTTAGATAATGATATTTTTATCGTAAAACTTTTGTACAGAATATTTTTTGATATCTTGAATACTTTTCGAGATATATTAAGAAAAGTAAAAATTGGTCGTAAGAGGTTTCACCCCTTAAAACTATTTTTGGACCGCAACGGAAAATTTCTAAATTTATCTAATTATCCCCATATGCAAAGTTCATGCAAATTTCATTAAAATCAGAATTTTTGGGTTCACAAGGTTCCCTTGTGAGTGGGAAATTGTAACATCGATGTTATGTTACTAGGTAATCATTGATTCCCATCACTTTGTATTATTGTGCCAGTTGTGAAGGTCTTCTTGTTTGAAAGTATTTTAAGTTACGAAGGGACGGTTAATCCTCAAATAGGAGATAATCGTCTATCACCAACGTGATGACGCTTTTTGACGTCGCCTCCATTCCGCATTCTCTTTCATAAATCCAAGAACATTATTGGAAAAAGGAAAGAGCGACTGATTGTGAGACGTCGCTGGCAGAAAGAGGAGGATTGTAAACGTCGACGCGAGTGACATGCGTATTTCGAGCACGCGGCAACGAAATCCCGTCGGTTCTATTTGTAGGGCGCCACGGTGATGTTTCACATTGACGTCCCGACGAGCCTCCTTGGGCCTCGTCTTCGCGCGGTGAATCTTCATCGTCGGAAAACTTGAGCCGCTGCGTCTTGTGCCTAACGCGACCTCCTGTTCGTGAAAGTCGACACGTTATTTTATTGGGATGGTAAATACGCTACTTCCTTGTACGCGTCAAACATGGATATCTTATTTTCTTTCCCCGTATGATTTATGGATTTAAATCCACACTATTTCGGATATCCACCATGAAAGATTATAAATTTCCCTTCTTCTGTTTTATTTAACGATTAACATTTATTTAACGAATTTTATTTAACGAATAATTTTACATATCGCTAATATTTCTGTCATGATATTTTATATGATACTTTGTACGCCCCCCCTTTATATTCGCAGTTTCTACATTACGTATATTCATTAAAATTTTAGTCGGTGTACATAATCTTCTTGTTTCCAAATTCTTAATACATCTTTTATGAGAGAAGGCAAGATAAACTTCAAGCAGATGCTGCAGTCTTTTTCGCCTCTTGTGCACTCTTCATTCCCGTAGGAAAGAAAGAAAGGAAAAGAACGTAAGGGTCGGTGAAAGGGAGGTGAGTGGAGTGCCGCGAGTGTAAGTAACGAGTTCAGAATTTCATTAGCGGACGGGCGGCGAGATTATTTTAAAGAGATACGGAATTACCTGATTAGGAGGGAAAAAGTCATTAACTCAGGCGAAACTAATTAACGCTAGGCTCGAGAACGGTTCCTCTTCTCTTCGTGAATTCGCTCTTAGCTCGCCACGGCAGCAAGTCTTTTTCACATCTACCATTTCTCTCCTTTCATTCTCTCTCTCTGGTTTTACACTCGTAGTATGTAGTCATTATCGGAAGAAAATCGATCTTTTCGTAATGTAACGCCAAGGAGATAACTTCTCTCTTCAATGTCTCGTACATTGATTAGGTTTGCTAGGATCATGACTTCATCTGTTGTAAAAATAGTAATTTTGTGGAAAACTAAAAATTTTAAAAAATTGAAAGACATTATGATTACATTCGCGTAATGCGCAGCTAAAATTTAATTTTTCAGTACGATATACAACGTTACGGGGGGGAGAAAGAACGTTCAATGAATTATAATTGAGCTTTCCACTCAGCGGGAGCAGGAAACGGTAGTGCCGGAAAGTAGCGAGCCAGAGTATCGGAAGTATGCTAGCAGAGAAATCTTGCAGGCGCAGAAT